>CM076578.1:682526250-682749087 GCA_034641835.2 Pinus albicaulis
CGGAAAAGTACGGGCATAATCACGTATGGGGATTTTTACACTGTTTTTAAGTGAATTTGTCCAAGTCTGTAGGAATGGGTGCCCAAATCCATAAAAGCAATCATGAATCATATGAAGGTGAGAAATGATGCTATAACGGATGCCCCCTAATATATGAGGTCAGAAGGGGTACATGATGGCCGAAATGTATTATGCACATAGAAAGAACTTCGCAAGGACAAGAGAGGACTTCACCAGATTTCAGCCTGCCAAAAACCAATGAAAGAAAACAGAGAGTCAACTCATGCTGAGGCGGGCATACCCATGCTCAGTCAAAAATACATCATATAGAAAGTACTTAATAGATCCAAAATGCATACAAGTATAGCTGAACTGAAAGTACACAATGAATCATCTGAGCATGGCCCAGAAGTGTAAGTCTGAATCAATGTCCAAGTATCACATATAGAAATCTGATCAAAGATGCTGCAACTGGATGTCTGATCAAATAAGTAACTGAATCTCCAAGTACCAAATCATAAGGGGTGGAACAAACGGTACTATCACGCAACTCGGGAGCCAACATATAGGATGCTGCTGTACTGAACTGCAACATATAAGGGTGGATGGCATCACTGGCAGAAACTAAATGGACTGTCATAAAGTGAACCGAGAAATGCTGATGCAACCTGAGGTCTTCACCGATCACTATGGCACAATTCTACACAATGGGAATAAATGAGCTGAAGTCGACCATGTGAGAAATCGTTGGATTACCGGTCAATAATGTAAACCGTTAACCAACGTGAGACAACCCACCAATAATGAAAATGAGTGTCAAGGTGCCCCAGCACAAACTAACAAGTGCAAATGAATGAGTTGAAGTCGAACACTTGAAAGAATCTACCAATTAGGAGGCAATGATGAATCCCCACTGTCGATAGCGAAGAGTCTGCCACTGATGACTGCAAACCCTAAGGTACTGAAAAAAAGACTCTAGACCTTATTCCCAGAGCAATGAGTCGGAGTCGATGGGAAAAGATCTGCTGGAAGGAAGGCATTAAGGCATCCCACATCAGTCCAGCGCGAGTGTAACCCATAGGCCAAGATTTGGAAGGAATCGGATGAAGTAGAGTGATGGAACCAAAACCGAAGTACGTTTCCGACATGCACAAGATGAAGCTAGCGCACGAAAGAAACCCTCTGAACCAACCAATAATGAAAGTTGACACAGAGGCGAGAAATCCACCGATAGGGTCAAATGGAAATCAAGGTACTGCATGAATCCCAAGTGTGATAATGTGTGCTGACGTCGAACACAGGGGAAACCACTCAATCAAAGACCCATGATGATGATCAAATGCTGAGCACAAGGTCACCTATCAATGATGGAAATAGGCCCAGGGTGTGGCTCTAGGTTTGCTCTCAGAGCAATGTGTCGTAGTCGATAAGAGACAAACCCGCCGACAAGAAGTCAATGAGGACCTTCTCAAACCAGCACGAGCAGAAGACCAAAACATCTGATGTGATAGAACATGATACTGACAAGACCGGGAAGGCCGACTGAATAATGAGTCAAGAGACACCGCAGAATGGCCGACTCGGGTTAGACTTCCCTTGAACAAAAGCACGACTTGTGATGACCGTGGCAGTAAAAAGTGACACTGTATAAGTCTGTTATGCAGGAGGCAGAACAAACTCTCCATATGATTGGAAGAGATAACCAACCGGGGGAGAACTGACAAGTGAAACATGGTAAAGGCTGAACCTAGGTCAAAACTAAAACCATCCCAAATGTAGGAGATATATATAAGTATATGTTCTTTGTTCAAGGGCGACAAACTGACTCTGTACTGCCATCAAAACAATGAAGATACATCCCATTCCCGCTCTTTTTGTTATATTTGATTTTTTTGTCTTTTTCATATAATAAGCCTGAAAAATAATAAAAGAATGCTATGGTACAATGGATAGAACGAGTATCAAAAAATCAGATGCACTAGTTCCTGGGTTTGGAACAATCCTATGCTCAATGCAAGGTGGCGAAAACTGGTAAGCGATACTCAGAGGAACGTTCCATCCATGGGTAAAAGGTGTCAAGTCGTGATAGCTAAGTGCATGCAATGGTTAACTTGTACAGAGAGTCAAGGTCAAAATTTGGCTTAAACATCGAGTCCAAATGAAGCCGGCTAAAGGCCAAGATAAACAAGTAGCCAATATGCAATGCAGTAATACAACTTAACGACACCAGGGAGCCTCTAGGGTAAAGCCAGAAAAAATGATAGTGATGAAGAAGAAGAATGAAGCTTCAACACATAAGACATGGTGGGACTAAAGAGGACTCCCGAGCCTACATAAAACGCAGCATGGGCAACAAGTGATAGCGAGGAACTAACTAGGAAGCCCATGTAGAGGAAGGCTCTACCATCAAGTCATGATTAAATAATCGGCGAGTGAAATGGGTGTAATACTCATGACCTGATGGGATCGACCCTAAGGCAAGTGATCGGTATGGAGGCTAGTATGCAAGATGCAACGGAGAATGATTTCCCTAACCTATATGCCAGTGAAGATCATATACCTGCCGTGACGAGTCGGTAATCATGGATCAAAAACCGGGAAAAATCTCAAAATCGTCAAAATGTACCTGAAAACATACCAAACTGGGCACTTCCAAGCATTCGAGTTATGCAGCTTAAGATAGATCGAAAAAATGAGCATAAAATTTTTTTGCGAAAACTTTTAACCTTTTAGGCATAAATAGACAAATTACCTCATATTTGGTTCATTATTGCATTGCTGATTTGGAAAAAAGTGCTCTGGAGAAAAAAACTTCTTTCGTCAAATCAGGAACAACCGACCGTCGAATCGCGCCAAAATTTCAGGTAGGCTCCTCAATGATCCTTGCAAATCATTTTGTCCATTTTGAAATTAAAATTAAGTGAATTTTACCCTTAAAACCCTTGCTAAAAAATGCGGACTTGCGCATACGCGGGTTCATTACAGGCAAGTCGCGTATACACGCGACTGTGCAAAGAAAAAGTCGCGTATGCGCAGGTCCGAAACTTAAAAAGCGTGGCTAATGCATGACGTAATGAAATTTGACAGGATGAAAATCTCATGGAGAGAACATGAGCATAGCGCAGTTGACCAAGAGGTCATGCAAGATCGAGCAGCGCAAAATATCCTTCGGAATTGCGGATTGTTCAAATTCTTTAAAATGCCAAATATGAAAAGCAATCCTCGGTTGCTAGAAATTCTCGTCAATTACTGGGAACCAGACCAAGACTGTTTCGTGATAGATCAGATGCCAATACGCATTGAAGTGGAAGACATATACTTTATTACTGGACTTTCCCGGAGGGGAGAACCAGTAGACTTGCACGGGAAGCCCCTGGGAGGGTTAACCGTGGAAGACTATGTCCACGTGTATTGCGTAGAGGTTTCCAAAAAGGTTGGAACTCAGATTGCAATTAAAGATTTATGGGATTTGCACATGAAAATCCTCCTTTTCACCATCGGCAGAGTGGCAGGATCTACCTCCCTACATCAGGCGTCCAGGACGCAAATGAGCATAGCAGTAGAATGTTTGACTCATGTGTATGATTGGTGCACAACCCTTTTACTGAACATGAAACAAAAGTTGACCTCAATCCGCCAAGCAAAGACCAAACACATTGGCTACGGTAAAATTTTGACAACATTCTTCTTTGAGAAGATTCCAACATTGAGACCCAGAGTTATCTCTACCATCAGTAGCCCGCGGGACCCAAGAATTTCCCGTTGGGCGGACATGATGAAGAGATTGGGGGGTAGTGAAGTACCCCGGACCACATGGGACGATGAGTTATTCCGTTGGTGGGGAGAACAAATCATCGCAGTGGACGACTATCCCTATGCCGGGATGGACTTCCATGGAGATCCAGATCTAGTTCTTCCACCAGGCACAGCATGGGGCACAGTCGGTAAGTTTGCAAAAAATTTTGACTTATATAATTTTTTTGGATTTTTTCAAATAAGTATGAAAAAATGAAAAATAAACATGTTTTTGATTGGATTCATAATGACTGACAATTTAAAATGATCATGATTCAGATGTTGGACCAGTTCGACCTGAGGGTCTCCCACGCCACAAGCGCCGCAGGGGCGAAGCAGATACTGTGGATTCAGATAGGCCTCTCTAGGCTGTGCAGAGGAATTTGGAGGGACTAACCCGCCAAATACCTATGTCTGCTGTGGAGGACCTGCTGGAAGCCATCCAGAGACGGGTGGTAGGAGTGCCCCGAGACTGGGTTAGATTATTCCGCCGAGTTGCCACCGCAGTCACGTTCTATAGGAAGACGACTTCTGGGCAGGGACCTCAGGAGTAGACAGATATTATGTATTAGATGACTGTATATTCTTTTTTGAGACTGAACATGATGGGGGCATAAGCCCAAGTTTTGTATGACCTTATGGATCCAAATTTTGTAAAGTTTTTGAACACTCTGATGATATATATACAGCGATATTTGATGTGATGCGATAAATGTATCAAAATGTATGATGTTTTTGATGATTAAAAATTTATTGTATGGAATGATTAATATGCCAATCTAATGCTTGATTAGCTAATGAGTCAGCAAACCAATTTTCAGCTCGAGGAATATGAATGAAAGTTAAAAATTGAAATGACCTTTCTAACAAACGTACCCTCAAGAACAATCGTAATAAAAATGGATCTCGTACCCGATAAGTATTGTTCAACTGCGACACCACCAGCTGAGAGTCCAAGAAAACTACCAACGAATCAACACCCAAAGATATTGCCTCCGAGAGTAGATGAATGACTGCAGTGTATTCTGCTATATTGTTGGAAGCATGACCAATGCAGACCCCTCTTGATACTAACAGCTGACCGGATGGATAATGAAGCACCCAAGCCGCGGAAGCTAAGTTCCGGGTGTGTCTACTAGCACCATCGGTGAAACCAAAATGACTCATGACATCCAACACAACCTACCAAAGCAGATCAAAAACATCACCACCTCATAAAAAATCGAAAATCAATCAGATATGTAAAAAACAAAAAACTACTATATACAAAAGCAACATGCCAGGCCGAAGCCTAGGCATAACACTTCTTCAAATAGAGCCCATTTTGGGGCTCCGACAACTCGTTCCCTTTGAAATCAACCAAGGTATACGCTCCTTTCTTAAGGACTTTTTTAACAATATAGGGGCCATACCACATAGACTTAAACTTTCCTGCCCCCAGGGCATCTTTTTCTTGGGCATAGACCAAAACAAGGTCACCTTCCGAAAAGACCCTAGGCTTGACCGCCTTATCGTACTGAAATTTTATTCGGTTTTTATGCACTTCATTCATCGTGGCAGTGTCTCGACGCTGCTCATCGAGATGTTCCAGATGAAGAAGCCATTCTGCCAGACTAGAAGTGTCAGGAAGAAGTTCAACAACTAATTTAAGAGAAGGAATATCGCATTCAATAGGAAATACGGATTCTACCCCGTGCACTAGCTGAAACGGAGTAAAGCCAATTGCAGTTTTCACTAATGTCCTGTATGCCCAAAGTGCAGGATATAGCATAATATGCCAGTTGGATCTAGCTTTATCAATTGTCCTTTGAAGAATTGTCTTCAAGGATTTATTCACGGCTTCCACTTGCCCATTGGCTTGAGAATAATATGGAGATGAATGCTCCTGCCGGAAACCCAATTTGAGAGCCAACTCAGCCATCATACTATTCTGAAAATGACTGCCATGGTCAGTGACAATCTCTCTAGGAATACCAAAATGAGCGATAACTTGGTTGAAAAGGAAAAGAGCTGCAGTCTCACCATCATTCCCAAAAGTAGGCATAGCCTCGACCCACTTCGTAAAGTAGTCTACTGCTACAATAATGTACTTGTGACCTTTAGCCGAAGGCGAGTTACAAGTAGTATAATCAATACCCCACTTTGTAAAGGGACCGATAGTAATGACTGCAAAAAGCGGAGCTGGATGACGCGCATTTTTGGAGTATAGAGCGACACGGATGACACTTTTTGTGGAGTTCAATACGATCTTTGAGCTCAGGAGCCCGAAAAGTATCCGGCACGCGAAAATCTTTTGAAACATGGCAAGCGCCGAGATAAATGACCCCCACAAGCTCCGCGAAATCATTGAGCACGGCCTCGGCTTCTTCGAAAACCTCGGCTTCTTCGAAAGTTAAGCAGCGTCTCAGGATTGAATCAACCCCTCGACGGTATAAAGCATCACCAATAATCAAATAATTCTTCGCCAAGTGACGCAACTTACGACGCTCATCTTTCGAAAAAGTAGAGGGAAACTTCGCAGTCTGGAGATACACAATGATATCTCCGTACCAAGGATCCTGTGAAGAGATAAGAAACAAGTGTTCGTCCGGAAAGGACTCATCATAGATCATCTCTTCTCCACAGGGCAACTCGGAGATCAATTCCGTGAAAACTAATGATTTCTTGGACTTGGCAGACATGAACTCAAGATCAAATTCTTGTAAAATCACAATCCATCTATTGTATTTGCCCCCAATCACTCGCCTGCTGAGGACAAACTGAAATGGATTGGCAGCTGCCAAAACATAAGTTTTGCGAAGAATAATGTAATGCCGGAGTCGCTGCACAGCATGAACTGCTGCTAAGGCTAATTTTTCTATCGTAGTGTACCTGAGTTCAGGTCCTACCAATCCTCGACTTAGGTAGTAAATAACATGCTCTGCAAGAGCATCATCTTCCTGAACCAGAACCATACCGATGGTAGATTCTGCTGCTGCCAGATACAAAAGGAAATCCCTGCTATAATCAGGTGGACTCAATAAAGGAGCAGAGGTCAATGCCTTTTTCAAAGCATCGAATGAGCGTTGAGCGTAGTCGTCCCACAGAAATCCTTTCTTCAACAATCTCATAAATCCCTTTGTGACTTCAGCATAATTGACGATAAATCTCCGAAGAAAATTAGACTTCCCTTGAAGACTTTGAAGCTGACGAATTGAGGACGGGGGAGGCAACCGAAGTATTGCCTCAACCTTGAAGGGATCTACCCTTATCCCTTCCCTAGACACAATGAATCCCAATAGCCGACTGGATGTAACCGCGAAAACGCACTTGTTCGGATTCAATCGAATTTTATAGAAACGACATCTTTCAAATATTTGCCGGAGGTGACCAGGATGATCCATCCTCTTTCGAGAATGAGCAGCTAGATCATCTAAGTATGCCTCGATAATCTTCTTGATGTCGTGGAAGGCGTAAGACATGGCCCGCTGAAAGGTAGCCCCAGCATTTTTAAGACCAAAAGGCATCTTCTTATATGAAAACGTACCCCAGGGACAAATAAAGGCAGTCTTATGTTGATCTTCAGGATGGATAGTAATTTGATTATATCCGGAGAAACCGTCCATGAAGGAGAAAATCTCATTACCGGCACACTCGTCAATGATCTGATCAATAAATGGTGTGGGGTAATTATCTTTGGGACACGCTTTATTTAGGTCTCTGAAATCGATGCACACTCGAATCGTTCCTTGCTTTTTATCTACGGGAACGGGGTTTGAAACCCATTCAGTCAGAGGAACAGGGAAAATGAATCCCGCCTTAAGCAACTTTTCAACTTCAGCTTTGATAGCTGCTGCCTTCCTAGGATTGACCGGACGAAGTTTTTGCCTCACCGGCTTAGCGTTTTCATACGTCTTGATCTCATGCTGGACAATAGATGGGTCTATACCAGGCATTTCCTCATAAGACCAAGCGAATACATCCCTATACTCTTTAAAGAGCTTGGTGTAAATTTGAATCTCTTCACGGGAACATTCAGCTCCGATGAAGACATTCTCGATAATATTGGGATCCCTGGAAATGTTCACCGGGATAGTAGGAGAAATCACAGCCATGTTCCCTTCAGCATAAACCTATGTTGGTGCCAAAGGTTTCAAGACTGGGTGAACAAGACCAGGAGACGGAGGACTCGGAAAACTTGTTTCAACTTCGTTCAAATCAGGTAGGAAGTAAGACTGATGATGCAAATCATCCCACGGTCTATCTATACCTGTCATGGCTTCCAGGATGGCCTCTTCGGATGGAAGAGTGGTATCAAGGCAATCCTGGGCTGAAGAAGAACTAAGCGTCCAAGCCGGAGCCACATCACCATCCAACTCTTCCGGTGAAAGAGGAGCTGGGATAGATTCTGCAGTGTCAACAATAGACTGATATGCAATCTCAGCTGCAGAAATTGGAAATGCCATTCCACCCACTTGACCTTCCACTAATGTGGCAGTAGGGGAAGGTAAGGTCCAAGGGTCCGAAAAATAATGAGTTCTGAAGAACTCTCTTCGAAGAGGAGCCTTGGAGGATGAAATAGCATTTATATGCACCGTAGGAGGAGGAAGATCAAAAGTACCCATCAAGGAAGAACACATTCCAACTCCTAGATTCTCAACAGGCGCCTTAGTATTATCCAATTTCGGAACAGATGAGTCAGAAGACGCATTCAGGTCTATAGGAGGACAATCCAGTTGATCCACTGTAACGATCCTCCCTTCGTGGGGGAAACATACAATCCGAAATAGTGAGGATTCAATGGCATCCATCTCATAAATCCAGTTCTTCCCCAGCAGAAGTTTGTAGTCCAAGGCTGCATCCACTACCTCAACCTCTATATTGACGGTTTTGCCCCCAACACAGATGGGAAAAGCCGGGACAATACCATGGGGTCTATGAGAATGACCATCAAACACAGTAAGAATAGTGCTAGATGGAACAGCTTTGGGAGATCCAAGTGTCTTCCAGCATGCGAGAGACATCACGCACGTGGAGGCACCCTCATCAACAACCGTTCGAAAGATATTGCACTTCCGATACGACGATTTAATATGAAAAGCCATGTGATGAGGAAGTCTCTTCTTAAAATTAGTCATATCAAAAGTAATCAGAAGAGAATTTTTTGGATCAATAGCCCCAATGGCAGTGAGCAAAGCACTGCGGTGAGCCGGACAAGACTGGAGTACCTCTAAAGCTGACATAGCACAAGGACTCTGCGCCAGATCTTCCACAATCGAGTAGTTCTGGGCAGCCCTAGCATTTGGATTAATCGTTGATCGCTTAGAAGATGCTTTGGGCATCCGAGGCATAGACTCAATAGTAGGCTTCGTAATGTGAAGTGGCTAAGTAGCATCAGGAACTTCCTTAGCTTTCAAATACTCTTCTCTGACATAATCACGGGATCTCGTAGCGATATCTGTGTGAGCACTCATCATGAAAATGTTCGATGGAATTTCCCCTTCCTGGGTGCTCCCAGAAGAAGCCCCAGGATTTTGGTTCGCGTCAACAACTAATTGCTGCCCTTGGGGAAAAGGGTTTGTTAACACAGCCTGGGAACTAGAAGAACCCTGCTGGGCTAACAAGCGCTGAGCATCCTGAATTTTAGGGCAAAGGTGTGTGAGATGGTCTCCAGCACACAACTTGCATGGAAACTTCACTTTCTTCTTCTACTTTTGACCCTCACCAACACGCTCGTTGGTTTTATTTGCATTACCCTTCCCGTTATTGCCCTTCTTCTTGTTATTTCATCCCTTCTTCTTCCATCGGATTGTTGATTTCCTTTGGGATCAGAAGCTTGGACAACATTTATGGACAAAGACTGGGAAGGTGATAACTTGGCAGGCACAGCCTGACTAGAAGGAGCAGATTGTAAAGAAAACTGCTGCAGTTGAGAAAGCAGGCTGGCTGCACCACTATTGATTGATCCGACAAGCCCATCACCATGAGGACCGGGCTTAGTTTTCGATAAATCTAATTTGGAGCGAGGAGCATTGGGAAAATATTTATAAAGGACCCCAGACTGAGAATAGATCAGTTCCAGCTGCTGGGCCCTAAAAATGGTCTGCTCCTCAGAAAATACCCCAGATAGGGATACATATTTTGAAATGTCTGACTGCAGAGATTTCAGAAACCATTCGAGAAGGAATTCTCCAGGAATATGAGCTTTGATAAGCCTCTTCCTTCTCCTTCATTCCTGAATGTGATCAGAAATGTGAGTTGCTTCATCCTACTTAAAATTAGCCAGGAGTTCTGTCCCAGCCTCATATCAGACAGGCAACTGAAAATGGTTTAGAAATGTGACAGCCAGTTCTCCAAATGTAGCAAAACTGCCCCTAGTTAGCTCGATATACCATTTGGCAGTGTTTCCAGTTAGGGTGCGTTGAAATAATCTCAACCTAATCGAATCATCGATCAGGGAGTTCGAAGAACACCATAAGTGGAAAGTGGTGATGTGGTCAGCCGGATCCTCCCCATTCTTACCTTCAAATTTTGGAATATCTGAAGGAAGTTTGGTCGGGACCGGAGGCCACCCCGGACTATAACGAATCAGATCATTAGTCAACTTTGATAAATCTAGCAAGTTTAACGTTGCCAGAAAAGGTAAGTGAGGCGGAGCCTGAGGATTCCATCCTTGATGGGATGGATTCCCAACATTCTGAAAAGAATAGCTTGGATTTGATAAGGCACCAGATTTCCAGAAAGGACTCGTAGAAAAAGGAGAAGAACCTCCTCCCAATGCAGAGTTACCAAAGCCCAGACCAGTTCCCCCCGCTGAAGTATTGAATGAAGAGGAGAGCCCCTGATAGGGGTTCCAGGCATTAGAAAGAGGAGAAAAGGTCTGGTAAGCACTCGACAAAGGGAAAGAAGCATTCCCTTGATGACCTGCGTAAAACTGATTCCCTGCCCCCGCTGTAGTAAACACAGGATTCCACCCTGTAAAAGTAGTCGAACTTTGCCCCCCAGACCAAGGGTTAAAACTCTGGGTTTGGGACGTAAATGGAAAGGACCCTAAAGAAGGATTGGAACTAGGAATGTGTCCAGTCCCAAAGGGGAAACCATGAAAATAAGCTGATCCACTAGCCATAGAAGACATGGGTGTAGATCCAGCTGCAGCAGCGGAAAAGGAAAAAGAGGGATTCCCACTAGAGGGCATCCCTGAACAAAAGGGACCAGAATGAGAAGCATGTGCTTGGGTGAAACCAGAGCCAAACATAGCAGCACTAGAAGCAATCGAAGATAAAGCAATAGTGCCCCCTCCTTCAACAGAAGCAGGGGTCTGAATGCCTGCAGCACTCACGGCAGAGGCCGCGTTCCCAGTCGTGGCCATCGAAAGATATGAATGATACGGAAGATCTTCCAGTCTCTCAGACTCAGGTCCGATGTACTGAACAACAAATGGATAATCAGGAGGAAGAGGAGATGGACCTGTCGCAGGAGGCTCAGGTACGTATTCAATTTGAAAATCTTCTTCCTGAGGAAACAAAACTCGCGAGGTGAGCGAAACATTCCTCTCAGAACCGACACCAGAATCAACTATGAAACCTTCAGACCCTTGTGGAGGATCTCTCTCCACTGCGTCAGAAGCCACAGGGTGGTAACCACCTGCTAAATCACTCCTACGCCTTCTCGAAGAAGGCTCTGGACTCTCGGGAGATAACCCCCAGATTCTTCTCGACCGACGAGGCGCTTGATCAGCCACTTTTATAGATTTTAAATTAGACTCAAAAAAGTGAAAAGCTAGGCAAGCTAGGAGCAAATAGCACTCTCTAAAATAAAAATCCCTGAGATAAAATAAAGCAAACAACCTCCAAGTATTTCCGCTCCGGGTGATGAGGACCGGACACCAAAATACAAGAAAGCGAAATATAGGACCTCCCGAAAGTAGTCTGGGATGATTAGGGCCAAGAACAACTAGCGAAGGTATCAGAAACAGTTACGCCGACCTCCTAACGACAGCCTTTGCCGGCTCAAGCACCCAAGCTTCGCAAGGGCACCCCCCAGAAGTACTGCTGAAAGTGATGCGACGTCTGCCTCAGGTACCACGAGTATTCCCCCCCCGCAGTCACCTATGTGGAACCTAGGAGTGGAAACTATGGGCACCAATCCGTGTCAGAAGCCGGGCGGAACGGTCTTGAGGTCAGATTCAGCTAATCAGAGAGGGGGTATCCCTCTTCTCAGCCTTCACTTCCCCTCGCGCTTGACTCTCTGGAGGAGAGCTTTTCCGGTCCACCTAACGGAGTTGGATTTCGCTCAATTAATCAACTTCTATGTTTTGTTTGAGCGGCCTTGGAGAGTTAACTCTCCACTCACCTAATCCAAGGCCCTACAACCTAGCTAGTTGGTGTATGACACTTAGAAAACTTGCTAGCTGATTTTAAATTATATCGCTTATTTTAATGGGCTGTTATGTTAAGTCACAAGGATATGGAGATGAAACTTATGATTTTTTTGACGTAGAAAGAAATTAATAAAAACTTAACTACATGCAAATGCAGTTATTGTCTTTCGATGAAAAGCAATCTCTACACGGGTTCTACGAGATTAAAAATTGTATTTTTTCTTTTCAAATAGAAAACTCACACTCACAAAAACTATGAAATTGACTAAATGTTTAAATGCACCTAATGCAAATCACTACAAGCATGCAAATCCTAAGATGCAAATCTCCTAAAGCAGAGTGAAATTTCCCAAAAAGTCCTTCAGTTTTAACTCTTCTTGGTTGTCCAGAAAGCTAGTTCCCGAAATCAAGAACTCTTAATATGAAGACACCAAAAATGCTTAAAAAACAAGAAGAAGAAATGAATAACAATTCCCTTCCAATTATCAAGCCAAAAACCAAAAGCAAGAAACCTCACAAAAGCTTCAAAAGATATGGCAAAACAAAAATGAAAATGCAACAACAAAAGCAAATAACAAGAGAAAATGTTTTTTGAGCCTTTGAAATGCAAAAACAAAAAGCAAAACAAATGTTTTTTGAGCTTTTTAGTTTTATAGAGAAAGAGCTCGAAAAGACCAAGCAAAACTATCAAAATCCAAACCAAACAAGACTGAATTTCAAGCACAAACTTCAAAAATGCTCCAAAACTTATAAAGCTAACTAGTAGCAAGATCAATAAGAGCAAAAGAAGACAAGAAAATTCAGCCACTCAGCCTAGAAGAATAGTATAAACTTGCCACAAGCAAAAACTTCGAAGAAGCAAGAAAAACTCTTCAAAAGTTGCAACAAGACCTAGCCTACTGAACTCAAGAAAACCAATCAAGAAACGAGCAAAAATCGTAGTGCGAAGCAAAACACAAAGACAGGAAAGAGTAAACGAGCAGGAGCTCTCTGTTCTGATAAAGCAGAACAGCCAAGAATGCTCAGAAAGCTATCTCGGTACTAAAACCAGAAGTGCCATCACCAGAAGCAACACTTTGCCAAAAAGACTAGTTTTCAATCAAACGAAAGAGAGAAAAGACAAAATACCACCTTCTTCACAATCCAGAGAGTGTAAGGACACTGTAGAAACAGGTCTCCATAGCCAGAAAGGACCAAAAAGTCAAGAAATCCAAAAATTCAAAATCTGCCTAGGTATACGCTACTTCACAGTTTAGCAACAAGCGTGCATACGTGACTATGCTAAGGGAAAATCGAGTATACGTGGGTCCCTTTAGACAAAATTGCGTGTATACGCGACTGTGTGCAGAAAAAAGCACGTATACAAAGGTAAATAATGAAAAAAACAAAAAGGACAAGCCTGGATAAGAAACCAGGACTTCAGACTGACTGAGAAAAAGAAACTGGACTGCAAATGAAAGTAAAAACTGTCGGAAACCTATCAAATAGCTGAAACCACCCAACAGGGGAGTCACAAGAATGTGCTCCCCAGTGGAGTCGCCAGTTCTGTTTCGGGGAAAATCACCTTAGAGGTTCGTTGGGTTACAACCTCCACAGAGCAGGGGCATGCTACTTAAGAAGGACTCACACAACCAAGCATGTTCAGAAAAACTAAATAGAGTAGATCGAGGAAGTTACCCGTAGGTCCTATGGTTGAAGCAGATCCCGCAGGGTCCAAACCCCTAGCAACCATCCTTCCTTCTTAACCTGAAAGACAAGAAGAAACAAGCACGAAAAACTGGTTGTACAGCATATATCTACTCTAAATGTTAGTGAAATCCATATAAAACATCAGATAAATCATAATGAATGCTTAAATAACAATTTTCTCATCTATGTAAGCAGACACTAACACGTATATTTCAGGAACAAGATGGTACTTATGTATTATAAATAGCATGTACAAAAGTAACGAGTGGAGAGATCACCTGAATCCTTCCACGATCTTCGAGCAGACCGTCGTCCGGATCCATCCCGCCCTTGCCTCGCTAAGACTCCTTCCAAACTGGTGCATACGAGATGACATATAGGGAGATGAGCATCTCAAGGAAACAAGGGTTTCCTGTAATGAACTGGGAAAGTGCAGGAGGCACGGGGAATCGGACTTGGATAGGGAATACCAACAGAGTATAATATCAATAAATTCTCTCTCTCCCTTAGGCCATACACATGAGGGGTTTTTATACTCCCTCCAAGTAGTTTCAACAGTTGGAAACAGTTGGCCACGTGCTGGGGCGGTTGAACTACCTGAGTAACCATCAACCCAACCCGAAAAGAGGGAATTTTTATATATTTTTTCATAATTTTAATGGCATACGCGGAAAAGTGCAGCTAGACTCACGTATACACGTGGAAAAGTACGGGCATAGTCGCGTATGGGGATTTTTACACTGTTTTTAAGTGAATTTGTCCAAGTCTGTAGGAATGGGTGCCCAAAACCATCAAAGCAATCATGAATCATATGAAGGTGAGAAATGATGCAAAATTGTGAAAAGACTGAGACAAACCTCCAAGTAATGACCAAAGGAAATCAAATTAAGAATTTCTCAAAAAAGAGACTCAAAACACCCAATTAACGGAGATTGATGAGATGAAGAATTGCTGAAAGAAATTCAGAAACAAGAGATTTTTGAAAGAAAAATACAGATCTAGGTAGATGCTAAGAATCCTAAATTAAACCTAAACTAAACTAGAAAAAAGAAATCTGAAGTTTTTCCAAAATTTTAACAGGGTCCGCAGGCTCCCAAAAGTAACAGGTGCGGTACCGCACTGTTTACTCAAGAAAAAAATGCGAAATTGGCCGCATTGTGCAAAGAAGGCAAAGTGCGGTCCCAAGAAAAATTAGAGAAAAACATAAAAGATCTCAAAATTTTCAAAAACAAAGAAAACCTAAGCTATCCAGGCAGATATCAATCAATCAAAACCAGGAAAAACTTTTCCTCAAATCAAAATAAAAGAGAACAAAAAACAACAAGTTCTTTCCCCAGTGGAGTCGCCAATTTGTAGGACGGATAAATCGTTCTTGCGGACAAGACCGATATCCCTAGTGTCAGAAGACAATCTAGCAAAAAATGAACAACTAAGTTTTTTATTTCTCTAGATATATTCGTTTTACAAATAAATGCTATGAAGGTATCGATCCTACCTTAGATCCAAATGCTTATTTGCGGTCGTAGTGCTTTCGTCGTATCAATAATCCTTCGTCGCAACAAGAGCTCTTTTGTCGCAAGAAAGTATCATCTTTCGTCGATCTGCAATCACAAACAAGAAAATATCAATAGCACATGTATAACAAATAATCATAAAACATACCTATCATAGTGATCAAGGAATCTATGAAATAAATGATCAAACGACAACTTATTGAAATAAACAATCAAACGACAATTTATTGAGAAAAACAGAACTTGATTGTATTAATCTTAAAATATACAGAAGAACCTTACAACCTTAGCCTTGATGTTCGAAAGGTCTTCCCGGGGTCCGAAGCAGGAATCTCCTCTACTTTGATAAGTCTTGCACTCTTCCTTCAGGAGCAAAAAGAGGTATGTGATATTTCCTCTCAAAAGCTTAGCAGAAAGAAGTCTAAATCTCAACAGCACTTCAACTCAAAAATCTTAACTTAACTTCTTCAATCCTCCATTATTTTTCTTAACAATTCCCTTTGAGGCTACCCAATGCCTCCTTTTATAGAGCGGATGAGGAGGTTAGGATTCCACCTTTAAAGGGATAGAATCCTCCTTCAAAGGGATAGGCTCCTCACATCAAGGGATTAGTTCCTTAAGGTGTGGGATACATGCACCTTACTAAAGTGTACTCATCCCCAAAAAATCTCATCCAGAACCTTCCAGAATTGACCAAAAATCAACTTTTTCAGTTTAATTTCGCGCTTTTTTGACTTTACAGGGGTACCGCAGGCATTACACTGGAAAAATGTGTTCTAGAACGTAGTTTCTCTTCTCATTACCTGCGTACCCTAGCCAAAAACGCATGCAGGCTTCATGTTACCTGCGTACCCAAGGCTTTTTTGAGTTTTAAGGGTTTTTCCTCCATTTTTAGGAACTTTTCTCTGATTTTCAAGGTTTGGAATGAGGAAAAAAGGTTGTAAGACTTGCAAAGGAGGCATGTATGAGTGTTTAATGAGCTCATACAGTCAGCAGAATGTCAAGGTGACATTTTTAGTGTAACAGAAGGTATAGGGGATAGGCTGTTCTGAATAATCATCTTTTGCATTCATATTAGTCATATGCGTTTCGAGCACTTTACCAAACATTTCGGTTATTTCAAATAATTTATCATACAAAGCATCATACTTTGTATCTCTGTCCATGTTTGGATCTATATTTATGCAAAGATGGCTACTGCTTCTTCTCAACCAGTTCAGAGTCTTCTACCAGTGGAGTCATTTGGTCTTTGGATCATAGGGAGTGTGGAGTCGCCAGGTGGATGAATTTGTCTGTTTGAAGGAGGCTGCTATCCACCATCAGCAATTAGGTAATGTCACCTTTCAGGAATAACCTCAAAACACAACAAACTCCAAACAGATATTGACTGGGAGGGCGTTTACCAGATATGTCACCTCCAAAGAGGGTGAGATCCGGAGGCTACCTGGCCCTTCCGAGGCTCTGTCTAAGAGTATGAGACATAACGAACGAAGGATGATTCAAGAAAGGGATGAATTTCTGGCAATCTAACCAGAGATTTTGGGTTTGAATGCCTAGGGATGTTCAAAGTATAATGCACTCAAATTTCCCCAGCGGATTCGCCATTATGTTGGTGACGACAATGGGAAATAGACCAAATGTTAGTAGTTCTTGACTCTCAAATTCGTCCCCAGCGGAGTCGCCATTATGTTGGGGTTCACATGTTTTGGCCAGATTGGCAAGACCAAAATATGAGACAACATAAGAACCACTTTTGGGCCCTAGGATCTAGCCCTCCTGGACCCGGAGAGGGATCTCTCCAATAAAGCAAAGAATGATGTATCTTTGAGGCTTAAACTGAGGTGTTAGGCTAGTTATGAAGCACAGGGGGGGGGGGTTTAAAATGATTTGGTTGGTTGGTTGCTGGGTTGGTTAGGAGATCATAAACTGAGAAGGTAATGGGAGAAAGGAACAAGGCAGCATGATATTTCAGCGAAGGGATTAGGCCAAGAAAGTGCCATCCATTGGGCTATGGAGTCATGAAAGGAAATTACATGCAACAACTAGCCAAGGATTCCACAGGGCAAGTCATCTACACTAAAGGATCTTTTAGATAGATAATGGGATGGAACATTAAGGAAAGAAGGTGACAGAAGGAAAGACAAACAAATTTCTGTCTATAGATCAGGTCAGAGGTCATTAAACTCCAGACCTGCTTGGAAATACTCTAAGGCAGCTCTCAAAGAGGGAAAAAGGGGCTGCTTATAGATCGGACCAGAGGTCATTTAACTCCAGGTCGGCTTTAGCAACTCCAAGGGGAAAACAGAGATAAGATTAACAAAGGGATCTTAGAAAGGCCAGTTAGTCGCGCAAGGATCCTAGTGGACAGGGCTAACTCTAATCCCCAGTGTTCCCAAACCTCCCAGCTTAAACCTCAACAAGAACATCTAAGAACTGATCCATCTAATTCATACATCAGAGAGCAGGCAATGACATCCACTACACTAGTTAAATTGACTGAAAGTAATCCTTAGATAACACATTTCAGAAGAGAAACATTAAAAGTAGGGAGAGCAGGAACATAGGGCACCTATCAAGGGTGAATCCTATGTTACACTTCTGTTGCCTACCAGAAGAACATGAAACAGTATCAAAATGTAAATAACAGAGTTAAGAAAGACATCACCAATAGTAATAGACCAGGATCCTATGAAATGTGCTTTGATTAATTGATGCAAAACTAGTCATGTACAATAAGCTCAATGGCTAATACAATCCAAACTTTCTTCTCCCAGCCTATTACATACAAACTACTCTGTAACTCCCTCCCAAGACGGTTCTAACAGTCAAACTGAATCCCTCTAACAACAACAGCCGAACAACTGAACAACAACAACCTTTACAATGTGTTCTTCTGGATTCTTATAGGAAAAACAAAGCAGAAGAGGTAGGTGAAGAATTAAATGAAGAATTAATCGCTCAGAAAAGGAGGAAGGTCGCAACCCATACTGCCTTAAATCTGTGCATCTACCTCTGGCAGTCTGGCTACAGTATTAATGCCATTCTCTGTTGACTGGACAAACAGGTGAAATAATGATGCTAGGGTCTCCATACCGTGTAACAAATTCTTCTTGATGATTTAGGACTGTTGAAAGGGCGTAGATCTTCATTTGAGGCACAATGTAGACTGAAAAATGATGTGTATCGTGTCCTTTCATGGGAGAACGCTCTACTGATACAGAAAACCTGATAATATTATCTCTCTGTGCATAGGACCGTCTAAGAGATCCACGGGGTCTTCCAAATTGTACTTTTTCTTCCTAAAAATCTCTGCAGAAGCTTATGAGTCTTCCATTTCCTACCTCGAGCTCTCTGTTGACCTTGTTTGTGAATTTCGAGCTTCAATGGCGCTGGAGGGTTGGTAGAGTTTTAAAATCTATCCTTTGATGAATTAATGGTGCAAGCAACCCTCCAGACACTTCTTATAACATTAAGCTCTGAATATAACCTCTGCACCTGGTCTTCATTGATCCCTCTGTCACTGTGACATAGATCGAGCATCATGGCGGTCATTTACTGTTGAAAACCCTGCAAAACCTAAAACCTGTGAAGAGAAAGCATGGACGGGGAACTGGATGTAGTGTGGATGGAGGAAGAGGCCATGCAGACGAAACGGTGGAGAAATTTGCAGAGGAAACGGTGAAAATCGCTCTGGTGGAGGTTGACGGAACACAGAGCAAATATACGTGAAAAACGAATGAAAACACATTAAAAAACAGGAAACAAACCAATTACACGTAATGGAATGGGCGCATGTACGGAGGGTGCACGTGGGGGTGACGTGGTGTATGGTGAAGACACGTGGACGGATGATGTGGAGGCCGGGGCGAAGGTGGAATGGTCAATGGTAGGCAGACAAATCTGGACCATTGATCGTGGCCGAGATCAACGGCGGAGGACGACGGACGGCGGGCCATGGTGTGAGCTATCGCACATGCAACTTCATTAGACTTCGTGCATCTTGAGCGGGTGATGGCCGTTGGATGGCCCGTCCCAGATTGGACGATCGACAATCCTTTCGCTGGGCACCCACGTCTGACAGATAATGCGCGGGGGATGACTTTAACGGGTGGAAAAGTGGTTTCAAAAACGTACAAGAGGACAGGTGGCGAAAGGTGAGTGGAATCGCTGGCCTCCGTGGAAAAACCACCAAGCGCGCGAGGGTGGTGCGGAATAAACCGGCGGTTTGTGAACAGTGAAAGTGGGGAGTGGGACCACCGAGGCGGGCAGGTTTCATGCCGTCGGATCTGGAATAGATCAACGGTGGAAAATGCGCCCGAAGCGCTCTGGCTGTGAACCGTTGATCTACGGAATAAAAACGGACGGTGAGGATGAACTGCGGGGGGCCAAGGTATACGGGCACGGAAATTGTGGAGCGACCCCCCGTAGTGAATAACAACCATTGATTTGAGTCGTCCCATATCCCGAGGAGTCAACTGCGGGGGCTCCATGGTTTGACTCTACGGATAGAGAAAAACCCCCGCAGGGAAAAAGCCTTGGTCATGGCGCCAGGCTATATGGAGCGGAAAGGCGCTGGGATAGCGGAGAAGGGGGCTTAGGCCTATTATAAGATTGGAAGTGGGTTTTTAACCCCTTTCTAATGTATTTTGAGGCCCAAAGGGTAACGATAGGGAGATGGAGGGGGAAAATGGGAAACAAAGGGTGTAGGGATTTTTAGAGGGGATTTAGGGGGGTTAATAGGGGGGAAATAGAGGGGAGTAGAGACACTTTGACAGAAGGAGAAAAAAGGGAAAAGTGACATTTTGCAGGGGTACAAGAGGTAAATGAAGGCTTTGAGCTAGGGAAACAGCAGAGGGGATTTGTATAAGGCAAAGCACATAGAGACCTCAAGGATGATGCGTCTTCAAGGGAGATGCATTCCTTGAAGGTCTCCAAAATGACATAGCCCCCCAGCTTGCTTGTCAAGAATTTCATAGGGGGGCTAACAGTGGCTCCACATGGGGATGGCTTCTTCTTGAAGGAGGCAAGACACCAGAAATGATCTTTGGAGTAGGCCAGTTGCCTGCTGCTTGGCACATCCATTTCTTTGATCAGCTGCCACAATATGAACATGTTACATCAGCAGAAACATTCTTCCCAATCAGTCTACCTACCCACACTACAATCCTAGATTTTTTTTTTCTTTCCTTAGGGTGCATTTGAGCTGGCAAACCCTTTACATCATTTTATTTGCAAACAAGAAAACAAACCTATTCTACTTCTACCCTTATTGCTCCATGAGACCAGATTAGACTGTTGGTCTCACATGTTTCTCTACCTACCTACTACCTCTTCTTGCTTTCCTCCTCGGATCTTAGTTTAGATTGATAGATGCAGTTGATACAACTTAAAACTGGGCTCAGGACTATAACGATGAGCATGAGACACAAAATGCAAAATAAAAATAAATTTGGTGTGGCCATGATGGAAGATTTCATCACAGGTAAAATTTCAAACATACGAATTTCAAACTGCAGTTAATATTTTTAATATATAACACAACAATTTGGCATTCATAAATTTACTGAAAACATAAATGGGTAGGCATGGAAAAAAAACACCCTTCTTCAAATTTTCAATTGACAGGAAAAGAATAATTGAAATTCCATGTCTTCCCGCGACGACAGCACCTCCCACAACTTCCAACAACGACACCCTACATCTGCAAATTGATTAAATCCTGTGTCCCCCGTCTCGTTCATGTTCTCACCCTTCACGGACAGGGAACCCGGTGAAGGAACTAGTACACAAGTGACGGATATTCGGTGCCTAGCATTCACACCCGCATCGCAATCGTTGTTAAATCTCCCTCCCATCATCTTCCATTTGTCATAGTCTAATACGATGAAGGAGGAGGAAATTGAAATTCACTAATTAGCTACAGTGAAAAGTGATTTCACATCAAAGAATTGTTTTTACTTCGTTTTCCCTCCTCAAACGTCATCAAAGTATGCTTAAAAAAAAATGATGGAAAATTTAGTTTCTTTATAATGGGCTTCTTCTTGAAAGTTACCAAAATTATTTATGAACTAAGTCGAAGAAATGGGGATGAAGGTGGAAGTGTAATTCTAGGAATCATCCTCCAGGAAAATTACTAGTCAATTTAATTATGGAGTAGTCTACTTAGGCGCAGGAATAGTAAATTTAATTATGGAGTTGTCTAGTTAGGCAGAGGAATTATCGTCTTGCATCATTGGTCGAAAAACATTTTGGCTCGGGTTGGCCATTCCTCCAAACTTCCGACGCATTGTGATGTGATTTTATTACTTGTCAGAATCCGACAGAATCTGTATCTACCCAAATCCCCTGATTTAACTCTCGATCTAGTTGGTCAAAAAGGCCAATATAAAATCACAATAATTCATACAATGAATGCAATACTAAGGATGAACTGAATTATGGGTTGCATAATGATTGAGACATTAATCATGCGGTGCTCACATCAAATTTGATCATTATATTTTTATAAGCGTGTTAATGTGAGTTTTTTTAAAGTTTTTTGTAGGTTTATTTTTCTTAAAAAATTTATGGACATTTGTTTTATTGAATAATTATGGATATTTGGGGTAAGGAGCTTGTTTTTTATTAATTATTTTTAATTTTTTAAACAATTTATAAAATTTATAATGTTAGAGTAATTAACACAGCAGAAACTTGAAACAACCACACACAATAGAAAAAAAAACATAAAGACAGTGGATTTTAACGTGGTTCACCCAACCAATCTGGACTACGTCCACCTAACAGGGCATCGGCAATCTCATTCATCAACTGGAAAAATACAATAGCAGAGTTTCTCATCTGCTCATCTCTTCCACTCACCTCACATTCCTCATCATGCTCACTTTCCTCTACGGGCTTACATTTTATAGCTGGGAGTAGAAACAGAATCATAAATTCACTCACAACAAATATAGGATGCATTAACTCCACATCAGAAATAGATGGAGTCAATTTAGCAACAAATCCTATTGTTGTCACCTTCATGAGATTTTCTCCAAAAATAATTAAAAGAAATCTCAACAATCTCCACCTTGACAACATTTAGCCTGATACCATGTTCCATTATTACTTTTATCTTTTCTGCAATCCAAGAGAAGCCAGACACCATCGTAGCTTCTCTAACAAAACTAGTTTCGTGAACATGTCTGCACAATTTTCCTTTGTATGCACTTTTTCAAGAGAGACTCCCCTTTCAGTGATAACCTGTCTTACAAAATGGTACTTGATAAGTATATGCTTTGATTTACTATGATAGGCTGGATTTTTAGCCAAATGAATTGCACTTTGACTATCACAAAATAAATTGATGTTGTCCTGCAACCTACCAAACTCACCAAACAAACCTTTCAACCAAATCGTTTCTTTGCAAGCATGTGAAGCAACTATATATTCTGCTTCAGTAGTGGATAAATCAAAAATGTTTTGTAGCTTTGACATCTAGCTAATGGCTCCACCTGCAAGAGTAAAGACATACCCTGAAGTTGGCCTTCTCTTATCCAAATCACCTGCAAAATCGGAATCAACATATCCGCAAACAAATTCACTACTCCTGTTATAAGTGATACAATAATCACTTGTGCCTCTCAGATACCGAAGCACCCATTTCACTGCTAACCAGTGTTCTTTTCCTGGATTTTCCATATACCTGTTGACAACCCCAACTGCATGTGAAATATCTGGTCGAGTACAAACCATCGCATACATCAAACAACCTACTACATTAGCATATGGAATTTGAGACATATATTCCTTTTATTCATTAGTGTTAGGACATAAACTTGAAGAAAGCTTAAAATGGGAAGCTAAAGGGACTGAAACGGGCTTCACATTGTTCATACCAAACCTCAAGAGTATTTTCTCAATATATTTATCTTGTGATAGCCACAGCTTACCATTGCTCCTGTCTCTGAAAAGCTCCATGCCCAAAATCTGTCTTGCTGCTCCTAGGTCTTTCATATCAAACGTCCTAGCCATCTGAGCCTTTAACCTGTTGATCTCTGTTATGCTTTTGCTTGCTAAAAGCATATTGTCAACATACAACACTAAGATAATGAAAATTCCATTACTTATTTTCTTAAAGTAAACACAATGATCATATTCACTTCTTATATAATTTTGACTCATCATGAAAGAATCAAATTTCTTGTACCATTGTCGAGGCGACTGCTTCAGACCATACAATGATTTCTTGAGCCTACAAACAAATTTATTGTTGCGATTTTGAACAAACCCTTCTAGTTGTTCCATGTAAATCTCCTCATCTAAATCTCCATGTAAAAATCTAGTTTTAACATCTAGTTGTTGTAATTCTAAATCAAGTAAAGAGACTAATGCTAACACAATCCGAATTGAAACAATTTTTACAACTGGTGAAAATATCTCATGAAAGTCAATGCTTGCTTTTTGAGAAAAATATTTCGCGACTAGCCTCGCTTTGTACCTGTCTTCTTTATCATCAACACCCCTCTTAAATTTGTAAACCCACTTACATCCCACAATTTTTCTGTCTTTGGGAAGTTCTACGAGATCCCATGTGGCATTATTGTCTAATGCCTTCATCTCGTCCTTCATAGCCTCTTTCCACTTACCACTATTAGAACCTTCTATAGCTTCTTGATAGCACAAAGGTTCATCATCGTTAGTAGTTAAAGCAATTGAAGTAACATAATCATCATACCTTTTAGGAAGACATCTGATTCTCGTATACCTCCTTAAAGATGTTTCTAGTACTTCCACAATTTGCTGATGATTATCTGTAGGAACTTCTTCATGATCAGCATCTGAAACATGTTCATGATCTGCATCTGAAACTTTTTCATGATCTGAATATGAAACTTGTTCATCTAGACTATCATCAGTATTTGAACTAGTTTCAAACTGAATGTGTTGAAGCTTAGGTAAATTCTCTTGTTTCAATTTATCATCTACATCTGGATTTTCAAGTGAAGATTCATTAAATTTAACATCTTTGTTAATGATGATCTTATGAGTAGTAGGATCCCACAACCTGTATCCCTTAGTCCCATCACCATATCCAACAAAGATATATCTTTTTGATTTAGTATCTAATTTAGAACACTGATGTTTCGGAACTAGAGCATATGCATCACAACCAAAAACTTTCAGTTTAGAATAATCACATGGATAACCTTTTCATACCTCTTGAGGAATTTTGCATCCTATCGCAGTTGATGGTGATCGATTTACCAAGTAACAAGCCGTAGAAATTGCTTGTGTCCACAATTCCTTCTGCAAATTGGCGTTACTAAGCATACTTCTTGCTCTCTCTAAAAGAGTCTCGTTCATGCGTTCAGCAACTCCATTTTGCTGAGGAGTATATACAGTGGTTTTATGTCTTTCGATCCCAGCGTCCTTGCAATAGTTATCAAATTCCTTTGAAGTAAACTCACCACCATTGTCAGTTCTTAAACATTTAATGGTTATTCCAGTGATGTTTTCAACTAATGCTCTAAACTGTTTGAAAACTATGAATACATCAAACTTATTCTTTAACATGTAGACCCACACTTTTCTAGAGAAATCATCAATAAAAGATACAAAATATGACGATCCTCCATATGAGGTTGTAGTAGATGGACCCCAAACATCAGAATGGATATAATCAAGGATTCCCTTACTAGTATGTTTTCATGTTTTAAAATTCTGCTTGCTTTGTTTCCCAGATAGAAAATGTTTGCAGAAATCTAACTTAGAAGATTTTAAACTAGGAAGTAACTTACGATCAGATAAAATTTTTAATCCTCTTTCGCTCATATGGCCCAACCTTTGATGCCATAAACGAATAGAATTACTGTCATTTTCAGATACTGTAGAAGCATGATCTGACTCTGTTCTTCCTTCTAACTGAAAAAGATTCCCAACCTTCTTTGCTTTCATTACTAGTAAAATTCCTTTATAAACTTTCATTACTCCACCTTGAATAAAGGTTTTATATCCATTAGTGTCTGGTACTCCTAGTGAAATGAGGTTTTTTCTTAGTTCAGGTACATGTCTTACATCAGTTAGAATTTTATTTGTCCCATCAAACATTTTAATCTGGATGCTTCCAATTCCCACAATATTACATGAGACATCATTTCCCATGTAAACAACTCCATCATTGATTGATTTATAAGTTTTAAACCACTCTCTATGAATGCACATGTGATTTGACGCACCAGAATCTAACATCCAATGTTGATCATGATTGGACAAAATAACTGATAACACTTCATCACTCATACCTGAAATGGATGCCGACCCTGTATCTGTCATGTTTGCTTCTTTCTTTTCTGTCGAAGAGTCTTCTTTGGATGTTTGTTGTCGCTTCCAACAATCCTTCTTCAAATGTCCTGATTTGCCACAAAACCAGCACTTCACCTTACTCTTCTTCCCTTTCGATTTTGAACGCGATTTGTTGTGCTTACTGAAGCGTCTTTCTTTAGAACGAACTCTGACCATCATTGCTTCTGATGTAGAGGTTTCTGAATTTGACCTCTTCCTTGTTTCTTCGGACAACAAAGCTCCAACAACATCATCAAATTCAAGGGTTTCTGATGAACTAAGACTTATAGAAGTAACAAAATGATCCCATGACTCAGGCAATGAGCATAATAAAGTTACAGCTTTATCTTCTGATTCAAATTTTACTTCTATACTTTCTAACTGCACCAGGAGAGTATTAAAGGTATTCAGATGATCAGTTATCGTTGTACCTTCCTTCATGCGCAAGCTGTACAACTGTCGCTTCAGAAGAATCCTATCGGTTAAGGATTTTGTCATGTACAACTTTTCAAGCTTTGTCCACAAACTAGCAGCAGTTTTCTCTGACACGATGTTAAACAAAAACTCATCCACCAAACACAGTCGAATGCCGCTCAGTGCTCTTTCATCCAATCACTCCATTCATCATCTGTCATGGTATAAGGCTGTTTGGATTTTCTCAACAACACCTTCGCCATGCCTTGTTGCACGAGTAGATCATACATCTTCACTTTCCAGATATCGAAGTTTTTTTTTCCATTGAACTTCTTGATCTCAAACCGAGCACTTTGAGTTTTTGCCATGTTTAGTAGCTTGTGTCACAAAAAATCTCCAATTGCAACTTTTAATAAACAAAGTTTTTATTTTAAAAAAATGCCCTTCACCTATAAAATGCCTTTCCCTTAATACCATATGCAAATGGTATTAAAATTACAAATCGATTTTAAAAACTTTTACAAAAAACCCAATAAAGTGCACATTTTAAATCGATTTATTGAACATTTAAATATTGCATATCGAATATAATCGATTTGTTTTTTGTTTTTAAGACATTGCAATAAAAAATCGATTTGAATGGCATTAGAAAACAATTATATTTCAATATGAAAAATCAATTTTAATAGAATCTTCAAAGGGCATACGACTCACTTTTTTTTTCAAACCGTGCTTCCGCAAATGAAATGTGTTATATCGTTGAAATCCCACGGCTCTACATTAACACGGTTGTGCGTTATGAAATCCACGCTGCTCTAATCCTTTCAATGTTCCATGTCACGTGCTTTGATACCAACTCACGTCCCAACGCACAGACTCACGGCTCTTCCACAGTCCACACAGCCACCATTCAACTTTCAAAAAAAAAAAAACATGCATTGCCCCGATATAACAGCAACTACACGGCTTGATTATCTCACGACGCTGCTAAAATCATCTCACAGCTGCCTGATCCTCCAAGCTCACAGCTTCTCCACAGTGGACAAAAGATTTCAACACAACAATTTTACCCAGCTTACGAACTCAGATCATAAACCACTTGTGAAGAATCCGATTCAGCGTTGTTCTAGAATGAAATTCAAGTCATAATACTCGGCATATATGGAACAAGAGATCGATTTAAAGAAATATTCACCGTTCAACAAGTCAAACCAGTGTTCATGATAGATTTGATCAACAGTGCATTGCATTCTCTATGCCCTCCAGCTCAAAGCTTATAGTGCTTGTCTCTCACATCTCACGGCTCAATGGAATGGCTCTCTGCGTAAACAACACGTATTAACGCTACCATGTCTTACACAATGACATCTCGATCACCAAATGATCCGATCCCGGCCTCACGGCCTTGCTGTGGCACTTCCACACGGATGACAGCTCTCCACCCACGGTCCAAGCACTCATATCAATGCTTGCTCTCACACTACTCTGATACCAAGTGTTAGAGTAACTAACACAGCAGAAACTTAAAAAAACCACACACAGTAGAAAAACAAACATAAAGACAGTTGATTTTAACGTGGTTCACCCAACCAATCTGGGCTACATCCACCTAACAGGGCAACAACAATCTCATTCATCAATTGGAGAAATACAATAGCAGAGTTTCTCATCTGCTCATCTCTTCCACTCACCTCACATTCCTCATCATGCTCACTTGCCTCTACGGGCTTACATTTTATAGCTGGGAGTAGAAACAGAATCATAAATTCACTCACAACAAATATAGGATGCATTAAATCCACATCAGAAATAGATGGAGTCAATTTAGCAACAAATCCTATTGTTGTCACCTTCATGAGATTTTCTCCAAAAATAATTAAAAGAAATCTCAACATATAAATAATATATTTATTACATTAAGATATGATGATACACTTAATAAAAAAGATAGTAAATATTGTAATAATTATAATGCAAGTGTCAATTTTGGTACATTATAATAAAATAGTTGGTACACATTCAAATAATTATTATACAACTGTTAAATTTTACGTATTTTTTTCAAATTTATATTTTTTTTGTAAGCTTAGTAAGACTTTTCATTTATTTATAAAAAAAACAGGTTACAGCGATAATAGGCATTATGTGGCCTCAACCTGCCCATCGGGAAACCAAGTCTGTTGGCTATCGAAACATGTTATACGCCATCCAAAATATGAAATAATTAAGTCTTTCAAACTTAGCCTTATAGGCATCAATGTCTAAAATGGAGTTCACTCTTAACCTATTAACATTATTACTACTTAACGAGATATATATCATCAAAATTTAACCCAAAAAAAAAATCATCTAAAACTAGTCTTCTGAGGACTCCACTAGAGGAGGGTCCTTTCACTGGAACCTGGAATCTCTAATTGAGCCGAGCACCTGATGTGTCATTCAATACGACCCAACCAAACATTTTTCTGCTGAATTTGAAATTTAACAAGTTCAAATTACTTCTGGATTTCTTGAGGCCTTGGATTTGTTTTAATGAAACCTGTTGTATTCATAATTTCCCTGCCCATCGGGAAACCATGTATGTTGGCCATCAAAATGTGTTATACGCCATCCAAAAACTGAAATACTTAAGTCTGTCAAACTTAGCCTTATAGGCATCAATGTCTAAAACATAGTTCACTCTTAACCCATTAACATCAGTACTACTTAACGACATATATATCACCAAAATTTAACAACAACAACAAAAGGAAATCATCTAAAACTATTCTTCCAAGGAATCCACTAGAGTAAGTTCCTTTCACTGGAACCCGAAATGTCTGACTGAGGCGAGCACCTGATGTACCATTCAATATGACCCAACCGAACATTTTTCTACTGAATTTGAAATTGGAAAAATTGGAATTACTTCCGGATTTCTTGAAGTCTTGGATTTGTTTTAATGAAACTTATTGTATTCATAATTCCGTTGCCCACAATGTTCTTCATCATCCAGTAAATATGAATAGTTTTTTTGTATTTTGTAAGCTTGTCGCGAGTTTTGTTGGGGTCCAGAACCAACAACCTCCATTACTCCTCCTGTAATTCATATTTAGCACGTTGGTTGAGGATCGTTGCCCAACCAGCAATCATCTGTCTCACCTAGGTAGGGGTTACTGTGACATAAGCTTGAGCCACAACATTGATATGTTGGGTTTGATATTTCCATCCAAAATTTTTAGGTGGTTATGAGGAGGAAGCTCCTCTTCCCTCCTGTGGTGTTCCATTACGGTGAAATCTTCTCCCCCCTATATCCTTTTCATTTTTCACTCTAGTTGGTAGAGCCATATTCACCAAACCCCAATGAACAACATAACAATTTTTGAGCCAAACTGCGAGTCGAGTAGAATCCCATGGTTCACAGACTAGGTGACCTCTCAACCTACTAACACCTGGTGCATTAACAAAGAACAGAAATATGGATTATTTAAAATTAGGTTCATTTTAGATAAAAATGCAACATAAGCAAGCGTACCCATTCCATTTGTATTCTTCTCCCATTGCTAGCATTTCATGCTCTATCACCACGTCAAAACGATACCACCTATGTTGGGTAGGTTCCCTTCCGAGGAAGGAATTACAAGCTTGCTCCAAAGGCCAAAACCCAAATTGAAATTCAGAGTAATAGTGAAAAAAAAATGGCATCCTACAAGTCCTAATTGTAAACCAATTCGACCAAATATAGAACCAAATATGCCAAACATGACAAATACCCTTCCCGCAAAGACAAGAACTCCATCCTATGCCATACATTCCCATGCGAAGCAATAAAATTCCATACAGAACCGAACTGGTTTAGAAAAAACAAAATGAACCATATTCCCTTCTAGCTAATTGACCACAACGAATCTCAAAGTCATCCATTCACAGGAGATAACACAAATATGATGAGAAATTGTCATATTTTCAGTATGTCTCTGGTAATGGTTAAAGGGAAGGGGCCAAACATACCCTAGAATTGACGTCATGAAGCCATCACCGAGACCCTTCCACAACTGGAGTCTTTCTTCCACACTTGCCGCACGAGAGGAGCTCGACCAATTATCCTCAGCTCCTAAAACCTCAATACTCCATAACCAAATTGCATGCAGAAAATTGACGATAGCCTCCACCACCTGGCTAATTAATGCTCGACATGCCTTGCTGCCCAAATTGCTCTCGTCCATGCCTCCTTGGATCACCTCATATTTTTCACACACTCTGCGCACTTGCTACAAACACCCTCCCACATTAATATACGTCAGATCTCTCATGCCTTGATTCCCAAGTGGGACAATCCTCTTGCACGCACCCCGATTGGGGGTTTTCAAATTTATATTTTATATCTAACTTTTTTTTTAAGATAAAAAAAACTGGTGTATATTATGTATAGCACATATTTCAGTAAATTTCTAATAACATTTTAGATACATATAGAGTGTGTGTTCTCATACTAACATAATGAAAAATGACATCCATTTGTTCTCATAACATGAAGGCCATATACATTAATTTTTTCATAACAAATATAAGCATAAAGGTCAAAAAAATCTCAAGCATGCTAATCAAAGGTAGAGATGAAACTCATATGAAGGGAAGTTGGACCATGCCCTCCTCTCTGGTCACACTTTCCTCCATGAACCTGTAATGTATGAAGGCTGATTCCTTCTCTAAGCATCGTTTGGATAAAAAAATTGCCACGGATTTTGACTCCCTATAGATATGCTAAAAGGATATATTGTGGAAGGACCGTGTAAGATACTCAATGTGGTTGATCCAAACCTATAGACTAGGTGGAAGAAAAGTCACTCGACCCGACACTCCATAAATGAGGGTTTTTGAATCTCCATATATGTGGATAATGTCCAAAGACAGTATACTGGAAAACCAGAGGAGTCCCAAAAGGGCGAGGGTCTCCTCTCTCGATTTTATACCATCCTCTCTTTTCCAATATAATTTATAATGTGTTATGTTACAAAATCTGATCCATACAGCACAACCACATCTGCCTCCCTATCCCGCTCCATCGAAGTAGCCAACAAAGAATAGGGTGTTTAGGGCAATGGATTGATGAAGTAACTCCTTGAACACCTGCATCATGTTTGTGATATTTTCCATCCACCTCCCTATGTTAGTGAAAAAATTTAGGATATTAATAGGGCATCCCACAAATATGTATTGGTTCCTAGCATGCCAAATCTTCGAGAGAATAAATAGGGAAGTGGATTTATGTTTACCCCCTCTCTCGATCCACCATTGAAGACATTATTCAATAGAGAAAAAAGTTCTAAAAGGGATGTGTAAAAAGTGTAAAAATTTCTGCTGAACCAACATGTGGAATTTAAATTGTATATGGTGCATATAATTGAACTGTAAGTTTCGGCCACAACCACAGAGTCATTTATGAGTTTTCCTCCCCAAATGATGTAGTCTCCTTTATCAGATTTGTAGGAACCCGCTGATATGAGGTCTCTAACATAGCCATTTCATGGAGTAGCATAGTCCCCAACCATACCAATATGTGCAACATCACGTCATACAGTAAATAATCCCTGCCACTGGAAAATAACTTGTTCTATAAAGAAATATCCTCGAGCATGTAACGTGTCAGTGACATCCACCGAGCGAGTAGGGATAGAATTAACACCCAATATTATATCGCACCCAATCAAAATGGGATTTCCCTATCAAAAATACCATCTACGTCTTTGGATAAGCCAGTCTTTGATCTTCTGGAAACTAAGCCATATGTAGGAGCCCATATTTATGCCTATTTTACCTTATTTAATCCAATCCATAATGTTTCTTTGCTTGTGATACTTAATCACAATGATGTTCCTCCATATCCCCTCCCAGAATAGAGCCCTCCATAAGGATTTGGTAAGTAAAGGCCATCCAAATAATTTAACATCTAATAAACCTCATCCCCCATATTCCTTCGAGAGGGTAATATTGTCCCATTTGATGATGTGAAATTTTTTCTTCTCTCTAGTACCTGCCCAAATGAAGTGTGTCATGGTGCTTCGTATTCTAGATATGATATACGAGGGAAGGATGTACGGGTTTGTTGAAGAAAAACTTCAAAAAGCATGAATATTTCATTCAGAGTGAGCCATCTAAGAGTACATCCCTGTATTTTATGTTGAAATTTCTCTAAATGTCATTTCAAGTTCACATTTTTATACTTGTTCGGCTTTAGTCGAAATCCAAAGTATTCGAAGCCTTCACACAGTGGTTGTGCATGTACCCCAAATGTACCAGCAATAGCTCTGATCTCCTCTCGGTTGACACTCGAAAATAAAAGGATAGATTTATTACGATTTATAATCAAACCATAAGCCTCCCCGAACCTAAAAAATATGTAGTCAAGGGCCAACCATTGTGCTCTTGAAACTATCCCAAAATTGAGTATATCATAAACAAAGAAACTATGAATGATGTCAAAACCATGTCCCAAATTGAGGCCGCTGAAAATACTTGATGCTTTTGCTACTCTAATCTTGAGACTCAATCCATCCATCACCATGATGAAGAGCAAGGGCGAGAGTGAGCAACCCTATCTCAGGCCCTTTTGGCGCAGAAGAATTGATACGGATAACCATTCATCAGAATAGAGAAACTCACTGAGGAGACACAGGCCATAATTCATTCCACATTATGTGTCGCAAAACCCATGTTGGTTAATATGATTCTAAGGAACAACTAATCTATGGAGCCGTAGGCCTTCTGTAAATACACCTTCGTGACCATAGATTTTAATTTCATGGTATGTATGGAATGTATGCACTCCTGGGCAACAGCCACTGCATCATGGATAAGTCGATTATGAAAGGAACCATATTGTTCCTTAGTAATGTGAAGTGACATGGTTTTCTTCATGTGTTCCACAATGATAGTTGATATGGGTTTGTATACAATGTTGCACAGAGCTATAGGTTGAAATTAGAGAAATGAGGATGGCTTCGAGCATTTAGGAATGACTGCGGTAAATGTGGAATTTATGGCCCCAGAGACCAGTGGTCATGGATTCTTCCACCATCTCCAATAGATCTTTTCACGTAATCTAAAAAAGTGGAGGAAAGTTTCCACCGTCCAACCGTTAGGGCCCGAGCATTTGTCTTTTGTAAGAGATTTCAACACTTGGTGCACTTATTCCATGGTGGTCCGTCTGAAGAGATATTTGTTCTGTTCATCATTAAACATATGAGCGTGTTCCTCCTCCCCCATATTTGGTCTTCAATGTTGACACCCGTGTGTGCCTCATAGAAAGTATTAGAAAAAGGTACTGACACCTTCTGGATCTCGACAGTCATGAAAAAAATCTCCCCATCTTGCCCAGTAATCTTCCAAATAGCGTTAATGTTCTTCCTGTGGTTAGCATGATTATGGAACAATGGTCTATTTCTGTCTCCTTCTCGATCCATAAAGCATGAATTTTCAAGCGCCAAGTAATCTCTTATATCTGTAGAATGTGTCTTTTCTGGCTCTCTAGCATCTTCAGTGTATCCAGTATATCTTCTGGAGGGTCCCATACAAACATCTTGTTATTTAGACTTTTAGTCTCTTCAATGATGGCACTGAGATCCTTGAAAAGGGTTTGTTTTTTTAATCTTTCCCATTTCCGGACTCACTTTTGTGTCTCTCTAGTTTATGAGTGATGATTTGCATAGGATAGGTATGGCTTTGTCTGGAAGACTCTCAAGCCATGTAGATTTTACCATATCGTTGAAGGCTTAATCCTCGAGCCAGGTTATGAAAATTCAGTAATAAATCCATAACTAATGAAAAGAGAAGATTTTTAAATTTCAGAAATTTTAGAGATATTTTTAATTAAAAAAAATCACTTTAATGTAATAATTTGTGCGAAATTTTAGAAAATAAAAAAAAATAAAAAAACTGTGACCAAAACCAAATACAATGAACTTTGTGCTTGTCGACAGGTATAAAGATAAATAATTATAAAAAATTTAAGAAAACTTTTCTTAACAGGATAATATAAAACTAGTATACCCCCAAAGTGGGGGAAGGGAACACCGAAGATAATATAAGTTTGATATGTTGTAAAAGAACACTATAATTTTTTCTCAGATAGTTTATTGTAGTCTTTTATATTCTAACAACATTTTGGTTTACACAAACAATTGTAATTCAATTATGTTCCATAAACATTTTGAAATCCAAATATTTCACATTTTCTCACTTTAATACTTATTTTTTGTTCTAGTTATTTGTAAAGTAGAGGAAAAGACACTACAAGAGAACCATTAAACTTCAAACAACCTCATGCATTTACAACTTTCAACCTTACAAGAAAGGCATAATTACTAATTTACGTGTAATTTTTTATTATGTTATCAAATTTTCCTTCTACTATTGTGTATAGAATAATGTTCAAAACATATACGAAGAGACATTATTGGACCCTCCTTATTATAACTAGATGCTTTTTATGCTGAATCAAAACTAACTTTGAATCCAATATAAGCTTGCATGCAAAGAATTTAATAATATGTAATAGGTTGTAAAAAACTGCTTTCAATAAAAATCACATATGATCATGAATGGTCGGCGCGTTTCAAACCAACTAGTGTGTTTCATCATCAAGACAAGATGATGAACCAAGTAAGTTGTTTATTACTTACCAATCCAAAACATAATATACCAACTACAAGAACATAGTGATACACTCTTTTTTCTTGCCAACTATGTTAAATTTATTTTGTCAAAGGAAAAAAGATAACTTGGTTCAAGTATTTTATATTGAAATAATACCTAATATAAAATTCCTTTGAAACTCCCCCGATCGAGGTGCCACATAGAAACGCGGTCGCATGATCGCCTGGCTGTCAGAACTCATTAATCCTAAAGATGGCTGTTAGCATAACTGGAAAGAGCCTCGTCTTTTGCATGTGCACACGATGTAAGGTAATAATGATGCAAGCTTGCAACATAACTTATCTTAAATGCATTTCGGCATTCGCAACCATTATCTTCGGTAGCTTGCAAGATTTCCCTCCTATTGTTCAAGTCCGCGATTGCAGAGCTCTGTTTGCAGATACGCCCAAGACACAGGGGAAGCTAACGTCGTCTCAGACCAGGTGGAGCAAGAATTGGTGGAGTCTCAGGTTTAAAAATTGCAAGGTCTCGGGCATCAATCCGGAAAAAGGTAGCTATGGATGTCAAACCTGAGGCTAATCCAGGACCTTCTAAAACAGGTCGAAAATCTAATCAACAGGTTCTCGAGCATTTAGCAGAAATGTATACAGTAAATACCCCTGATCATATCCGCCAGACCATTCATGGCTAGGAAAAACAAAGTACGGATGAAGAGGTGGATATCTGGGAACAACAAGCAAACATTGACTTCATCACAGACCTTGGGAGCACCAGGGGAAGGATCTCCTTATTTTAGCAAACCATCAAAACCTATTGGAAGTTTAAGTGTGTATTGGATAAAGCTCTGATCAACATGCAACAGTAGGAAGCTCATACATCCGTTCTATTTGAGCTGAATCAAATTAAACAGGACATGAGGGCAATGACAAAGACTCAAATGCAGCAGAATGCATGCATAGGGAAAATTGAGCAACAGTTTCTATCACTGCAACAAGTGGAGACTCCAGGGTCTACAACTAAGGACCCAGCACCAGTTCACTCTTCAGATGGATAATCTTCCTTACTTTTTAGTCTTTTTGCATGAATTTTGTCAATAGCACTTATAGATGCTGCTTTATTTGCAAATATTATGGACATAGTAGAGTAGTACTAGCTCCTAAAGATAAACTGAAACAATACCAATTTTGGTTGGCTTTTGACTCTTTAAGGTGGCCAACAGACCTGGTTTCCTTCGGGCAGGTTGAGGCACCAATGTAATGATGTATTTATTTAGAAACTTGCCCTAAATAATAGAAAATAGCAGGTCCTACGGAATTTACCAAAAAAAAAACAAAAGAAAAATTCCTTTGAAATTAATTTCTTGAAATAAACTTAGATGTAAAGGATTCATCATATTTTCAACTGATAGAATTCTTTAAATCTACCAAAAGCCACAATTCTTACTAGAAAATGGTATATTTGTAGAAGCTTCACAAGTATCATGTCTTCACAAACAATATCACTATAGTGAGTATTTATACCTTGGTAGACCTTACATCTCCAGGCATTATATTTTTAACAGTTGACGAGTAAGTGGTTGGGACAATGGGATATTATCCCCTCCTCCCAGTTACAAATCCCATAGGGGTACATCTTTGGTCGATTGCGCAAAGGATTAAGGAGAATGCTCCACCACCCTCATGGAGTCTCAACTTTTGCTAAGTCATAAATTCCTGGTATATCTAGCTTACAAGTTTTTGGATCTACTCTTGGTGGTTGTTGGATATACTCTTGGTGTTTTTGGATATACTCTAGGTTTGATCTTAGGCCTAGCCCATATTACTACAACAAGTTATCAACTCACCATGGTTAAAAAAATCATAACAAAACATTGGACACTTTTTGTTATTTAGATGTAGAGAGCCTTGAAAACGCTGGATATGGATTCTTTCATTTTGAAGCCACATTGTATTTATGACTTAACTTATTTTTGCATTTGGATGAAATGTATGAATCTAGTGATCACTCTCCCAACAAGTCATGTGCGTGATCACTCTCCCAACAAGTCATGTGCTTTCTTCAAGTACTAGATTTCCATAAAATAGCCACAAAATAAAGGATATCCACACACACATCATGTTATTTTAACCATGTGAAAGTATAACACATGATCATTCATGGGTGAGTGACTAAAAAAATATAATTTGATGTTGTATAATTTCTACCATTTTTATCTAATTTTTGATAAATGAAATAGAAAGTGGACATTTAATAGATTAAACGACTTTGCAGATTAAATAATTTAAAATTACAATTTATGATTCTTAAAAATCTTTGGATAAAATTGACTAGAGAAAGTGTCTCCAAACTAGTCATTTAGTCCAAACTGGTCATTTCTTCTATTAATTAAAAAACGTAACTATGTATTCTTATTTAATTTGATTTGGAATTATTAAAATAATAAAAATAGTCATAAAATATAATTTAAAATTATATGGATTTTATTATTTTTAACAAATTTCAATAAGTAAGATAAAAATAAAAAACTAATTTAAAAACCAGAATAAAAAAATAATTAAAAAACCAAAATAAAAGGTGCAATTTTAAAATATGACAATCATATTAAAAAAGAGCAAGAAAAATGATTGTAAATTGTAATTTGAAAATATGTTATTCCTTAGACTTACATTATTATGTGTCACAAAATTTCATAATTTCAAATTAAAATTCATTGTATATATTTATACATTAAACATGTATAGATGGATTTATTGATTGAATTGAAAATGTTGAGTAGTGTAAAAAGTTTAACAAATTTAATGAAAATGAAATAATTTTAATAACAAGGAAATTAAAAATTAAGTATAACTTAATGATATGGAATTTTAGGTTTTTTATTTATTTTTTTCTTCTATACTTGAGTCAAAATCTTATTAGAATTGTATTGTGGATTCTCACAAAAAAAAGAAGAAGTCATTTTCTCTATTAGTTAGAATATGTGTTTGTGTGTGTCTATATTCTTTAATAATTGTATCTATTAATTTTATATATTTCTTCATTTCATTAATACCTATTAATTAATTTGGAAATTTATATTAATTTATTTATTGTTGATAATATCTTAGTAGATTTGTTATAATGTCAATAATTATTTATTAAGAAGTGGAAATAGTAGACATTAAAAATGAATTATATATCTATCTATTTAAAATACTTGCATTTAAAAATTTTCACAAAAAAATAATACTAAAAATATTTTTTAAAACAAAAAATTAATTATTGAGTAATTTTATTTATTAAAATTAATTTAATTTAATTTGAAAGATATATATTATCAACCTTTAATTTATTTTTGTTTGGCTAAGTTGTGTCAATTTTGATATGAATACACACTTAATCTTTGATTTGAGAAACTCTGATCCAAAGGTATTTGAGTTATCAAAATCACCCAGATTAGTCTAAGCCACATTAACCATTAACATTATTGAATTATAACCTTGACAACACAAAATATCTTAAAAGTACACCTTAGATCACCACCTATTCTATTCCTATTAGCTATCAACCTTTAATTTTTAATAATGAAAAATTATATAAATATTTAATAACATTAAAGAGTTATGAAATAAATTAATTAAATATTTTATAAAAAGTAATATAATAAAATATTGAGGAATAAATTAATTAAATATTTTATAAAAAGTAAGATAAATTGAAAATGCTATGTTAACCCATTATTTAAAAGAAATTTTATTAATATTTTACATAAATAAATATATTTTATTTTAAATTAAATTGATTAATAAAAGGCGTTTTTCTGGATTTCAAAATAAGGGAATTTTTGGCTATTTGTGTCACTAACTAAATAGCTTTAATCTTCCCTATCCACTTAAAATATTGCAGAATTTAAAAATGAAAATTCTTAAAAAATTAGTGAATTTAAAATGAAAAAAACATGAATCGAGAATTTTTTAATTAGAAATGCTCTTAGAAATAATATACTACACAATTTACTATTTTCATTTTCATAAAATAAATACAAGTAGTGGCTTTTTCTCACAAATCATGCAAGTTTAATAGGAAAATCCATGATCACTAGGTTTGATTTTATAAATTATTTTTAATTACAACCATGACAATGTAGCACATCAATATATGAATTATTTGTAATTACAACTCTGAATTCAACTTCAAATCAAGGTAGTTAATGTTGTGACAATGTAGCACATCAATATATGAATTATTTGTAATTACAACTATGATTTCAACCTCAAATCAAGGTAGTTAATGTTGTAACTACATATTGGATTTACACTTATAACTGATAAATCTAAATTTCCCGAACATTAAGAAAAAACATATTACATTTTCAGAATAAAAACTCGTAAAATGAAAAACTACTGAGAGTTATAAGTCTAAATTTCCCAAACATTAAAAAAAAAACTCTTACATTTTCAAAATAAGAACTCTAAAACGAAAAACTCACTGGTGTTATAACTCTGTAATGTTGTAACTGCATACTAGATTTATACTTATAATTGATAAGTCTGAATTTCCCAAACATTAAAAAAAAACCTCTTACATTTTCAAAATAAAAACTCGTAAAATGAAAAACTACCTAGGGTTATCAGTCTAAATTTTGTTGGAAATTACTCCCAAAAACTACCTTGAATATACTGGAAGTAGCCATAACATCAGTTAAATGCTTCTTTTTTTTTGTAGGGAAGGACAAGCTCCATGCATAGTAAATATGTATGGGAAAATATGCAAGCTTTTATACTTCACGCATTTTTTGTAATTCTCAGAAATTAATGTCCACTAATATCCCGCCATATCACTTACCTCTTGACTGCACTCCGCACCTCGCAAGTTTTTAGCTTTTCCTCTTAACACATTGCCGAATCCTACAACTTCGCTGATGCAATATCGGTGGGACCCCTCTAACCTATACGCATTACCATTTCCGCAATGAACCTTTGTTTTTTCTGCTTTACCTTTACCTTTTCCTCTTCACATCGACAACTGCTTAGCGCATCACACATCGCGCTTCGTAGGATTTAGAACTTACCTTTTTTCCCCTGGTCCCAAACCTTGCAGCGGTGCGATGCGATATCTTCATCGCACATCGCAATCAGCGATCATTTTGTTCAAGTCTTAACACATCACAGTTGTTTGTTGTAAGTTTCGATGTGATATTTCCATCGCATATCGCAATCAGTAGTTTATATGTTTTTCATTCATTTTCCGCAGGTTAAGTGTTGAAAGTTGTGATGTGATATTGTCATCGCATATCGCAATCGCAAGATCAGGAGGATAGCGCCTACGTAAAACTTGTTACCGCTGAAATATGATATGCGGTACTGCCATGGATGCGCCATGGTTTCAAGGCTGAAACCTAAGGGATTTCAAGTCCAAGATTTTAAGGTTTATATGTTGTTTTATGAAGAGATAGATTTTCATGGTAGAAGGACGTTTGGTGGTTACCTGTCCATTCAAGCATTGAATGTTCAAGCTCCACCACTCTATACTTTAAAAAAAAAAAAATATTTCATATTTTTTTACTAGAAGACGCAGAAGAATGAAAATATAACTGTCTCTCGTTTTCTATCACTGTGTGTGTGGCTCTATGTATTTATATATAGCTGTGTTGTCATTGTTTAAAATAAATTTTCCGCATATCTCTATGTGAACTGTGTATGGAGGGAAAATAATTCCCCCCCTTGTTCTTTAAATTTTCCATCATGGTATCAGAGCGGGTTTAATCTCTCAGTGAAAGAAAGTGTTTTTACTGAAGAGTTGAAAGTTTGTTTTGAGAAGCGGATTCTCCAGCAGTGAGAAGGTTTTTGTTTACACAGTGAAAATGGAAGCAACAAGCACAAGCTTGACTAATCCACAAATACCACAGTTTAATGGGAAGAATTATGATTTTTGGGCTATTACAATGAAGGCTCTATTTTATTCTCAAGATATTTGGGAACTGGTGGAGAATGGTTTCTAAGAACCACTAGATGCAACAGCATACAATTCTTTGACACAAGCATAAAGAGATTTTTTGACGGACAATAAGAAGAAGGACTCCAAAGTCATCTTCTATATCTCCCAAGAAGTTCGTGAAAGTATTTTCCTAAGGGTTGTAGCATCAACAAATTCCAAGCAAGCATGGGATACCCTCCAGACAACCTACCAAGGCATGGCAGAGGTGAAGACAACAAAACTACAAATGCTGAGAAGATTTTGAAACATTATGTATGAAAGAGTCTGAGAATATAGACTCATTTTTCACACATATGATTGGGTTGGTTACCCAAATCAGGTCGCATGGTGAGACACTTGAGGAAAGAATAATAGTTGAGAAAGTTTTGAGAAGTCTACAATCAAGTTTTGATGCCATAGTTATAGCCATAGAGGAGACAAAGGATCTCTCATAGTTTTCAATGGATCAACTTCATGCATCATTGATGTCTCATGAGCACAGACTGTACAAAACAAAAAACTCATCTTTGGAGCATGCATTCAAGACACAAGTTTCTTTTGGTCAAGGTAGATGTCGAGGAAGATCAAACTGCGACACTAGTAAAAAATGATGAAATTAATGACTAGGTGACTAAAAATGTTAGTCACCGCAATTATTTCAAGTGAATTACTGAGGAAGAGGAAGAATCCCACACAGAGGTGGAATAAGCAGCCCTTCAAGCTCAAGTGGAAGGGGTAGCAATCAAAATCCAAGCCAAGGCCCAAGCCAAAACCAAGCACAAGGCCAAAGGTATGATAAATATCAAGTTCAATGTCATTATTGTAAGAAGCATGGTAATCATGCAAATGAATGTAGAAAGAAGCAATATGACATGGGTAGCAAACCAAATTCAAATTTCATAAAGGAAAATCAGAACCATGATAGCTTGTTTTTTGAGTGTAATGTAGCACAAGAAAAACAAGGGGATGTATGGTTCTTAGAATCAGGGTGTAGCAACCACATGACTGGAAACATCGCAATGTTTTCAAATCTAGATGAAAGTGTGAAATAAGAAGTAAGATTGGGGACTAATAGCAAGGTCTCTGTCAATGGAAAAGGAAGAGTGGACATACTAATAAAGAAGGGAGAGAAGAAGTTCATGCCAGATGTTTATTTTGTCCCTTGTTTGAAACATAACCTCCTAAGCATTGGACAGCTCATGCAAAATGGATACAATGTATTTTCTAAAGATGACGTGTTCTCCAAGAAGACAGCTCATTGCAAAAGTTCATATGAAAACAATAGAATGTTTCCTCTCAATCTAAGATCATATTTGACAGAAGAAGGTATTGTAGCAGATGTCACGAAAGAAAACTTTCAAGAGGAAGTCAAATATGAGAATTGATTATGGAATTTGCGATTTTGTCATCTCAACTTCGGAGGTTTGAAACTGTTGCATAAGAAAGGTATGGTGAAAGGATTTCTACTCATAGAAAAACCACACAAATTATGTGAAGGTTACATCTTGGGCAAACAAGATAGACAATCATTTCCAGCATGAAAGTCAATAAGGGAAAAATCACCTTTGGAGATTGTCCACTCAGATTTCTGTGGACCAATGCAAACCCCATCATTTGGTGGCAGCCATTACATTTTGACATTCATAGATGAATACACAAGGAAGTGTCTAACCGCTTCCGCCACTACAAAGCTCTTGTTGAAAAGCAAAGTGGACACTACATAAAAGTGTTGAGGACTGATAGAGGTGGCAAATATATCTCAAATGAATTCCTACGTATTTGTAGGGAGCATGGAATTCACAAGAAGTTTACAGCAAGGCGTGACACCTCAACAAAATGGTGTTGCAGAAAGAAAGAATAGGACCATCATGGAAATGGAAAGGAGTATGTTGAAGGCAAAGAATTTGTCAAATAATTATTGGGTTTAAGTTGTCGCTTGTGCAGCGTATATCATTAATAGATGTCCAACCAAAAGTGTTATGAATAGAGTTCCTGAAGAAGCATGGACTAGAAGAAAGCAATTTGTCACTCACATGAGAGTGTTTGGATGTGTGGCATATGCACATGTCCCGAATGAGTTGAGGAAGAATTCGGAAAACAAGGGGGAGAAATGTATATTTCTTGGATACAGTGATGAATCCAAGGCATACAAACTCTACAATCCATTAACCAAGAAGGTAATAATCAGCAGCGATGTTCATTTCATAGAAGAGGAAGCATGGGATGGAAATTTAGAGAAGAAAATCAATGTAAATACATGTATGTCACATGAAGACAAAGAGGAATTGACTGCAACAAGTAATTCCTCAACGGTGGCTCCTCCTCCATCTACACAACCTCAACAAAGCACACTGCAAGCAAGTAATAGGAAAACATTGTGAAATCAAGTAAGTACTTATCCAAGCACACCACAAAGATCTGCAACTCCAGCTACACCAAGCTCATCTCCAGCAAGCATAAGAACAAATTTAAGTGAAATTTATGAGCAAGAAGAAGTTGATAATAGTGCTGGTCTGAATTCTTTATTCTCATTATTTTTTCATGTAGAGGACCCAATACACTTTGAAGATGCAGTCAAAGAAGAGAAATGGGTTGAGGGAATGAATGAAGAAATAGGAGAAATAGAAAGGAATGACACATGGGAGTTAATGGACCTTCTACAAGGTAAAGAAGTCATTGGAGTGAAATGGGTCTATAAGACCAAGAGAAACATTGAAGGCAAGATAGAAAGGCATAAAGCAAGGCTAGTTGTCAAAGGATACAAGCAGCAGAATGGTAGAGACTATGAGGAAACCTTCGCGTCAGTCGCTAGGATGGAGACAGTGCGTACAATGTTGTCAATAGCATCTCAACAAAAATATAAAGTCTATTAAATGGACGTGAAGTCAGCATTCTTGAATGGAGTGTTGAAAGAGGAGGTGTATGTGGAAAAACCTCTTGGCTATGAGGTAGAAGGCTAAGAACACAAGGTGTGTGAGTTGCGGAAAGCTCTTTATGGGCTGAAGCAAGCACTGCGTGCATGGTACAACAGGATAGATGCTTACCTGATGGAAAATGGGTTCGACAAATGTGGTGGTGAACCTTCTCTCTATATCAAAGAAAATGACGATAAGATTCTTATTGTTGTTTTGTATGTAGATGATTTGATTTTTACAGGCAGTGATGATTCTCTCATCGATGATTTCAAAGCAGTCATGAAAAGTGAGTTTGAAATGAATGACTTGGGGTTGTTAAGATATTTTTTGGGCATAGAAGTGAAGCAAACAGAAAAGGGAATTTTTATCTCTCAAGCTAAATATTTTGCAGAAATTTTAGAGAGATTTAATATCCAGAACAACAAGTCATCACCAACTCCAACTGTCATGGGGTTGAAGTTGAGAAAGGAAGCTTGCAGCAGCAATGTCAATTCGGCATTATATAAAAGCATGGTGGGCAGCCTAATGTACTTGACTACAACTAGGCCTGATATAATGTATGTAGTTAGTTTGGTGTCAAGGTCCATGGAGACACCCAAGGAGACACATTGGCAACCAGCCAAAATAATTTTAAAATATGTCAATGGGATGAAGGAGTATGATGTTCTATATTCTGCAACTAATGATTTTACGCTGATTGGTTACGCTGACAGTGATTGGGCTGTAAGTGTTGATGACACAAAGAGAACATCAGGATATGTTTTTCATTTGGGTTTGGGAGCCATATCATGGGATTCCAAGTAGCCAATAGTTTCATTGTCAACTAGAAGCTGAGTATGTCCCCGCAACAGCAGCATCATGCCAAGTAGTTTGGATGAGAAGGATGTTGCGGAATTTATGTCATGAAAAAGAAAAAGCAACCTCAATTTTCTGTGATAATAGTTCAGCAATGTCACTATCAAAAAATTATGTTTTCCAAAAGAGAACAAATCACATTGATGCTAAATATCATTTCATAAGAGAATTAGTTAACAATGGTGAAATTGTGTTACAACATTGCAGGTCAAAGGAACAATTTGCATACATCTTCACAAAGTCGTTGGCATAGAGAAATTTTGTTTATCTCAGAGAATGTTTGGGAATGGTCAATGGCGACAGTTGTGATTAAGGGGGAGTTTTGGAAATTACTCCCAACCATCGCCTTGAATAAACTAGCAGCAACCATATCATCAATTATTTTATTTTATCTTTGCGGGGAAGCACAAGCTCTATGCATATTAAATATGTATGGGAAAATCCACAAGATTTTATACTTCATGCATTTTCCGTAATGCTCAGAAATTAATGTCCTTCCATCTCTCTGTGTTAGATCCTTTTGCGCGATATCACTTACCTCTTGACCACACTGCGCACCTCTCAAGTTTTTAGCTTTTCCTCTTAACGCATTATCGAATCCTACAAATCCACCGATGCGATATCGGTGGGACCCCTCTAACCTATACACATTACCATTTCTACAATGAACGTCTGTTTTTTCCGCTTTACTTTTACCTTTACCTCTTCGCGTCACCAACTGCTCAACGCATCGCACATCGTGCTTCACAGGATTTAGAACATACCTTTTTTCCCCTGGCCCCAAACCTTGCAGCAGTGTGACGCGATATCGTCATCGCACATCGCAATCATCGATCATTTTGTTTAAGTCTTAACACATCACAGTTGTTTGTTGTAAGTTGCGATGTGATATCACCATCGCATATCACAATCACCAATTTATATGTTTTTCGTCAAGTTGCCGCAGGTTAATTGTTCAAAGTTGCGATGCGATATCATCATCGCATATCACAATTGCAAGCTCAGGAGGATAGCGCCAAAGTAAAACTTGTCACTGTCGAATTATCATATGTGGTACTACCGCGAATGCGATATGGTTTCAAGGCTGAAGACTAAAGGATTTCAAGCCCGGGATTTTAAAGTTTGTACGTTTTTTTATGAAGAAATATCATTTCACGGCAGAAGGATGTTTGGTAGTTACCTGTCCGTTCGGGCATTAAATTTTCAAGCTCTGCCACTCTGTACTTCAAAAAAAAAATATGTATTTCGTATTTTTTTAATAGAAGAAGCAGAGGAATGAAAATAGAATTGTCTCTCGTTTTGTATCAGTGTGTGTGGCTCTGTGTATTTTTATATAACAGTGTTGTCATTGTTTAAAATAAATTTTCCAATATCTCTATGTTAATTTTGTATTGAGGGAAAATCATTTCAGGTTCTTTAAATTTTCCAACAAATTTCCCAAACATTTAAAAAAGAAGCACTTTTCAAAATAACAACTCGTAAACCGGAAAACTAAAGTTTGAATTTCAGAAAGATTAAAAAAAAAAAACCCTTTTACATTTTCAAAATAAGAACTTGTAAAACGAAAAACTACCAAGAGAGGATCCATGTGAATTGTAAGGTAATAATGATGCAAGCTTGCGACATAAATTATCTTAAATGCATGCCGGCATTCGCAACCATTATCTTCGGTAGCTTGCAAGATTTCCTTCCTATTGTTCAAGTCCGCGATTGCAAAGCTCTGTTTGCAGATACGCCCAAGACGCAGGGGAAGCTAACGCCATCTCAGACCAGGTGGAGCAGTAATTGGTGGAGTCTCAGGTTTAAAAATTGTAAGGTCCCGGGCATCAATCCGGAAAAAGGTAGCTAGGGATGTCAAACCTGAGGCTAATCTCGGACCTTCTAAAAGAGGTCGAAAATCTAATCAACAGGTTCTCGAGCATTTAGCAGAAATGTATACACTAAATACCCCTGATCATATCCGCCAGACCATTCATGGCTGGGAAAAACAAAGTACCGATGAAGAGGTGGATATCCAAGAACAACAAGCAAACATTGACTTCATCACAGACCCTAGGAGCACCAGGGGAAGGATATCCTTATTTTAGCAAACCATCAAAACCTATTGGAAGTTTAAGTGTGTAATGGAAAAAGCTCTGATCAGAATGCAACAGTAGGAAGCTCATACATCCGTTCTATTTGAGCTAAGTCAAATTAAACAGGACATGAGGGCAATGACAAAGACTCAAATGCAGCAAAATGCACGCATAGGGAAAATTGAGCAACAGTTTCTATCACTGCAACAAGTGGAGACTCCAGGGTCTACAGCTAAGGACCCAACACTAGTTTACTCTTCAGATGGATAATCTTCCTTACTTTTTAGTCTTTTTGCATGAATTTTGTCAATAGCACTTATAGATGTTGCTTTATTTGCAAATATTATGGACATAGTAGAGTAGTACTAGCTGCTAAAGATAGATTGAAACAATACCAACTTTGATTGGATTTTGACTCGTTAAGGTGGCCAACATACCTGGTTTCCTTTGGACAGGTTGAGGCACCAATGTAATGATGTATTTATTTAGCAACTTGCCCTAAATAATAGAAAATAATAGGTCCTACAGAATTTACAAAAAAAAAAATAAAAATCCTTTGAAATTAATTTCTTGAAATAAACTTAGATGTAAAGGATTCATCATTTTTTCAACTGATAGAATTCTTTAAATCTACCAAAAGCCACAATTCTTACTAGAAAATGGTATATTCGTAGAAGCTTCACAAGTATCATGTCTTCACAAACAATATCACTATAGTGAGTATTTATACCTTGGTAAACCTTACATCTCCAGGCATTATATTTTTAACAGTTGACGATTAAGTGGTTGGGACAATGGGATATTATCCCCTCCTCCCAATTTCAAATCCCATAGGGGTACATCTTTGGTCGATTGCGCAAAGGATTAAGGAGAATGCTCCACCACCCTCATGGAGTCTCAACTTTTGCTAAGTCATAAATTCCTGGTATATCTAGCTTACAAGTTTTTGGATCTACTCTTGGTGGTTGTTGGATATACTCTTGGTGTTTTTGGATATACTCTAGGTTTGATCTTAGGCCTAGCCCATATTACTACAACAAGTTATCAACTCACCATGGTTAAAAAAATCAGAACAAAACATTGGACACTTTTTGTTATTTAGATGTAGAGAGCCTTGAAAAAGCTGGATATGGATTCTTTCATTTTGAAGCCACATTGTATTTATGACTTAACTTTTTTTTGAATTTGCATGCAATGTATGAATCTAGTGATCACTCTCCCAACAAGTCATGTGCGTGATCACTCTCCCAACAAGTCATGTGCTTTCTTCATGTACTAGATTTCCATAAAATAGCCACAAAATAAAGGATATCCACACACACATCATGTTATTTTAACCATGTGAAAGTATAACACATGATCATTCATGGGTGAGTGACTAAAAAAATATAATTTGATGTTGTATAATTTCTACCATTTTTATCTAATTTTTGATAAATGAAATAGAAAGTGGACATTTAATAGATTAAACGACTTTGCAGATTAAATAATTTAAAATTACAATTTATGATTCTTAAAAATCTTTGGATAAAATTGACTAGAGAAAGTGTCTCCAAACTAGTCATTTAGTCCAAACTGGTCATTTCTTCTATTAATTAAAAAACGTAACTATGTATTCTTATTTAATTTGATTTGGAATTATTAAAATAATAAAGATAGTCATAAAATATAATTTAAAATTATATGGATTTTATTATTTTTAACAAATTTCAATAAGTAAGATAAAAATAAAAAACTAATTTAAAAACCAGAATAAAAAAATAATTAAAAAACCAAAACAAAAGGTGAAATTTTAAAATATGACAATCATATTAAAAAAGAGCAAGAAAAATGATTGTAAATTGTAATTTGAAAATATGTGATTCTTGAGACTTACATTATTATGAGTCACAAAATTTCATAATTTCAAATTAAAATTCATTGTATATATTTGTACATTAAACATGTATAGATGGATTTATTGATTGAATTGAAAATGTGGCTATGTACAATATTAAACTTGTATATATAAAATTGAAAAAAATTTCAAATATGTTGAGTAGTGTAAAAAGTTTAACAAATTTAATGAAAATGAAATAATTTTAATAACAAGGAAAGTAAAAATTAAGTAAAACTTAATGATATGGAATTTTAGGTTTTTTATTTATTTTTTTCTTCTATACTTGAGTCAAAATCTTATTAGAATTGTATTATGGATTCTCACAAAAAAAGTCATTTTCTCTATTAGTTAGAATATGTGTTTGTATGTGTCTATATTCTTTAATAATTGTATCTATTAATGTTATATATTTCTTCATTTCATTAATACCTATTAATTAATTTGGAAATTTATATTAATTTATTTATTGTTGATAATATCTTAGTAGATTTGTTTTAATGTCAATAATTATCTATTAAGAAGTGGAAATAGTAGAAATTAAAAATGAATTATATATCTATCTAATTAAAATACTTGCATTTAAAAATTTTCAAAAAAAATAATACTAAAAATATTTTTTAAAACAAAAATTTAATTATTGAGTAATTTTATTTATTAAAATTAATTTAATTTAATTTGAAAGATATATATTATCAACCTTTAATTTATTTTTGTTTGGTTAAGTTGTGTCAGTTTTGATATGAGTACACATTTAATCTTTGATTTGAGAAACTTTGATCCAAAGATATTTGAGTTATCAAAATCACCCAGATTGGTCTAAGCCACATTAACCATTAACATTATTGAATTATAACCCTGAAAACACAAAATACCTTAAAAGTACACCTTACATCACCACCTATTCTATTCCTATTAGCTATCAGCTTTTAATTTTTAATAATGAAAAATTATATAAATATTTAATAGCATTACAGAGTTATGAAATAAATTAATTAAATATTTTATAAAAAGTAATATAACAAATTATTGAAAATTCTATGTTAACCAAATATTTAAAAGAAATTTTATTAATATTTTACATAAATAAATAAATTTTATTTTAAATTAAATTGATTAATTAATTAAAAGACATTTTTGTGGATTTCAAAATAAGGGAATTTTTGGCTATTTGTGTCACTAACTAAATAGCTTTAATCTCCCCTGTCCACTTAAAAAATTACAGAATTTAAAAATGAAAATTCTTAAAAAAATTAGTGAATTTAAAATGAAAAAAACATGAATCGAGAATTTTTTAATTAGAAATGCTCTTAGAAATAATATACTACACAATTTACTATTTTCATTTTCATAAAATAAATACAAGTAGTGGCTTTCTCTCACAAATCATGCAAGTTTAATAAGAAAATCCATGATCACTAGGTTTGATTTTATAAATTATTTTTAATTACAACCATGACAATGTAGCACATCAATATATGAATTATTTGTAATTACAACTCTGAATTCAACTTCAAATCAAGGTAGTTAATGTTGTGACAATGTAGCACATCAATATATGAATTATTTGTAATTACAACTATGATTTCAACCGCAAATCAAGGTAGTTAATGTTGTAACTACATATTAGATTTACACTTATAATTGATAAATCTAAATTTCCCAAACATTAAGAAAAAGGATTTTACATTTTCAGAATAAAAACTCGTAAAATGAAAAACTACTGAGAGTTATAAGTCTAAATTTCCCAAACATTAAAAAAAAACTCTTGCATTTTCAAAATAAGAACTCTAAAACGAAAAACTCACTGGGGTTATAACTTTGTAATGTTGTAACTGCATACTAGATTTATACTTATAATTGATAAGTTTGAATTTCCCAAACATTAAAAAAAAACCTCTTACATTTTCAAAATAAAAACTCGTAAAATGAAAAACTACCTAGGGTTATCAGTCTAAATTTTGTTGGAAATTACTCCCAAAAACTACCTTGAATATACTGGAAGTAGCCATAACATCAGTTAAATGCTTCTTTTTTTTTGTAGGGAAGGACAAGCTCCATGCATAGTAAATATGTATGGGAAAATATGCAAGCTTTTATACTTCACGCATTTTTTGTAATTCTCAGAAATTAATGTCCACTAATATCCCGCCATATCACTTACCTCTTGACTGCACTCCGCACCTCGCAAGTTTTTAGCTTTTCCTCTTAACACATTGCCGAATCCTACAACTTCGCTGATGCAATATCGATGGGACCCCTCTAACCTATACGCATTACCATTTCCGCAATGAACCTTTGTTTTTTCTGCTTTACCTTTACCTTTTCCTCTTCACATCGACAACTGCTTAGCGCATCACACATCGCGCTTCGTAGGATTTAGAACTTACCTTTTTTCCCCTGGTCCCAAACCTTGCAGCGGTGCGATGCGATATCTTCATCGCACATCGCAATCAGCGATCATTTTGTTCAAGTCTTAACACATCACAGTTGTTTGTTGTAAGTTGCGATGTGATACTGCCATCGCATATCGCAATCAGCAGTTTATATGTTTTTCATTCATTTTCCACAGGTCAAGTGTTGAAAGTTGTGATGTGATATTGACATCGCATATCGCAATCGCAAGATCAGGAGGATAGCGCCTAGGTAAAACTTGTTACCGCTGAAATATGATATGCGGTACTGCCGCAGATGCACCATGGTTTCAAGGATGAAACCTAAGGGATTTCAAGTCCAAGATTTTAAGGTTTATATGTTGTTTTATGAAGAAATAGCTTTTCATGGCAGAAGGACGTTTGGTGGTTACCTGTCCATTCAAGAATTGAATGTTCAAGATCCACCACTATATACTTAAAATATATATATATATTTCATATTTTTTTACTAGAAGACGCAGAAGAATGAAAATATAACTGTCTCTCGTTTTCTATCACTGTGTGTGTGGCTCTATGTATTTATATATAACTGTGTTGTCATTGTTTAAAATAAATTTTCCGCATATCTCTATGTGAACTGTGTATGGAGGGAAAATAATTCCCCCCCCTGTTCTTTAAACTTTCCATCATGGTATCAGAGCGGGTTTAATCTCTCAGTGAATGAAATTGTTTTTACTGAAGAGTTGAAAGTTTTCTTTGAAAAGCAGATTCTCCAGCAGTGAGAAGGTTTTTGTTTACACAGTGAAAATGGAAGCAACAAGCACAAGCTTGACTAATCCGAAAATACCACAGTTTAATGGGAAGAATTATGATTGTTGGGCTATTACAATGAAGGCTCTGTTTTATTCTCAAGATATTTGGGAACTAGTGGAGAATGGTTTCTAAGAACCACTAGATGCAATAGCATACAATTCTTTGACACAAGCATAAAGAGATTTTTTGACGGAAAATAAGAAGAAGGACTCCAAAGTCATCTTCTATATTTCCCAAGAAGTTCGTGAAAGTATTTTCCTAAGGGTTGTAGCATCAACGAAGTCCAAGCAAGCATGGGATACCCTCCAGAAAACCTACCAAGGCATGGCAGAGGTGAAGACAACAAAACTACAAATGCTGAGAAGATTTTGAAACATTATGTATGAAAGAGTCTGAGAATATAGACTCATTCTTCACACATATGATTGGGTTGGTTACCCAAATTAGGTCGCATGGTGAGACACTTGAGGAAAGAATAATAGTTGAGAAATTTTGAGAAGTCTGCTTTCAAGGTTTCATGCCATAGTTATAGCCATAGAGGAGACAAAGGATCTCTCATAGTTTTCAGTGGATCAGCTTCATGCATCATTGATGTCTCATGAGCACAGACTGTACAGAACAAAAAACTCATCTTTGGAGCATGCATTCAAGACACAAGTTTCTTTTGGTCAAGGTAGATGTCAAGGAAGATAAAACTATTGAGGAAGAGGAAGAATCCCACACAGAGGTGGAAGAATCATCCCTTCAAGCTCAAGTGGAAGGGGCAGCAATCAAAATCCAAGTCAAGGCCCAAGCCAAAATCAAGCACAAGGCCAAAGGTATGATAAATCTCAAGTTCAATGTCATTATTGTAAGAAGAATGGTAATCATGCAAATGAATGTAGAAAGAAGCAATCTGACATGGGTAGCAAACCAAATGCAAATTTCATAAAGGAAAATCAGAACCATGATAGCTTATTTTTTGAGTGTAACGTAGCACAAGAAAAACAAGGGGATGTATGGTTCTTAGAATCAGGGTGTAGCAACCACATGACTAGAAACATCGCAATGTTTTCAAATCTAGATGAAAGTGTGAAATAAGAAGTAAGATTGGGGACTAATAGCAAGGTCTCTGTCAATGGAAAAGGAAGAGTAGACATACTAACAAAGAAGGGAGAGAAGAAGTTCATGCCAGATGTTTATTTTATCCCTTGTTTGAAACATAACCTCCTAAGCATTGGACAGCTCATGCAAAATGGATACAATGTATTTTCTAAAGATGACGTGTGCTCCAAGAAGATAGCTCATTACAAAAGTTCATATGCAAACAATAGAATGTTTCCTCTCAATCTAAGATCATATTTGACAGAAGAAGGTATTGTAGCAGATGTCACGCAAGAAAACTTTCAAGAGGAAGTCAAATATGAGAATTGATTATGGAAATTGAGATTTTGTCATCTCAACTTCGGAGGTTTGAAACTGTTGCATAAGAAAGGTATGGTGAAAGGATTTCTACTCATAGAAAAACCACACAACATATGTGAAGGTTACATCTTGGGCAAACAAGATAGACAATCATTTCCAGCATGAAAGTCAATAAGGGCAAAATCACCTTTGGAGATTGTCCACTCATATTTATGTGGACCAATGCAAACCCCATCATTTGGTGACAACCATTACATTTTGACATTCATAGATGAATACACAAGGAAGTGTTTGACCGCTTCCGCCACTACAAAGCTCTTGTTGAAAAGCAAAGTGGACACTACATAAAAGTGTTGAGGACTGATAGAGGTGGCGAATATATCTCAAATGAATTCCTACGTATTTGTAGGGAGCATGGAATTCACAAGAATTTTACAGCAAGGTGTGACACCTCAACAAAATGGTGTTGCAGAAAGAAAGAATAGGACCATCATGGAAATGGAAAGGAGTATGTTGAAGGAAAAGCATTTGCCAAATAATTATTGGGTTGAATTTGTCGCTTGTGCAGCGTATATCATTATTAAATGTCCAACCAAAATTGTTATGAATAGAGTTCCTGAAGAAGCATGGACTGGAAGAAAGCAATTTGTCACTCACATGAGAGTGTTTGGATGTGTGGCATATGCACATGTCCCGGATGAGTTGAGGAAGAATTCGGAAAACAAGGGGGAGAAATGTATATTTCTTGGATACAGTGATGAATCCAAGGCATACAAACTCTACAATCCATTAACCAAGAAGGTAATAATCAGCAGCGATGTTCATTTCATAGAAGAGGAAGCATGGGATGGAAGTTTAGAGAAGACAATCAATGTAAATACATGTATGTCACATGAAGACAAAGAGGAATTGACTGCAGCAAGTAATTCCTCAACGGTGGCTCCTCCTCCATCTACACAAGCTCAACAAAGCACACTGCAAGCAAGTAATAGTACAACATTGTGAAATCAAGTAAGTACTTATCCAAGCACACCACAAAGATCTGCAACTCCATCTACACCAAGCTCATCTCCAACAAGCATAAGAACAAATTTAAGTGAAATTTATGAGCAAGAAGAAGTTGATAATAGTGCTGGTCTGAATTCTTTATTCTCATTATTTTGTCATGTAGAGGACCCAATACACTTTGAAGATGCAGTCAAAGAAGAGAAATGGGTTGAGGGAATGAATGAAGAAATAGGAGAAATAGAAAGGAATGACACATGGGAGTTAATGGACCTTCTACAAGGTAAAGAAGTCATTGGAGTGAAATGGGTCTATAAGACTAAGAGAAACATTGAAGGCAAGATAGAAAGGAATAAAGCAAGGCTAGTTGTCAAAGGCTACAAGCAGCAGAATGGTAGAGACTATGAGGAAACCTTTGCGTCAGTCACTAGGATGGAGACAGTGCGTACAATGTTGTCAATAGCAGCTCAACAAAAATAGAAAGTCTATTAAATGGACGTGAAGTCAGCATTCTTGAATGGAGTGTTGAAAGAGGAGGTGTATGTGGAACAACCTCCTGGCTATGAGGTAGAAGGCTAAAAGTTGTTCCTGTCTATGAGGTAGAAGGCTAAGAACACAATGTGTGTGAGTTGCGGAAAGCTCTTTATGGGCTGAAGCAAGCACTGCGTGCATGGTACAACAAGATAGATGCTTACCTGATGGAAAATGGGTTCGACAAATGTGTTGGTGAACCTACTCTCTATATCAAAGAAAATGACGGTAAGATTATTATTGTTGTTTTGTATGTAGATGATTTGATTTTTACAGGCAGTGATGATTCTCTCATCGATGATTTCAAATCAGTCATGAAAAGTGAGTTTGAAATGAATGACTTGGGGTTATTAAGATATTTTTTGGGCATAGAAGTGAAGCAAACAGAAAAGGGAATTTTTATCTCTCAAGCTAAATATGTTGCAGAAATTTTAGAGAGATTTAATATCCAGAACAACAAGTCACCACCAACTCCAACTGTCATGGGGTTGAAGTTGAGAAAGGAAGATGGCAGCAGCAATGTCAATTCGACATTATATAAAAGCGTGGTGGGCATCCTAATGTACTTGACTGCAACTAGGCCTGATATAATGTATGTAGTTAGTTTGGTGTCAAGATCCATGGAGACACCCAAGGAGACACATTGGCAAGCAGCCAAAATAATTTTAAAGTATGTCAATGGGACGAAGGATTATGATGTTCTATATTCTGCAACTGATGATTTTAGGCTGATTGGTTACACTGACAGTGATTGGGCTGTAAGTGTTGATGACACAAAGAGCACATCAGGATATGTTTTTCATTTGGGTTTGGGAGCCATATCATGGGATTCCAAGGAGCTAATAGTTTCATTGTCAACTAGAAGCTGAGTATGTCCCCGCAACAGCAGCATCATGCCAAGTAGTTTGGATGAGAAGGATGTTGCGGGATTTATGTCATGAACAAGAAAAAACAACCTCAATTTTCTGTGATAACAGTTCAGCAATTTCACTATCAAATAATTATGTTTTCCAAAAGAGAACAAAGCACATTGATGCTAAATATCATTTCATAAGAGAATTAGTTAACAATGGTGAAATTGTGTTACAACATTGCAGGTCAGAGGAACAATTTGCATACATCTTCACAAAGTCGTTGGCATAGAGAAATTTTGTTTATCTCAGATAATGTTTGGGAATGGTCAATGGCGACAGTTGTGATTAAGGGGGAGTTTTGGAAATTACTCCCAACCACCACCTTGAATAAACTAGCAGCAACCATATCATCAATTATTTTATTTTATCTTTTCACTATCAAAGAATTATGTTTTCCAAAAGAGAACAAAGCACATTGATGCTAAATATCATTTCATAAGAGAATTAGTTAACAATGGTGAAATTGTGTTACAACATTGCAGGTCAGAGGAACAATTTGCATACATCTTCACAAAGCCGTTGGCATAGAGAAATTTTGTTAATGTCAGAGAATGTTTGGGAATGGTCAATGGAAAAAGTTGTGATTAAGGGAGAGTTTTTGAAATTACTCCCAACCACCGCCTTGAATAAACTAGCAGCAACCATATCATCAATTATTTTATTTTATCTTTGCGGGGGAGGACAAGCTCCATGCGTAGTAAATATGTATGGGAAAATCCACAAGATTTTATACTTCATGCATTTTCCGTAATGCTCAGAAATTAATGTCCTTCCATCTCTCTGTGTTAGATCCTTTTGCGCGATATCACTTACCTCTTGACCACACTGTGCACCTCGCAAGTTTTTAGCTTTTCCTCTTAATGCATTATCGAATCCTACAAATCTGCCGATGCGATATCGATGGGACCCGTCTAACCTATACACATTACCATTTCTGCAATGAACGTCTGTTTTTTCCGCTTTAATTTTACCTTTACCTCTTCGCGTCGCCAACTGCTCAATGCATCGCACATCGTGCTTCGCAAGATTTAGAACACAACTTTTTTCCCCTGGCCCCAAACCTTGCAGTAGTGCGATGCAATATCGTCATCGCACATCGCAATCATCGATCATTTTGTTTAAGTCCTAACACATCACAGTTGTTTGTTGTAAGTTACGATGTGATATCGCCATCGCATATCACAATCACCAATTTATATGTTTTTCGTCAAGTTGCGGTAGGTTAATTGTTGAAAGTTGCGATGCGATATCAGCATCGCATATCACAATTGTAAGTTCAGGAGGATAGCGCCAAAGTAAAACTTGTCACTGTCGAAATATCATATGCGGTACTACCGCGAATGCGATATGGTTTCAACGCTGAAGACTAAAGGATTTCAAGCCCAGGATTTTAAAGTTTGTACGTTGTTTTATGAAGAAATAGCATTTCACGGCAGAAGGATGTTTGGTAGTTACCTGTCCGTTCGGGCATTAAATTTTCAAGCTCCGCCACTCTGTAATTCAAAAAAAAAAGATGTATTTCGTATTTTTTTAATAGAAGAAGCAGAGGAATGAAAATAGAACTGTCTCTCGTTTTGTATCAGTGTGTGTGGCTCTGTGTATTTTTATATAACAGTGTTGTCATTGTTTAAAATAAATTTTCCAATATCTCTATGTCAATTGTGTATTGAGGGAAAATCATTTTAGGTTCTTTAAATTTTCCAACAAATTTCCCAAACATTTAAAAAAGAAGCACTTTTCAAAGTAACAACTCGTAAACCGGAAAACTAAAGTTTGAATTTCAGAAAGATTAAAAAAAAAACCCCTTTTACATTTTCAAAATAAGAACTTGTAAAATGAAAAACTACCAAGAGAGGAGCCATGTGAATTGGAAACTATGTTTCCCTAAAGTAAGTTATACTCGAAGCTCTAATAGTTCATGAGAAGAACGAGTCCGCCCGTAAACTTGTAAGAAACAAAGCAGTGTGAGCAGAAAGTACGACTGCGGTGGCGTAGAGGAATATTCCAGTCACAAGTAAAAAGGTCCAAGGCACGATAAAGACTCACAGATATGGAGGCAATAATCAACCGAGTGAAAAAAAATCAATAATTGTTTTACTTTGATTGGATATCGACAGATGACCAAAACGCTAAGGGAACCCTCCCCTTAAAAACAGGTTTAGTATAATAATTATGTCAAAAGGAATGGTCGAAGAACGTGATTTTCTACGGCATCATTCAGATGCCGACTTACTTATCAACTCCATTGATTTGATTGACAGTTTGATGTGTTCTGTTCGATTGAAATTGGAGGTAAAGAATTCCAATTAAATTTGTAACCAAAATTGTTTACAAAAACCAAAAAACCTTTAGGTGTGTGATATTCCACGCCATCATTCACTACAACATAAAGGGGGGTTTTAAGACAATATTTAAGACAATTTTTAGGTAAATTGTCTTAATTTGAGACAAAAGAAAACTTGTGTATTGTCTTAAATATTGTCTTTAAGCGGGTGTCTCAAATTAAATCGTCTTAAAATTAAATTGTGTTAAAATATTGTCTCTATAAAGACAATATATAACACAAGAATTTTTGTCTCTCCAAAGACAATTTCATTTTTGTCTCTCCAGAGACAGTTTCATTTTTGTCTCTCTACTCTCTAGAGACAATAGTTGCACTACAACACAAAGAGGGGTTTTAAGACAATTTTTGGGTAAATTGTCTTAACTTGAGACAAAAATAAAATTTTGTATTGTCTTAAATATTATCTTTAAGCAGGTGTCTCAAATTATTGTCTTAAAAAATTGTCTCTATAAAGACAATATATAATGCGAGCATTATTGTCTCTGTAGATACAATATAAAACAATGAATCCAGAAAAATATCTTTACCATTAAAATAAATCAATACAAAAATATTTAATTAAAAAAATCTACAATATCTTTAAATAATTCATGTTAGGGTATAGTGGAATCGAACCACCAACCTCTTGCATGGCAGGTGCTCTTCCATTGAGCTAGCACCCTTTAAAGAATTATGTGAGGAGTTATGGCAACCATTGAAATTGTATAATAGACATTGATTTTTAAAAAATGTTCAACACATAATGGCATAATCCTTGTAAAATATATATTCATGCAAGCCCTTATTTTTAACTTAATAAAAAAATTACTCAATAGAGTTAGCTCACAGTGACACCCTTGTAGCTTGACTTGCACAAAAAGCTAATAATAAACAATAATCTACAAACAAATTAATCGAGCCATACAAAGAAAATTAACTAGAATTAGCACAAGCAATACAACCACCACCCAAAGAGCTACACCAGCTTGATAGTAAGCATTGATGACACATATGGTGTACACAATAAGCCATGACTGCATCGTCAACCCATTCAAGACAGATTGGCCACTCTCCTCATTCACCGTTACTAATTTCTTTGACCACTTCTTCAATGTAATATTTTGAAGGTACAAAACTAAAATCCCCATTAACACACATTTGGCTTCCTAGAAAAAAATGTCTTACTCGCTTAAACATATCAAATGACTGTTGTGTATCACCCATTGTTGATAACTTAGCAATTAGAAAAAAATCTAACATATAAGTGCTCATGAAAATTAAAAAAACTCTTGCTCTTTGAACTATACATAGACCATTTGATCATTAGAACATGGTTATCATTCATAAAATTGTTTCATCTTCTAAATATGAGAATGGTTCCACCAAAAAGCACCACAAAAGTTTGTACCAAAAACCTTCCACAAGGTAATGAACTACTCCTAATGAACTAAGAAAGGAACTACTGCCAGGCCATTTTTAGGAGCTGGATTAATGAACTAAGACATTCACAAGCAAAGAAACTCATTCCAGTGTTCAACATAAAAAAATCTTCTGAAATTGCGTTTCTGTTGTCATCCCACTGTCTACATCTCTCTCTAGTCAAGATTACTGTATGGAGAGAAAAGCTCGTAAAACCAATTCTTCTGTCATTGGATTCCATCCCATGTCCCAGCAGATATTATCATTGTACCATTTCTAAAAAGTGGCAAGACACGATTTCCAATAGAAGGGTGTGATTTTCTTGATATACTTGAAGTAGCTTTCTGTATCTGCCTCCATTTCCTTGATACTTGGAAGGAAAAATTTGCGAGACGGAAAATGGGCCAGCCACTGTGTACGTATTTCAGAAGAATGTAGATTTGATAAACTTTCTGGATAGCCAAGGATTGTCATATGAGGAATGCGTGGATGGATGAGCCCCCTGTTTGTTCTCAGAGGAAAATTCATTTAGGCTTTGAGCGTCTGAGCTTCATCAGCATGGTCTATAAATTTATTCACACTTAATTGAAGTGCTTGAATTAACAATGGGAAAAAAGTAAGAAATAATTCAGGGTTGTAGTGAATAACAGACCTGTACAAAGGAAGTGGATCAGCTGATTCCTGGAGGACGTCTACAAAACACGTTGGAAGTATGCTCTTCAGTTTTTTCTCCCCATCATAACCAGTGCCCAATACCACAAGATCAACTTCAATCTCTGTTCCATCATCTAGTATGATCCCCCTGCTGTAAAAACTGAAATTTGAAGATTTCCGAAAGAGTATGAAACCCTCCTCTGCTTTTGGAAATAAATTATCCGGAAGTGATGCGATTTGGCAAGAAGAAATTTCTTGAAGAGAGCTGTGATCTGGAACAAGGCCATACTTTCGCAAGGGAAGTTTCCAAAGAATGTAGAGCTCCACAAACATGGACATTGCCCATATCTGCAGAAAAAATAGAAAAAACAATGAACTCCAACACTGCACGTGGATTTAAATGATATAATTGTTCAGTAGGGAGCTACTTTCACATGAAATTACAGGTAAAATATATGTCTTATACTGTAATGTTCTGCCTATCTAATTTATCTATTGCAAATTTCAAGGACACTCGTGCATTATTTCTGGACATATATTTCACTTTGTTCACAGAATTTTGTATGATGAGTAGCGGTTAATGTAAATTTCAGGCACATTATCAGTGCTTAGAAAAAATCTTTTAGTCTACCAAACAGATTCAACAAATTACATTGACTCTTATCCATGATATATGCTTTAAGGAATCCAATGAATTAAAAGAAAACCATACCATAGGTGCAAATAAGCGCAACATTATTCTCTGCAGAAACCTCTGACATGTCTTTTCAAGTAACAATTGCCCAGAACGTGTACCATAAATAAATGACAAGGGGACTCCCCAAACCTTGTAAGAAGGAATTGTCCAGTGCACTGTTCTGAAGACCATTGTACAAGGATAACCACCTCCTTCCCCCAATAATTAGAAAGAAGCCATTAATAGCCCTATAATTGTATGGATGAAAAAGACAACTCCTATAGCGTTTGTATTGTCTAACAATTTACCTTTATTTTCCTCAGCGCATTCCACAGCAAAATCCATTGCTGACTTCTGGAATCCAATAACTACAACTCGTTTTCCTTTGATAAGCTCATAAGCATTCCTTCTATACAAAACTGAATAGTCCATGGTATGCAAAACCTTTCCTTGAAATACTTCTGGACCTTTATTAAGAGGAAATGATGGGGTCTTGGGTACATCCCAGGGCTAAGAAATCGAAGCGATGCCACTGCATTAAGTAACAGAAACAAACACATTCATTATAACCTCGGTCAGGGATGGAAAATTTGTTGTGAGTAATAACATGAAGAGTAGCAGGGTGCATTCTTTATGCAGAAATCAAAAGTGCATTATACAGCCTGAATGGCGTGGTGGTGAACGATTAACTCTTTACATGTGTTATGCAATGTAATGGCACATTGAAACTAAAAAATGCATTAAATGTATTGGAATATAGACACTAGCTCATACACATCTAAACCAGCGCCCATATCCTCCTCAAAGGTTAGGAAAGCCCAGGATGCAGATCCCAGAGTTACTCAAAATGGCTAATATCTTACATGGTGAAATCGATATTTACAATCTTGAACATATGAAACCGAGGTTTAGATAGATTTGGACAAGTTATAAATACAAAGTAAAAGTTGCTCCCTCATGGTCAACTTTTATTATTTCTAAAAGGCCTCCACAATAAGATAAGGTAAATTCTTTGAAATGAGTAAGGTCAAAAACCAAAGAAACAAATCCTGCATTGCCCTTCTCACAATGATTTATATCCCCATCAAACATGAGTTAGTCAATAGTAATCAAAAGGGATAATGTTATTGAAATTTAGAAAGAATACCATGCGTAACATGGAGTAACCATATTCTATATGCTTTTCAATCTGTACCTCTATGGATTCTGCATTGTTTTTCTACACACCCACTTCCCAAACTGCATTGTTTGCATATGGGCTTCCATTCTTACCCCATATTCCAGCATGAGCCGAACTCTTTTCAAAATACTTTTCGTTATATCGAATCTACACCACTTTGGAATTGAATTGAATGTAGTCAAACAATCCAAAATGCCTAGCATAGCTGTGGAAGTAGTCTATTACCTCAGAGTGGGAGGGGAAATGGGTAGTTACATGGCTTGGCCATTGAAAATCAGTGAATTCAAAGGCAGAGCGAGGGGTCTATAGCTTTGTTGAAGAAAATGTTTCTCTCCATGCGCCTCCTATTCCTGGTTTTGCTTCAAACACTATGATATTCAGATTCAGACTTCGTAAATATTTGGTTGCAAGGAGACCACTCATCCCTGCACCTATGATACAAACCCTTCTCTTCCCGAACCCATTCTCATTCTCAGTCTCACCTTCCCTAAACAAATTCCCGTCAGTCACCCATGACTAATCTCTTGAAAACAATTGTTAAAGACATTGATGATGTGGCACAAGATACTTCTAATGGGCTTGGAGTAAACCATAATGGTATTTCGCTTGATAGAAGGGGAATATTTTGATCTAAGCGTTGAAGAGCGTTTAAATGCTCTTGTTTGTTTAATTGGTGTTGCAAATGAAGGAAATACCATATGTGTTGTGCTTGAGGAACGACTAGAAGCTGCAAATGCTTTGAAGCGCCAAATGTGGGTAGAGACACAAAGTGATAGAAGATGGCTAAAAGAAGAACAACTTTCTAGAGCTCAAGCTCTTGGGGGAATAAAGTCTGAAGGAACTAATGTTAATCCTGCATTTGAGGGTGGGCAGAGCCCTTTTGTTGGAATGGATATCAAGGGAACCGAGGCATATGTTTTCTCTCAACCCAAATGTGAGGCATCAGCAGACCTGATCTCATTTCCAAACCATTTGTCAGCATCAGCAAACTCTAATGCAGCAGTCAAAATTTTTTTTCCATTGTAAGAAAACTCATTTATCCAGGACACTTCCATTACACAGAAAACTGGATACACGACTGAAAAAATCACGTGCATAGTTAAAAGCTTCTATAAGATTGAAGGCAGAATGGTTATATGTTTATAGGACAATTCCGCTGGGCCAAGATCACAGACATAATCACTATTGGTAATTTGTAACATGTTCTTCAGGAATGATCCTGGATCTGGTAGATTTTTTTTTTTTTATGAGTCTCATGAGGATGGCATCTAGAAGGTCATTGACACTGCTAAGGCATTTGATGCTTTGTTATCATATTTAGATATTTGAGGTGTTAGGGAGGCCCATTTACATGCTGTCTTGAAAAAACTGGAGAACCCATCTAAACAAGCAGTGAAAACACGTTCAGCTTTAGGAAAGCACAATGATGTTATTACTAGACTGGGGGTTAAAATAGAAATTTCTTACAAGCCATCCTATCCTGGCTATGTAATGGAGGATGGGGATCTCAGTGCCATTGATCATGATTCTTCGGATTCCTCATAGCTTTCTAGATCCTTTACAATTGAACTTGGAACAAACAGGGCTTGAAAAATGGCATAGGTGGTAGTCATTGCAATACTTGGGCGTTCGATTCATCTTCAGTGATCCTCCATATGGTTATTTTAAGTAATCTGGAACAGACCAAAAGCGTTCCCCTGAATTAATAGAGAAGCTTCGAAAGAAAATTGAGACCTAATGTTAACCAAATGAATGTGAAATTATAGTTTTTGTTTACCAAATGAATGCACAATGATATAAACTATGGTTTGGCCCTAGGGAAGTTGAACATAAGCTACTCATAACTGCAATTTATAGCCTAAATATTAGCAAGAGCCTTTACCTTGGAAAGTACTAAATGAAGATTTTAAACATTGTAATCCAAGCAACAACATTTTTATAACCTATGCATGTACAAAATAACAAAATCCCAGCTAAGAATCTTACCGGTGAAGAAAACCCGAAGAAGATTTTGCCGTATTGAAGGAAAATGAGGTCTGCGGACAATCACCTACAAGCAGGAATCCAGGTGAACAGAAGAATATGTTTTTCTCTCGAAATTTAATAGGGTTAGAAACCATATAGAGCAATCTGATACTCTAGTGACAACAGGAATAAATCTTCATTGGCAGGAAAGGGATGAAACCGATGCAAGTAACCGCAGGAATAGATCTTCAGTTGCAGGAAATGGATGAAACTGATGCAAGTAACAGCAGGAATATATTTTCAGTGGAAGGAAAGAGATGAAACTGATGCAATGCAAGATGAGGAAGAGAAAAATTTCTCAGTAGCGCAAAACAAAATGACAGAGGAGAAATTTTCAGGAAAGGGCTGAAACTAATGCAAGTAATAGCACTAAAAGCGGGAATAGATTTTCAGTGGCAGGAAAGAGAAGAAAGTGATGAAATGCAACATGACGATTTGAAAATTTTCTCAACCGCGCAAAGAAAAATGTTGGAGGGAAACTTTTATTAAAATAAATAATATTAAAAATTATAAAATATTAGTGGTAAGGCTAAACTGCAATTTGTTAAAAAAACTTTTATTAAAATAAATAACATTAAAAATTAAACTACGTACAATTTTTAACTTAAATATGAATAATAGCTAATTAAACAACAACAAAAATTGAATGTGAGGATAATAAACATACTTATTATTATTAATTAATCATTTTAGATTTATTTTAATTTTGTATTTACCAAGTGTTGTGAGGATAATAAAAATATTATTATTATCAATTGTTATTGTAAAATCTATTTTCACTTAAAAAAAAGGTTGGCATTTTAATATATTTGATCTTTCTAGAGGCCTAAGGGCATCAATAAAAATTATATAAGACCTCCCTAATGCAATCAAGTATGTTGACATAAGGAGGAAAAGGGGACATGAGGTATTCACATAAGGGAAACATCCATTAACCCTTAATATGGGTGATAAATATCCTCAAATCTGTGAATAATGATCACTAAACTCAATAGTTGTAGGTACCCCATAATTTTTTGGAGAACTTCACTTAGAGCTCAAAATACCATATTAAAAGCTAATCATAGTTTAGAAGGTCTTCACATGTGTTGTTAAGAGACACAAATCAAGAAGAGGTAGATATACTGCATTCCTCTAGGGTATAAGATAATATGATTTCCCCTTAACATTGTCATGAAGCATATTGTGATCTAAGAGAAGAAGAGCATAGCCATCTCATGGACTTAGATTGAGTAAAATGAAGTATTGTTTGCGTGGAGCATCCACTTGAGCTAGAAAAATGAAAAGATGATGTCAAATGTAGAATTTCCTTGAAATTTTGCAACTACTATAGTGAATAATCTGGAAACTGAAAAATAGTTTCTTTTCACTAAAACTCAGAATTTATGTACTTCAAATTTGGAGCGGAATAGACAAAAATAACAACAATCACACAATTCAAAACACATTTTTTTAGGGAACCCAACTAGGAAAACCCTCTGCTTGCTTGAGAATTTTATTGAATAAAAAAACTGAGTAATAGATCTCTTACAAAATAATTATTTCAATTAGAAAACATACTTGTTTTCCCTAATTGTTCTAAACATGAAACCCTTTCAAGATTGTTAATCTTTGTTTCCCTCTACCAATTTGTGCACAAGTTTCTCTTGCACACTCTCCTCTCTCAAACTCCACGCACAACCATGTACAACCTTTCCATAAACCTGTGAGCTCTATTATCTTGTATTACCAACTCGTGCTCACAAGACAATGATCAAATTGTGCTTTCATTCCTCCTTATAAGAACCTCGATTAGGCTATTACTAGCAAGTTATATTTTAGGTAAGTGGAACTATTGATTTACTAGTTAACAAAAGCTCATTGATCGTGTTCACTCTTCCTTCCTATAATTCAGGAGCCTGACTCAATCAACTCATCCTTTAGCCAAAATAACTTGCACTAGAAGAAAATAAACTCGGTCTTCCACTAATTAACACTAGTCAATTGAAATGGTTAAGTAGACTTATGTAAGAAGATATGATTATCGAAAAAGAAGGTTGTAGGAGGCAGAGCTGAACAAGTGGCGGCGATGGCGGAACTAGGGTTCGGGCTGCTTGGTGTTCATGGCAGGGTAGCATCATCGCCCCCATGACCATTGAGATCATCTCTACTCTCTGCTCCATTTGTTTGGAGCTCTCCCCGTGGCGCACATTCATTACCGTCGCTCACGGAAGTCTTAGGGGTTTGCTGTTTCACATGAATGCTTCTGCACACTCTCCGACAATTACACCCCATTTATGTTTTCTTTACACCTGCTCTGTTTTCACTGCCATCTGCCCCCTCCACGGATTTTTTTCACTGAATGACGATTGGTTATCTATCGGTTTGCAACGGTTTTCATTGGGGTTATCAATGGAAGGGGCCCAAGACGAAGAGTGTTAGGGGGTGCCAGGAAAACATAACAGAGCACTAGGTCAAAATGCATAAATGAATGAATAAGAGTGTGTGACAGGGAGCGTTAGCGAGTTCTAGGTGTCTCGAGGAGGGAGTAACATGGAATGATAGGCAGTGTTAAGTCATGTTATAGTGGTACGGCGACATGCATCCAAGATGTGCTAGGTGCCAAGGTGTGCCAACATGCGCTAGGAAGTGTTAGGGACTGTCAGGGAAACATAAGGGAACATTTACGTTGAATTGCCAACATATATGGCTAGGAGCATTTTAAAAATGTAAGGCTAATTTGACTTCATGAAGAAAAGAAACCATGCATATATGGCTAGGTTGAATTGCATCATGTGGAGTTTCCAAGAAGAGGCTCACATGCAAGGTGTGGGAATAAAGGTTTATTTTCTCTAAAATAGTATGATGCATAGAGAGGCTAAAATAAAGAAGGATAAGGTGTATAAAAATAGAAAAAGGCCCTCAAGCAAGGCATCGCTTCCCAGGCTAGATTAGAGCTCTAGGCATCCTCCAATTTTGAACAAAATATGATGGTGGAATTTCACATAAATTGATGCCCTAATGGGATACCATATGGACATTCTTTGCCCTAGAAACTCAAAAAGTTGGAAATTCCATCAAATGGATGTAAAAACTGCTTTCTTGAATGGAGATATGAAAGAGAATGTTTTTGTGTCCCAACCAGAAGGACTTTTTGTGAAGGGTTAGGAACATAAAGCATGCAAGCGGTAAAATCCTTGTATGACCTCAAGAAAGCACCATGAGCCTGGTATAATAAGGGGTTAGGGGAATAGGGGCTTAGGGGTTAGAGGTTTAGGGTTTAGGGGAATAATGTGTTAATGGTCAAGGGGTTAGGGATTGGGGGCTTAAGGGTTAGGGGATTTAGAAGCATTTAGGGGTTAGGGGCTTAATGAGTTAGTATTTAAGGGATTAGGGATTTGGGTTAGGGGAATAATGAGTTAGTGGTTAAGGGGTTATGGATTGGGGGGTTAGGGGTTAGGGGATTTAGGCACATTTAGGGGTTAGGGGAATAATGAGTTAGTGGTTAAGGGATTAGGGATTGGGGGCTTAGAGGTTAGGGGATTTAGGCGCAGTTAGGGGTTAGGTGAATAATGAGCTAGTGGTTAAAGGATTAGGGATTAGGGACTTAGGGGATTTATAAGTTAAGGATTTTAGGGGTTAGGGGTGAGGGGTTAATGGGTTAATGGTTAAGCGTTAATAGTTTAGGGGTTAAGGGGTTAAGGGGTTAGGGATTTAGGTGTTAGTGGTTTAGGGTTTAAGGGTTTATAGGTTTAGGGTTTTGGGGGTTAAATGGGTTAGGGTTTTAGGGGTTTAGGGGGTTAAATGGGTTAGGGGTTGGGAATTAGGGCTTAAGGGGTTAAGGGTTAGACGTTTAGGGTTTACGAGGTTAAATGGGTTTAGGGGTTTAGAGGTTTAGGGGGTTAGGGGATTTAGCAGTTAAGGATTTTAGGGGTTAGGGGTTAAGGGGTTAAAGGTTAAGGGGTTAGATGTTTAGGTTGTTAAATGGGTTAGGGGTTTAAAGGTTTAGGGGGTTAGGGGATTTAGCAGTTAAGGATTTTAGCGGTTAGGGGTTAGGTTTTGGGGGTTAAATGGGTTAGGTTTTTAGGGGTTTAAGGGCTTAAATGGGTTAGGGTTGGGAATTAGGGTTTAAGGGGTTAGGGTTAAAGGTTTAGAGGTTTAGGGTTTAGGGGGTTAAATGGGTTAGGGGTTTAGGGTTTAGGGGGTTAAATGGGTGAGGGGTTATAGCCATTTATTAGGTGAACAAGGCATAATATAGTTGTAGTAACCATAACTTGGTCAAGTTGTTATAGTCAAGGCAAGACTTGGTTGGGATCCCAAGTTCCAAAAAAAGTAAGGGTAATTGTGAGGGCATGAGAACTAAGGAGTGTCAGTGTGTGACAAGGAATGAAAAGGCATGCTAACACATGCTAGAAAATGTCAATGGATGTTGAGGAGTGTTAGGGAGTGCCAGGACATTGCAAGGGAGAACTAGGTCAAAATGCATGGAAATGAACGAATAAGAGTGTGTGCCAAGTAGTGTCAATGAAATCCAAGTGTCTCAAGTATAAAGTGTGTTAGGGGAAGGCCGGAATAAGACTTGTAGGAGGTAAGCCTATGGTTACATAAAGGGTTGCACAAATTAGTTTCAGACAAAGGGAAACTTTGGGTTGGGCACAACATTTATTTTCCAATGACTTGGTTGGGTTCCCAAGTCGCAAAAGAAGTAAGGTTATCTATGACGACATGAAAGCTAAGGAATACCAAGGTGTGTCAGGGAATTCCTAGAAGTAATAACACATGTTAGGCAGTTCCAAGGCATGATAGGCATGCCAAGATGTGGCAAGTGCTAGGGTGTGGCATGAATACATGCTAGGGAGTGTGAGGGCCAAGTGTCAAGGAAACACAAGGGAGCACTAGTTTAAAATTCATGGAAATGAAGTATCAGCCAGTTCCAGGTGTGCTAAGAAGGGAGTGACACAGTATTCTAGGAACTGCCAAGGCATGTTAGAGTGCTAGGGAAGCATACTAAGATGTTCCAAGTGCCAAGGTGTGCCAATGCATGCTAAGGAGTGTTAGGGAGTGCTAGGAAAACATAACATAGGACTAGGTCAAAATTAATAAATGAATGAATAAGAGTGTGTGGCAGGGAGTGTTAATGAGTTCTAGGTGTTGGGATTCAACAAGATGATGAGCTTAGTGAAAAGAGTCGCCTGCACTAAGTGGGCTCGCAGGCTATTTTTGGTGCAAATCTATTTTTAGACTATGTCTATTTTTAAACATGGAGACCATATTTCAGAAGTTGCAGGATGCTATTTGTAGATGGTTGGTCAAATTGGAAAAATATATGGATTTCTATTTTTAGACATATTGGGCGAAGTCTATTTATAGATCGTTGATCTAAAAATATAAGTATGTATTATTATTAGGTATTAATAATAATTAGACCCTAAATAACAACTTATTCTCTTGGAGCACTTAATTTCAGTTAACAGGTGTGGTAGATCAGCTAGCTGAAGGAATTAAGCAATTCATAAGGTTTACTGGTGTTCATGCATGGAGGACTCAATTCAGGACTCAAGTGGCAGAGTTATGATGGAGTTAGTGAAGTAGTTCATGGAGTTTGTTTCAGTTTAACTACATCCTTGGAGTTAAACTCAATTGAACTAATTGTGTCTATTTCTAATAGATTCATACATTAGTGGGAGTGGAGTGAATTAGTTAGTTAAATTAATTCACAAATAATAACTCATTAATCAACTGAATAGAGACAACAGTTAACTACTTGCATGGGAGTTCCAATGGAGACTCAGTGGAGAGATAGGTGAAAGGGCAGTGTGACTATCAGTTGTGACTATGTTGATGCATTCAATGCATCACACATCCATTGGAGATGCCAATGAGGATTGCGCAGTCAAGGCAAGGGTAATTTGAAGTCATTCAGAGCTATTCAAATCAGGGTCAACCCAAATAAATCTGATTTCGGGGTTCCACTGCAACAACATTTTCCCCACAACAAGCACAAGATCAAGCCAACATGTGTGATGTGTGCGTTTAAAGAGATGGATAGGTAGGTTTACCCTTACGAGAACATCGCACCTTAAAATCTAACCACGATTACTGAGTGCAAGCATTTGCGAAATGGCATTATGAGTGGAGCCTTTTCCAGAAGAGATTATTCATTTACATTACAATATATACAACATGTAGTTAGTGTTCCATCCATGTTAGTGCACACACTTGATGGTATCAATCATTAAACTGGTACAAAAAAAATGATTTTATATATTCACATATGGGACAGTCACAAGATGTCAACAAAATCACATACTTATCGAAATCCTCAACCAGGAATATGCTACATTGCTTCTTAATATGCTTTCAACTAGGTAGGCATCAATGACAATCATTACAATGGGTTAAGGGGATCTAAGAGAGAATTATGTAAGGAGTTCCTTCTAGGTAAAGGCCATTGGTATTACTATTGTTAAAGGGGGTGGCCTACAAGGATACATTGGTAGCTACTGATGCAAGAGCATAATTTCGACAATTTATTTCAAAATTTGCATTTGTCCTCCATAAGGTATTAGATATTTATAGAAGAGGAAGTTGGTTTCCTTGTTGCCCTATAATTTTGTAGAATTTCTAACTTCATATTTGGGATAGGAAATTTTAGTAATTTTAGGCATAAGTTAAGATGTTTTTATTTTTATTTTTAAGGCCTCCTAGTCATTAGGAAAGTTGAGTCTTATGATTAGGATTACTTGTGGCATCCTATGTATTTTTCAAACTCCAATACACCAAGGCAAATATGTGGGGGACATTTGGGGGAAATGTGATTCCCCATCAAATGTAGATCGGATTTGGGGAACTTGTAGCTCTTTACCTTGGACCCTACTAGTTCTTAGAGGTTGTATTTGGAGCGGTTAGTAGGAAAAAGCATAATATGCCCAAGAATATTAGCATTGGAGCACCTATGGTTTGGGATAAAGGATAAGGGGTTCTAGGAGTTAATGGGTTTAAGGGTTTAGGAGCAAGGGGTTAAGGGTAAAGGGTAAAGGGTTAGGGCTTATGGGATTTGAAGGTTAGGGGGTTTAAGGGTTAGAGGTTAATGGATTAGTGGTTAAGGGATTTAGGGGTTAATATTAACCATCAAGGGCTTACATGTCAGGGGATTTAAGGGTTAAGTGCGTAAGGGTTATGTTATTTAGGTGTCAAAAGGTTAAGGGGTTAGGGGTTAATGAGTTTAGGGGTTAGGGGTTATGGGTTAAGGGTCAAGCTTTAAGAGGATATGGGATTAGGGTTTATGGGGTTCAAGGATTCTAAGTTAGTGGTTAGGGGTTAAGGGGTTAAGGGCTTTGGGTTTAAGGGATCAAGGGGTTAATTTGTTATGAGTTATAGGTGTAGGGATTAAGGGATTGTGGCTTCGGGGTTAAAGGGATAGGGACTTTAGTGGTTATGGGTTAAGTATGTATGGGTTGTAATAATGTGGCCCATAATCCCCTTGTCACAGTTATTGGGGGTTCCCCTATCCATTTCTCTCATTACCTTACCTATAGGTTCCCTAGCCCCTATGCCATAAGGCCCTAAGGCTCCTTCTCATTCTCTAATGTTAGGATTGTAGATCTCAGTAAACCATGCTCGAACCTCTCACTTCTACCCATCCATGCTACCCTTATGTCCCCTTGCCCCGCTCAATACACCAAAAGACCCCCCTCCCCCAAAATTCATGAGAATTGAACATTTGGAGGCGATCATTTAACAACAACTTCACAACTACTCCATTTATAATGGTGTCTTGGAGCTATTAGATGTCATTTCATTGAGCTACATTGATAGGTGAGAGCTATGCATAGCTCACTAAAGGTGTATCAAGAGACTATTAGTCTATTGGCTATAGAATTTGACTCTTTTTTTGTAACTTAGCGAAATGGAAAAGATGTGGAGACAATATCCATTCTTCTTCTTTCATCGGGCCATGTAAAATAAATGAAGCAAATAGTGTCAGCCCCTTGGAGAAGGAAAGTTGAGAACAATAATTAGCATGAAAAAACAAAGAATCCAATGAGTTAAGCTTAGAGGGGTCTCCCTTTGTAAAAAAGCATCCATAAGCTTGTTAGAGTTAGTATGAATCTTTACTAGAGGTTGAGTAGTCTTCACATTGCCAACCACATCCAATAGAAAGGTACCAACCCCTACAATAAAAATGATGTCTCCAAATAAGGTGTAGTTAATACCAATAATATCACCTTATGAATCTATTACAATATGATTTGGAAAGTACGTTTCAATACATGTGTGAAAGAAAAAATCCATTTGGTTAGAAAAAGGAAGTCTTTTTTAAGACCTCCAGAAACCCCCTTGAAGGAGACAAGGAGGGTTTGAAACGATATAATAAAAGTCGATCTATGAACCCTATTTCTGATGTTTTCTATGCATGTGTTTGTTCACTCAGTTTGACATGTGATAGACAATATATGAAGCCTTTTTTTCCACATATCATCTAAACATTAGATATCATGTTACTAAGAATGAAGTGTCTGGATTAGAGTTAAAGTTCCTATTTTAGTTTGTTGTCTTTTTTTGTCTTTTAGAGTACAAATCTTTCTGGTATTTTGTGTTAAGGTAGTTTGGCTTTCAAATATTCAAGGAATATGTGAGCTAACTATATAAGAAAATATTTTAATATTTGAAATAACATGATGAACTATTTAGCACAATTTATGGTGTTGGATTGATTGAGATGTTTATTTTTGGATGGATGGATGTACATCTCTTTAGCCAATAGACAAAACTCATTAAGAATTGTTGCAAGTATGTTATTGACATGTTGAAGTGCCATTGAGACTTAGAGGTAGAAGATTTAGACTTGTATGTTTTCACCTATCCGGGTGTGATGATACCTTGTGGAGGTAAGCAAAATTTCCCTTTTTTTAACTTTTGGATATATTCTATACGCTCTTGAGAGAATTTCAACCTTTTAAATAAAACTACAAACAAATGTACATTCATGCAATAATTACTAATTGATTTGGGGGTGACTCAAAAAATTGTAGCATGTTGGCTTGTTGAATTTGTTAGTAAGTTAATTAGGGCTTGATAAATTTGTAAGCTTCAGTGGGATTTATTGCAGTTGTATGTGTTTTAGAGAAGCGAGTTTGGAGTGGTGGTTGTGCTTTTTTTATTGAATTTGATTTCTTTGGTTCTTCTTCTTGTGCATGCCCACTGTGGTATATTCTCGTTAGTGGTTAAGGGGTTAGGGATTGGGGGCTTAAGGGTTAGGGGCATAATGAATTAGTATTTAACGGATTAGGGATTGGGGTTAGGGGAATAATGAGTTAGTGGTTAAGGGGTTATGGATTGGGGGTTTAGGGGTTAGGGGATTTAGGCGCATTTAGGGGTTAGAGGAATAATGAGTTATTGGTTAAGGGATTAGGGATTGGGGGCTTAGGTGTTAGGGGATTTAGGCACAATTAGGGGTTAGGTGAATAATGAGCTAATGGTTAAGGGATTAGGGATTAGGGGCTTAGGCCTTAATTAGTGGATTTAGCAGTTAAGGATTTTAGGGGTTAGGGTTAAGGGGTTAATGGGTTAATGGTTAAGCGTTAATAGTTTAGGGGTTTAAGGGTTTAGGCGTTAGTGGTTTATGGGTTTAAGGGTTTATAGGTTTAGGTTTTAGGAGTTAAATGGGTTAGGGTTTTAGGGGTTTAGGGGGTTAAATGGGTTAGGGGTTGGGAATTAGGGCATAAGGGCTTAGGGGTTAAGGGTTAGACATTTAGGGTTTACGAAGTTAAATGGGTTTAGGGGTTTAGAGGTTTATGGGGTTAGGGTATTTAGAAGTTAAGGATTTTATGGGTTAGGGGTTAGGGGTTAATGGGTTAGAGGTTAAGGGGTTAGAGGTTTAGGGGGTTAAATGGGTTAGGGGTTAAGAGGTTCAGGGGGTTAGGGGATTTAGCAGTTAAGTATTTTATGGGATAGGGTTTGGGGGTTAAATGGGTTAGGGGTTTAGGGGTTTAGGGGGTTAAATGGGTTAGGGGTCGAGAATTAGGGTTTAAGGGGTTAGGGGTTAAGGGTTTAGGGGGTTAAATGGGTTAGGGGTTTAGCGTTTAGGGGGTTAAATGGGTGAGGGGTTATAGTCATTTCTTAGGTGAACAAGGCACAATCTAGTTGTAGTGACCGTAACTTGGTCAAGTTGTTATATTCAAGGCAAGACTTGGGTGGGTTCCCAAGTTCCAAAAAAGTAAGGGTAATTGTGAGGGCATGATAACTAAGGAGTGTCAATGCGTGCCAAGGAATGAAAAGGCATGCTAACACATGCCAGAAAGTGTCAATGGATGTTGAGGACTGTTAGGGAGTGCTAGTACATTGCAAGGGAGAACTAGGTCAAAATGCATGGAAATGAATGAATAAGAGTGTGTGCCAAGTAGTGTCAACGAATTCCAAGTGTCTCAAGGATAAAGTGTGTTAGGAGAAGGTCAGAATAAGACTTGTAGGAGGTAAGCCTATGGTTACATAAAAGGTTGGAAAAAATAGTTTCAGACAAAGGGAAACTTTGGGTTGGGCACAACATCGATTTTCCAATGACTTGGTTGGGTTCCCAAGTCACAAAAAAAGCAAGGTTATCTATGACAACATGAAAGCTAAGGAATACCAAGGTGTGTCAGGGAATTCCTAGAAGTACTAAGACATGTTAGGCAGTTCCAAGGCATGATAGGCATGCCAAGATGTGGCAGGGGCCAGGGTGTGGCATGAACACATGCTAGGGAGTGTGAGGGCCAAGTGTCAGCGAAACGCAAAGGGGCACTGGTTTAAAATGCATGGAAATGAAGTATAAGCCAGTTCCAGGTGTGTTAAGAAGGGAGTGACATGGTATTCTAGGAAGTGCCAAGGCATGTTAGAGTGCTAGGGAAGCATAAAAAGTTGTTCCAAGTGCCTAGGTGTGCCAATGTGTGCTAAGGAGTGTTAGGGAGTGCCAGGAAAACATGACAGAGGCGCACTAGGTCAAAATTCATAAATGAATAAATAAGAGTGTGTGACAGGGAGTGTTAGCGAGTTCTAGGTGTCTCGAGGAGGGAGTGACACGGTATGATAGGCAATACTAAGTCATGTTATAGTGTCAGGGTGACATGCATCCAAGATTTTAGATATTCACATATGAGATAGTCACAAGATGTCAACAAAATCACATACTTATCGAAATCCTCAACCAGCAATATGCTACATTGCTTCTTAATGTGCTTGCAACTAGGTAGCTAGCATCAAAGACAATCATTGCAATGGGTTAACGGGATCTAAGAGAGAATTATGTAAGGAGTTCCTTCTAGCTGGTAAAGGACATTGGTATTACTATTGTTAAAGGGGGTGGCCTACAAGGATACATTGGTAGTTGTTGATGCAAGAGCATAATTTCAACAATTTATTTCAAAATTTGTATTTGTCCTCCATAAGGTCTTAGAGATTTTTGGAAGAGGAAGTTGGTTTCCTTGTTGCCCTATAATTTTGTAGAATTTCTAATTTCATGTTTGGGATAGGAAATTTTAGTAATTTTAGGCATAAATTAAGATGTTTTCTTATTTTTAAGGTCTCCTAGTCATTAGGAAAGTTGAGTCTTATGATTAGGATTATTTGTGGCATCCTATGTATTTTTCAAACTCTAATACACCAAGGAAAATATGTGGAGGACATTTGGGGGAAATGTGGTTGTCCATGAAATGTAGATCGGATTTGGGGAACTTGTAGCTCTTTTCCTTGGACCCTACTAGTTCTTAGAGGTTGTATTTGGAGCAGTTAGCAGGAAAAAACATAATATGCCCAGGAATATTAGTGTTGGAGCAGTTATGGTTAAAACATGAGATTCAAAGTTCAAATCCCCTTGAGTTTCCAACCTAAAAATAATATTTTTTTATCTATATATTTATTAAATATTTAGAATGTGGTTTAATGAAAAAATAAAAATATAATATAAAAGAAATAAATATGACATGATTAAATTTCATGTGGTTTGAATATCGATTTTCAAAAATAAAAAATAAAATTTTATCCACTATCCACTCATGATATTTCAATGCAAACTTCCCAATGCTAATGATTTTATCTTAATTGCGAACTATCTTAAATGGGTTTCGTCTTAATTGTCATTGTCTTAAGTCGCTATTGTCTTAAATATAAAGTTTTGTCTTAAATATTTTTGTCTCAAAGTGCTTTTGTCTTAAATCTAAATTTTTGTCTTAAAATATTTTTGTCTCAAATTGCTTTTGTCTTAAAATATATTTGTCTCAAACTGCTTTTGTCTTAAATATAAAGTTTTGTCTTAAAATATTTTTGTCTCAAATTCATTTTATCTTAAATATAAAATTTTGTCTTAAAATACTTTTGTCTTAAATTTTTTGTCTCAAATTGTTTTTGTCTTAAATATTTTTGTCTCAAATTGTTTTTATCTTAAATAGAAAATTTTGTGTCAAATGATTTTTATCTCACACTATTTTTGTCTTAAATTTTATATTTAAGACAATTCAATTGATATTAAATTTTAATATAAAATAACTAAAATAAAAAGTGACTTTTTAAGACAAAAGATTTCTTTTGTCTTAAACAAATCTCTTAAAATGCCCTTGGTGCAGTAATGATTCACACGCTTAGTTACTTAGCTCTACACTCATTTGATTGATAATATGTTATTTTCAGTCCGGTTGAAATTGGGGATAATGAAGTTCCTAAAATTTCAATAATTGACATCCGTAATCGCCAGTTGCCTCGGCCAAGATTGTCGCAGAGTGTTTGGTGTAATAGACTTTGACGATAATGCCGGCCAAGAGCATTGCACCTGTCCTCAATAACGGAATGCACGTGTCAGGTCGCGGGTGCGTCCAGACTCCACATTGCACTCTCCACATCTATGAAAGCAGGCCTTGTGGGAGAGATAAGATGTTCTCCGTCACTAATTGTCAGCATTCACACCACCCAAGAAAGCTAAAGCTAGTTTTCCCAATGGGAATAGAGAAAATGGTCAGAAGCTACAATAGTCACGTTGCCAAAAAATCGGAGCTAATTTGCCCAGTGAATAGACATAATGGTCGGAAGATACAAGGGTCAAGTTGCCAGGAAAGTGAAAATTTAGATAGAGTTCTGCAGGGAGATAGGAATAGACATAATGGTCAGAAGCTACAATAGTCACGTTGCCAAGAAAGTCGGAGCTCATTTGCCTAGTGAATAGACATAATGGTCGGAATGCCAGGAAAGTGAAAATTTAGATAGAGTTCTGCAGGGAGATAGGAATAGACATAATGGTCAGAAGCTACAATAGTCATGTTGCCAAGAAAGTCGGAGCTAATTTGCCCAGTGAATAGACATAATGGTCGGAAGATACAAGAGTCAAGTTACCAGGAAAGTGAAAATTTAGATAGAGTTCCACAGGGAGATAGGAATAGACATAATGGTCAGAAGCTACAATAGTCACGTTGCCAAGAAAGTCGGAGCTCATTTGCCCAGTGAATAGACATAATGGTCGGAATGCCAGGAAAGTGAAAATTTAGATAGAGTTCTGCAGGGAGATAGGAATAGACATAATGGTCAGAAGCTACAATAGTCACGTTGCCAAGAAAGTCGGAGCTCATTTGCCCAGTGAATAGACATAATCGTCGGAAGATACAAGAGTCAAGTTGCCAGGAAAGTGAAAATTTAGATAGAGTTCTGCAGGGAGATAGGTTGATGAATGTTGATTACAGAGGAATGCAATGTACTAACTCTTGGAAGCCCTTGGATTGACTAGCAGCTCAACTTATCAGAGATTAGAAAACCATTTTCTTACAAGGCCGTTGGATTGCAGGAGATGAGAATAGAAAAGAGCGTTCAGCGCAAACAATGCCCTGCAGCCGGCGCGATGGCAATGAGGATGAAACCATTAATAATGAACCTGTTACTTGTCGTAACTGTGGCCATGTTTATGCCTCTCACAGTGGCAGATCAGTACACCAGTAACGTTTCATATTATTGTGGGAGTACATATAGGAACGGTAGTGCGTTCCAGGGGAATGTAAACGAGGCTTTGGAAAGACTGGTGACGGATGTTTATTACAGCGCATTCAATCTTTCTAGTGTTGGTAATTTTTATGGGCTTGTCCAGTGCAGAGAAGATTTAGGTCCCTATGATCGTCAACGGTGTGCATCTATTGCGAAGACACAGCTTGTTCAGCGATGCAATGGCAGTTTTGGATACATTCAACTAAAGTACGGCTGCCTGTTACGTTACGAAAATAAAAACAGTAGCGTCTTCCAGCAAAGTCTAAACAAAGTTTTGGAATCATTGGTGGAGAATGCTAATCCCACAGGATTCAATACTGCCAGTGTTGCTCAGGGGGCAAGCAGCAATAGTACTGTTTATGGAATAGTCCAGTGCAGGGGAGATTTAGGTTCTTCAGCTTGCAAACAGTGTGCATCAACGGCCAAAAAAAATATTGTTCACCAATGCTACAATACTTCTGGGGTCATTCATCTAGATGGCTGCTTCTTACGCTACGGCAATAATTCTCTTTACAACTATCTGGAGAATATGCAGATTACCCCATCAGAGGTTCTTTGCAATAGTGGGAAGAGCAGCCAGCCACAAGAGTTCAAAAAAACTGTGAAGTTCCTGCTCTCCAATATTATCAGGGAAGCTCTGCGGACTCCCAAATTATTTGCTTCAAATTTAACGGGGCATATCTACGGCTTAGCACAGTGTTGGGGACATCTGTCCCAAACAAGCTGCAGATCATGCCTTACATTTGCCTTGCAATATATATTCTTATGCCAAAGTGGAGCTCTTGGGGCACAAATATGTTGAAATATTAAAGTCACCTGCCATGCCTTGGGCAGTGACAAGAAGAACAAAGTACAAAGGCAGCAGCAGCAACAGAGATTGAGTGCGCAGCACTCTGTATTGAAGAATGTTGGTGAATCCGTAAGGATGAATTTAATTCTTGATGGGCCACAGCCATAGATTGCAGAGGAATTAATTTTGTTATGCGCGAGAAGTTACTTCAGCAGAGAAATGAAGTTTTTGTCTACGGAGGAGCAGAGAAAATTAAAACAGTCGGGCGTTTAAAGCCCTCAACAACCAGAATTAAATTAAACAGACTGAAGTCTCTTATACAGCGGAAGGACAAGTGGTCCCTACCACTTTGTCGCAGATCGCAGATCGCAAGTTTGAAGACCGCAGTGTCTTGTTGATGTGTAGAGCCGCGATGCGATGCGATCGCAATCGCAATCGCAATACATATGTTTTATATATAATAATCGCCCTCACAACAGCGGAGGCCCGTGGGTCCACAAGACCACATGGCAGAAATCTATTGAATCGATTGATTTCAATCGGAAGGTTCAATCGGCGGGATTTTATTGTGTGCCCTGATCAGGGTGGATCCGATCGCAATCGAAAGATTGGAGGCCATGTTTCCAATCGCAAGCGGAAGATCGATTGTCGTGTTTCCAATCGCAATCGAAGGATCGGAGGTTTGTTTGTTTTGCAACGCGTTTTGTTTAAAGCGCGGATCCGACGGTTTTATATGGCGGATTTAATTTCGGGTCATTGAGTCCATGGTGTGATCGCAATCAAAAGATTGAGCGGATCACAAAGTTTGTTGTCAAGACTTTTGTCGATTGCCGATTGCCGACTGCGTAGTGGTCCCCACTCGTACGTCAGGCATTTCATATTTTATGGTTTCGCAAAGGATTTTCCTTTGTATTTAGTTTTCATTTTTTATTTAAGTGTTAATATAGTTTTTATTGTAATGTTGAATATATGCGCGGCATATATAAAATGAGAATGCCCGCGAGCCTGCAGAGTAGTATAGTATTACTGCATTGTATTGTGAACCGCTGTGTGAGCCCGCAGGCAAGAAGAAAACGCAGTAAGAAGAACAGAGAGCACTGTTTGTGCATTCTTAAAGAGAGACAGAGAGTTGCTTTGTTTAGCACTGCGTCTGTAGCAGTCATACATACTTGGTGAATCCCTCACTGTTGAGGAAGAATTTGTAACAGTTGTTTTTAGTTTGTTTAATGAAATAGAAAGCATTGCATGCCATCTATGTCTGCAAATTAAAATTTATGTTTTAAACATATCTGTGTTGTAAAGGGGAGTTTATATTCTCTCCACTGTTTGCTTGTAATTTCCCAAAATTCCAACATGGTATTAGAGCTAATCTAGGCTCTTTGAAGATTTCAAAGAAGCTGAAGAGGAAGACCTGTTGCAGCGTTTCTCTCCAGCAGCGTGAAAAGCTCAACAGAAGTCGAAAAGTCAGGTATTTTCTCAAAGAAAACAGAGTTGTTGTTCTTGTTTGTTCTTTCAAGAAGGAAAGACAGTTTGTTTAAAGTCTGAGTTCAGTATAAGAAGCAATGGCTGCACCAAGCACTGGAATGAATCTTGGAAGTGTTCAGCTTCCACAGTTTAATGGAAAGAACTATGATTATTGGGCTATTACCATGAGAGCCCTGTTTGTATCACAAGACTTGTGGGAACTAGTAGAAGATGGTTTCACAGAACCAGCTGATGAGCAGGCTTTTAATGCCTTAACTCAAGAAGAGAAAGATGTATTGAAGAACAATAGAAAGAAGGATGCCAAAGCCCTCTTCTATTTGTATCAAGCTGTAAATGAGAGTGTGTTTCCAAGGATAGCAGCAGCTAAGAAATCCAAGGAGGCATGGGAAACTCTGAAAGTTGCCTATCAAGGTATGGAGAAAGTTAAAACAACAAAGCTTCAGTTTCTGAGAAGAGATTTTGAAACTCTTTGCATGAAAGAGTCAGACAGTGTTGACACATTTTTCACACATGTGATTGGGACTGTCAATCAGATAAGATCCCATGGAGAAACTCTTGAAGACAGAAGGATTGTGGAGAAACTTTTGAGATGCTTACCCTCAAAATTTGATGTTATTGTTACCACCATATAAGAGACCAAAGATCTCTCACAGTTCATAGTGGATGAACTTCATGCCTCGCTGATAACTCATGAACAAAGATTGAGCAGAGATGAACACTCATCTCTTGAGCACGCCTTCAAGACCCAGATGCCTTCAGGAAGAGGAAGAGGTCAAAGAAAAGGAAGAGGAAGAGGCAGAAGTTAGAATAGAGGTGGAAGGAACAACTCTTCACATTCACATGGAAGGAGTAACAGTCAAAGCCAGAGCCATGGCCAATGCAACAGCTAGCAAGGTGGACATCAACACCAACATGCTCAAGGACAAAGGTATGACAAAACCAATGTCCAGTGTCATTATTGCAAGAAATATGGGCACTATGCCAATGAATGTAGAAAGAAGCAAAATGACATGAAGAATAGGCAGAATGCTAATGTAGCAAAAGAGGAAAAGAACCCAAGTAATGTGTTGTTAGCTTGTAATGTAGCACAAAATAAAGAAGATGATGTTTGGTTCTTAGATTCTGGATGTAGTAATCACATGACTGGCAACAAAGCTATGTTTTCCAATCTTGATGAAGAAGTAAAATCTGAAGTGACCACAGGGACTGATACTAAAATCTCTGTCAAAGGGAAAGGAAGAGTAAGTATTCAAGCAAGGAATGGGGAGCAGAAATTTGTTCCTGATGTGTATTATGTTCCAGGTCTGAAATGTAATCTTTTGAGCGTTGGGCAGCTCATAAACAAAGGTTACAATGTTATATTCAAAGATGATGTGTGCACCATAAAAGATATTCCTCCAAGTAAGAAAATTATTGCTGAAATTCAAATGACCAGCAATAGAATGTTTCCGCTCAAGCTCAACATTGACTTGAAAGGAAAAGGAAAGAATGTAACAACTGTAACTCAAGAGGCCTTCCAGAAGGAAGAGAAGGATGAAAATTGGTTATGGCATTTGAGATTTGGACATCTCAATTTCAGAGGATTAAATTTGTTGCACAGAAAAGGAATGGTAAGAGGATTACAACTGATTGAAAAGCCTGACAGCCTATGTGAAGGCTGCATATTGGGAAAGCAACACAGAGAAAATTTTCCTTCAGGGAAAAGCATAAGGGCGAAAGCACCTTTGGAGATAATCCACTCAGATTTATGTGGGCCGATGCAAACAGCATCTGTTTCAGGCAGCAATTACATGCTGACTTTCATTGATGATTTCACACGAAAAGTGTGGGTCTATTTTCTAAAATATAAAAGCGAAGTCTTTCAGAAATTTCGTCAATTTAAAGCTCTTGTAGAAAAACAGAGCGGACTGCACATTAAAGTCCTCAGAACTGACAGAGGAGGAGAATATATATCAAAAGAATTTATGCGTTATTGCAGAGAGAACGGCATACACAAGCAGTTTACCACCAGGTATACGCCGCAACAGAATGGAGTTGCTGAAAGGAAGAATCGAACCATAATGGAGATGGTGAGAAGTATGCTAAAGGCAAAGCACTTACCGAACGAGTATTGGGCAGAAGCAGCAAACTATGCTGTGTATATTCTAAATAGATGCCCTACAAAAGCCGTGATGAACAAAGTTCCAGAAGAAACGTGGAGTGGCAGAAAACAGGGAGTCACCCACATGAGAATTTTTGGATGTGTGGCATATGTGCACATTCCAGACAAATTGAGAAAGAAGTTGGATAGTAAGGGGGAGAAGTGCATTTTCCTTGGATACTTTGAAGATTCCAAAGGATACAGACTGTATAACCCATCCACAAAGAAGTTTGTAATTAGCAGAGATGTGCAATTCATCGAAGAGGAAGCGTGGGATGGAAGCATTGAGAAAACAGTCAATGTCAAAAATTGTTTATCTCATGATGAAGATGATGTAGATGTGGTTGATATTAATAACCCATCCATTGCACAACCTCCAGCAGCGCAAGGCCAGCAAGGGACGCCTCAAGCGGCAGTAAGAACACCCTTGAGAAGAATCGGCAGTGGTTCACCGAGTACACCACAAGGAGCAGAATCGAGTGCTTCATCAAGCACGGCTACACCAAGTGAAAGAGGAACAAGATTCAGAAGCCTTAGAGAAATCTATGAGCAAGGAGAAGCAAACGAAGGTATGAATTCCTTATTTGCTTTGTATTTTCAAATTGATGATCCTATTCATTTTGAAGACGCTATTAAAGATAGAAAATGGATAGAAGCTATGGATGATGAAATGAAAGCCATAGAGAAGAAAAAAACATGGGAGTTGGTTGATCTACCAGAAGGTAAAGAAGTCATTGGAGTTAAATGGGTATACAAGACCAAAAGCAATGCTAAAGGAAAAATAGAAAGACACAAGGCTAGACTTGTTGTCAAAGGATATAAGCAGAAGCAAGGGATTGATTATGAAGAAAATTTTGCACCAGTTGCAAGAATGGAGACGGTAAGAGCAGTGCTGTCCATAGCAGCACAAAACAAATGGAAAGTATATCAAATGGATGTAAAATCCGCATTTTTAAATGGAATTTTAATGGAAGAGGTATATGTGGAACAGCCTCTCGGATATGAGAAGAAAGGCCAAGAGCATAAGGTCTGTAGATTGAAGAAAGCTCTTTATGGGCTGAAACAAGCACCAAGAGCATGGTACAGCAGAATAGATTCTTATCTATTGGAGAATGGATTTGAAAAGTGTGAGGGAGAACCCACCCTCTACATCAAAGAAAATGATGGTAAGTTATTGATTGTTGTCTTATATGTTGATGATTTAATTTTACAGGTAATGATGATTATCTTGTTGAAAATTTTAAAACGGTCATGAAAGATGAATTTGAAATCACTGACATGGGTTTATTAAGATACTTCTTGGGAATAGAAGTGGAGCAAGGTGAAAAAGGAATTTTTATTTCTCAAGCAAAGTATGTGAATCAAGTTCTAGAAAGATTTAACATGTAAGAGTGCAAAGCTGCAATTACTCCCACTGTAATGGGATTGAAGTTGAGTAAGAATGACAACAGCAAGGATTTCGATCCAAGTTTATATAAAAGCATAGTTGGCAGCCTCATGTATTTGATTGCAACTAGGCCGGATATTATGCATGCTGTTAGTTTAATTTCCAGATTTATGGAAAAGCCAAAAGAAGCACATTGGCAAGAAGCAAAGAGAATTCTGAGGTATGTGAAAGGAACTAAAAGATTTGGTATTTTATATACAGCTTCAGAAAATTCAGAATTAGTTGGATACATTGACAGTGATTGGGCTGGAAGTGTAGATGATCGGAAGAGCACTTCCGGTTATATTTTTCATATGGGTTCAGGAGCCATTTCATGGGCTTCCAAGAAACAGCCTATTGTAGCATTGTCTACAGCAGAGGCAGAATATGTGGCAGCTACAGCAGTAGTGTGTCAAGCAATTTGGATGAGAAGAATGTTGAGAAGTCTATGTCAAGAACAGGTAAAAGGGACAGTGATTTATTGTGACAATAGCTCAGCTATTGCATTATCAAAGAATTCTGTGTTTCATAAAAGAACAAAGCACATAGACACAAAGTATCATTATATCAGAGAATTGGTGAATAATGGTGAAGTTGTTTTACAGCATTGTAAAACAGAGGAGCAGTATGCAAATATTTTAACTAAACCATTGGGACAGAAGACCTTTGAATTTTTAAGAGAATGCTTGGGTATGATGAATAACCCAGCAGCTGACTTTAAGGGGGAGTGTTGAAATATTAAAGTCACCTGCCATGCCTTGGGCAGTGACAAAAATAACAAAGGACAAAGGCAGCAGCAGCAGAAACAGAGATTGAGTGCGCAACACTCTGTATTGAAGAATGTTGGTGAATCCGTAAGGATGAATTAATTCTTGATGGGCCGCAGCCACAACAGCAGAGAAGAAATTTAATTTGGAGATGGACAGATCCGTCTTGCAGCGGAATGAATATTTCCCGTAGTTCCAATCTACGGAGGAGCAGACTAAATTAAAAACCAGTCGTTTCGGGCTTTAAAGTCCTCAACAACCAGAATGAAGAAAAACAGGCGGAAGTCCTTTTATTTTTGAATTGGCGGGACAAGTGGTCCCCACCACTTATATGCCAATCGGAATCAGAAAGTAATGTTGGAGCAGTGTCTTGTTGATATGGGAGAGTTCCGCAAACCAGAACGTTTAAATACATTGAAAATTATAAATAAATCACCCCACAGTAGCGGAGGCCCGTGGGTCCACAAGACCACGTGGCAGAAATCTATTGAATCGATTGATTTCAATCGGAAGGTTCAATCGGCGGGATTTTATTGTGTGCCCCGATCAGGGCGGATCTGATCGCAATCAAAAGATTGGAGGCCGTGTTTCCAATCGCAAGCGGAAGATCGATTGTCGTGTTTCCAATCGCAATCGAAGGATCGGAGGTTTGTTTGTTTTGCAGCGCATTTTGTTTAAAGCGCGGATCCGACAGTTTTATATGGCGGATTTAATTTCGGGTCATCGAGTCCATGGTGTGATCGCAATCGAAAGATTGAGCGGATCACAAAGTTTGTTGTCAAGACTTTTGTCGATTGCCGATTGCCGACTGCGTAGTGGTCCCCACTCGTACGTCAGGCATTTCATATTTTATGGTTTCGCAAAGGATTTTCCTTTGTATTTAGTTTTAATTTTTTATTTAAGTGTTAATAAAGTTTTTATTGTAATGTTGAATATATGCGCGGCATATATAAAATGAGAAGGCCCGCGAGCCTACAGAGTAGTATAGTATTACTGCATTGTATTGTGAACCGCTGTGTGAGCCCGCAGGCAAGAAGAAAACGTAGTAAGAAGAACAGAGAGCACTGTTTGTGCATTCTTAAAGAGAGACAGAGAGTTGCTTTGTTTAGCACTGCGTCTGTAGCAGTCATACATACTTGGTGAATCCCTCACTGTTGAGGAAGAATTTGTAACAGTTGTTTTTAGTTTGTTTAATGAAATAGAAAGCATTTCCTGCCATTGCTGTCTGCAAATTAAAATTTCTGTTTTAAACATCTCTGTGTTGTAGAGGGGAGTTTATATTCTCTCCACTGTTTGCTTGGAATTTCTAATAATTCCAACATGGTATCGGAGCTAATCTAGGCTCTTTGAAGATTTCAAAGAAGCTGAAGAAGAAGACCTGTTGCAGCGTTTCTCTCCAGCAGCGTGAAAAGCTCAACAGAAGTCGAAAAGTCAGGTATTTCTCAAAGAAAACAGAGTTGTTGTTCTTGTTTGTTCTTTCAAGAAGGAAAGACAGTTTGTTTAAAGTCTGAGTTCAGTTTAAGAAGCAATGGCTGGACCGAGCACTGGTATGAATCTTGGAAGTGTTCAGCTTCCACAATTTAATGGAAATAACTATGATTATTGGGCCATTACCATGAGAGCCCTGTTTGTTTCACAAGACCTATGGGAACTTGTAGAAGATGGTTTTACAGAACCAGCTGATGAGCAGGCTTTTAATGCCTTAACTCAAGCAGAGAAAGATGTGTTGAGGAATAATAGGAAGAAAGATGCTAAAGCTCTCTTCTGTTTGTATCAAGCTGTAAATGAGAGTGTGTTTCCAAGGATAGCAGCAGCTAAGAAATCCAAGGAGGCATGGGAAACTCTGAAAGTAGCCTATCAGAGTATGGAGAAAGTGAAGACAGCAAAGCTTCAACTGCTGAGGAGAGATTTTGAAACTCTTTGCATGAAAGAGTCAGATAATGTGGACACATTTTTTACACATGTGATTGGGATTGTAAATCAGATAAGATCCCATGGAGAAACTCTTGAAGAAAGAAGGATTGTGGAGAAACTTTTGAGAAGCTTACCCTCAAAGTTTGATGTTATTGTTACCACCATAGAAGAGACCAAAGATCTCTCACAGTTCACAGTGGATGAACTTCATGCCTCACTGATAACTCATGAACAAAGATTGAGCAAAGATGAACACTCATCTCTTGAGCACGCCTTCAAGACCCAGATGCCTTCAGGAAGAGGAAGAGGTCAAAGAAAAGGAAGAGGAAGAGGCAGAAGTCAGAATAGAGGTGGAAGGGACAGCTCTTCACATTCACATGGAAGGAGCAACAGTCAAAGCCAGAGCCATGGCCAATGCAACAACCAACAAGGTGGACATCAACACCAACATGCTCAAGGACAAAGGTATGAAAAATCCAATGTCCAGTGTCATTATTGCAAGAAATATGGGCACTATGCCAATGAATGTAGAAAGAAGCAAAATGACATGAAGAATAGGCAGAATGCTAATGTAGCAAAAGAGGAAAAGAACCCAAGTAATGTGTTGTTAGCTTGTAATGTAGCACAAAATAAAGAAGATGATGTTTGGTTCTTAGATTTTGGATGTAGTAATCACATGTCTGGCAACAAAGCTATGTTTTCCAATCTTGATGAAGAAGTAAAATCTGAAGTGACCACAGGGACTGATACTAAAATCTCTGTCAAAGGGAAAGGCAGAGTAAGTATTCGAGCAAGGAATGGGGAGCAGAAATTTGTTCCTGATGTGTATTATGTTCCAGGTCTGAAATGTAATCTTTTGAGCGTTGGGCAGCTCATAAACAAAGGTTACAATGTTATATTCAAAGATGATGTGTGCACCATAAAAGATATTCCTCCAAGTAAGAAAATTATTTCTGAAATACAAATGACCAGCAATAGAATGTTTCCGATCAAGCTCAACATTGACTTGAAAGGAAAAGGAAAGAATGTAGCAGCTGTAACTCAAGAAGCCTTCCAAAAGGAAGAGAAGGATGAAAATTGGTTATGGCATTTGAGATTTGGACATCTCAATTTCGGAGGATTAAATTTGTTGCACAGAAAAGGAATGGTAAGAGGTTTACCATTAATTGAAAAGCCTGACAGCCTATGTGAAGGCTGCATCTTGGGAAAGCAACACAGAGAAAATTTTCCTTCAGGGAAAAGCATAAGGGCGAAAGCACCTTTGGAGATAATCCACTCAGATTTATGTGGGCCGATGCAAACAACATCTGTTTCAGGCAGCAATTACATGCTGACCTTCATAGATGACTTCACTCGAAAAGTGTGGGTCTATTTTCTAAAATATAAAAGTGAAGTCTTTCAGAAATTTCGTCAATTTAAAGCTCTTGTAGAAAAACAGAGCGGACTGCACATTAAAGTCCTCAGAACTGACAGAGGAGGAGAATACATATCAAAAGAATTTCTGCGTTTTTGCAGAGAGAATGGCATACACAAGCAGTTTACCACCAGGTACACGCCGCAACAGAATGGAGTGGCTGAAAGGAAGAATCGAACCATAATGGAGATGGTGAGAAGTATGCTAAAGGCAAAGCACTTGCCGAATGAGTATTGGGCAAAAGCAGCAAACTGTGCTGTATATATTTTGAATAGATGCCCTACAAAAGCAGTGATGAACAAAGTTCCAGAAGAAGCGTGGAGTGGCAGAAAACAGGGAGTCACCCACATGAGAGTTTTTGGGTGTGTAGCATATGCACACATTCCAGACAAATTAAGAAAGAAGTTGGATAGTAAGGGGGAGAAGTGCATTTTCCTTGGATATTGTGAAGATTCCAAAGGATACAGACTATATAACCCATCCACAAAGAAGTTTGTAATTAGCAGAGATGTGCAATTCATTGAAGAGGAAGCGTGGGATGGAAGCATTGAGAAAACAGTCAATGTCAAAAACTGTTTATCTCATGATGAAGATGATGTAGATGTGGTTGAGATTAATAACCCATCCATTGCACAACCTCCAGCAGCGCAAGGCCAGCAAGGGATGCCTCAAGCGGAAGTGAGAACACCCTTGAGAAGAAGTGGCAGTGGTTCACCGAGTACACCACAAGGAGCAGAATCGAGTGCTTCATCAAGCACGGCTACACCAAGTGAAAGAGGAACAAGATTCAGAAGCCTTAGAGAAATCTATGAGCAAGGAGAAGCAGATGAAGGTATGAACTCCTTATTTGCTTTGTACTGTCAAGTTGATGATCCTATTCATTTTGAAGATGCTATTAAAGATAGAAAATGGATAGAAGCTATGGATGATGAAATTAAAGCCATAGAGAAGAATAGAACATGGGAGTTGGTTGATCTACCAGAAGGTAAAGAAGTCATTGGAGTTAAATGGGTATACAAGACCAAAAGCAATGCGGAAGGAAAAATAGAAAGACACAAGGCCAGACTTGTTGTCAAAGGATATAAGCAGAAGCAAGGGATTGATTATGAAGAAACTTTTGCACCAGTTGCAAGAATGGAAACGGTAAGAGCAGTGTTGTCCATAGCAGCACAAAACAAATGGAAAGTATATCAAATAGATGTAAAATCCGCATTTTTAAATGGAATTTTAATGGAAGAGGTATATGTGGAACAACCTCTTGGATATGAGAAGAAAGGCCAAGAGCATAAGGTCTGTAAATTGAAGAAAGCTCTTTATGGGCTGAAACAAGCGCCAAGAGCGTGGTACAGCAGAATAGATTCTTATCTATTGGAGAATGGATTTGAAAAGTGTGAGGGAGAACCCACCCTCTACATCAAAGAAAAGGATGGTAAGTTATTGATTGTTGTTTTATATGTTGATGATTTAATTTTTACAGGTAATGATGATTACCTTGTTGAAAATTTTAAAACAGTCATGAAAGATGAATTTGAAATGACTGACATGGGTTTGTTAAGATACTTCTTGGGAATAGAAGTGGAGCAAGGTGAAAAAGGAATTTTTATTTCTCAAGCAAAGTATGTGAATCAAGTTTTGGAAAGATTCAACATGCAGGAGTGCAAAGCTGCAATTACTCCCACAGTAATGGGATTGAAGTTGAGTAAGAATGACAACAGCAAGGATGTTGATCCAAGTTTGTATAAAAGCATAGTTGGCAGCCTCATGTATTTGACTGCAACTAGGCCAGATATTATGCATGTTGTTAGTTTAATTTCCAGATTTATGGAAAAGCCAAAAGAAGCACATTGGCAAGCAGCAAAGAGAATTCTGAGGTATGTGAAAGGTACAAAAGGATTTGGTATTTTATATACTACTTCAGAAAATTCAGAATTGGTTGGATACACTGACAGTGATTGGGCTGGAAGTGTAGATGATCGGAAGAGCACTTCCGGTTATATTTTTCATATGGGTTCAGGAGCCATTTCATGGGCTTCCAAGAAACAACCTATTGTAGCATTATCTACAGCAGAGGCAGAATATGTGGCAGCTACAGCAGCAGCGTGTCAAGCAATTTGGATGAGAAGAATGTTGAGAAGTCTATGTCAAGAACAGGTAAAGAGCACTGTGATTTATTGTGACAATAGCTCAGCTATTGCATTGCCAAAGAATTCTGTGTTTCATAAAAGGACAAAGCACATAGACACAAAGTATCATTATATTAGAGAATTGGTGAACAATGGTGAAGTTGTTTTACAACATTGTAAAACAGAGGAGCAATATGCAGATATTTTAACTAAACCATTGGGACAGAAAACATTTGAATTTCTAAGAAAATGCCTGGGTATGATGAACAACCCAGCAGCTGACTTTAAGGGGGAGTGTTGAAATATTAAAGTCACCTACCAGCCTTGGGCAGTGACAAAAGGAACAAAGGACAAAGGCAGCAGCAGCAGCAGAAACAGATATTGAGTGCACAGCACTCTGTATTGAAGAATGTTGGTGAATCCGTAAGGATGAATTTAATGTGTGATGGGCCGCAGCCACAGATTGTAGATGAAATTTAATTTTGGAGATGGACAGAGCCGTCTTGCAGAGGAATGAAGATTTTCGTAGATCTTTTCTACGGAGGAGCAGACTAAATTAAAAATAGTCATTTCTGGCGTTAAAGCCCTCAACAACCAGAATGAACAGAAACAGGCGGAAGTTTCTTTTAATTTTTGAATTGGCGGACAAGTGGTCCCCACCATTTTTATGCCAATCGGTATCGAAAAAAATTAAGTTGGAGCAGTGTCTTGTTGATATGGAAGAGTTCCGCAAGCGGAATGTTTAATACATTGAAACTTATACATAAATCGCCCTCACAGCAGCGGAGGCCCGTGGGTCCACAAGACCACGTGGCAGAAATCTATTGAATCGATTGATTTCAATCGGAAGGTTCAATCGGCGGGATTTTATTGTGTGCCCCGATCAGGGCGGATCCGATCGCAATTGAAAGATTGGAGGTCGTGTTTCCAATCGCAAGCGGAAGATCGATTGTCGTGTTTCCAATCGCAATCGAAGGATCGGAGGTTTGTTTGTTTTGCAGCGCGTTTTGTTTAAAGCGCGGATCCGACGGTTTTATATGGCGGATTTAATTTTGGGTCATCGAGTCCATGGTGTGATCGCAATCGAAAGATTGAGCGGATCACAAAGTTTGTTGTCAAGACTTTTGTCGATTGCCGATTGCCGACTGCGTAGTGGTCCCCACTCGTACGTCAGGCATTTCATATTTTATGGTTTCGCAAAGGATTTTCCTTTGTATTTAGTTTTCATTTTTTATTTAAGTGTTAATATAGTTTTTATTGTAATGTTGAATATATGCGCGGCATATATAAAATGAGAAGGCCCGCGAGCCTGCAGAGTAGTATAGTATTACTGCATTGTATTGTGAACCGCTGTGTGAGCCCGCATGCAAGAAGAAAACACAGTAAGAAGAACAGAGAGCATTGTTTGTGCATTCTTAAAGAGAGACAGAGAGTTTTTTTGTTTAGCACTACGTCTGTAGCAGTCATACATACTTGGTGAATCCCTCACTGTTGAGGAAGAATTTGTAACAGTTGTTTTTAGTTTGTTTAATGAAATAGAAAGCATTTCATGCCATCTCTGTCTGCAAATTAAAATTTATGTTTTAAACATCTCTGTGTTGTAAAGGGGAGTTTATATTCTCTCCACTGTTTGCTTGGAATTTCCCAAAATTCCAACAAAATAGCACGTGACAAATGCCATTTGCGTTACGAGGTTTTTGAATTTTTCAACATTTCCGTTCTCTCGCCGACGCCACAAGGAGAAAGTCCTCCATTGCCAGGTATCTTCTTTCATATAGTTTACGACGATAAGGAGTATATAATGGCTCTGTAACGTTTTCATTTTCGCCAACTAAAGCATAGCCAATTTACCGAGATTTCTTGTGCAAATTCGCAGAAACCAAACATGGGAGCAATCTCTCGCCGCGAAAGGGCCCTCCAGCATCCAGTATTTTCTTTCACATAGGTTGGAATGATTAGGGTTATATTTGTTTTGTAAAGTTTTATTTTTAGTGAATGAAATACTATTTACTGATATGTCATGAGAGCGTTTGCAGAAGGCAAGGTTCTTGGGATAACACTGGGTGTAATAGCTGTTGTCATTGGATTTACGGTAACCATAGGCCTTTGGATGCGGTATTTCTCCTCTGGCCTGAAAAGTCGGGACTGGATTTCTGGAACCCAAGGTCCTCAATTTGTTCTTGAATATTTCAGTGTTATGATCTTAGATGCGGCTGAATTCTGTGTGTTGTGAATTGTTTGCCTCTTTCTTTACTGCATGAATAAAATATAGATACCCTCATGTTAATACTTTTGCACAGAAGTTATCTTATCTGAAGCTATAATCAATCCGGAGCTCATTTCCAAGTACGATATTTTGAGAGAAGCTACTTCCAACTTTAAAATAGAGAACAAGCTTGGCCAAGGAGGTTTTGGATGCGTCTTTAAAGTGAGCATTTAACATCACCTTAACAATTTATTCCATTAATTATCCAATGAGAAATCATATATTATAAAATTAGTCTGACTAATGATGAAGTAAATTAATTAACAGGGTGTTCTACCTAACGGCAGAGAGGTTGCAGTTAAACGACTGAATATAGGTTCAAAGCAAGGGGAAGCTGAGTTTCTGAATGAAACAAATCTCATCAGTCGTGTTCAGCACAGGAATCTAGTGAAATTGATTGGTTGCTCCGTTGAAAGCTCAGAGAGACTACTTGTTTACGAATACCTCCCAGTCGGCAGTCTTGACAAACTCTTATTTGGTCTCTTCTCGTCCATGAACGACTTAACGCTGCCAATGTTGGGTCTATTTTATTGGAGTTTATTTGAGTAACTTGTTAATGTTTTAACTATATCTGAGCCCATTGACTGCATTTACTTGACTGGAAAGAAAGGCATAAGATCATTGTTGGAACAGCGCGTGGGTTGGCATATCTTCACGAGGAATCTGAGATTCGGATCATTCACAGAGATATTAAAGCCAGCAATATTTTACTGGATCATAAACACAGACCCAAAATAGCAGACTTTGGCTTAGCCAGACTCGTTGCAGAGGATCAGAGCCACGTTAGCACTAGAGTTGCAAGGACTATGTAAGAATTCTCTCTACGGTTCTGTCTCTCGAGGTCCCTAAAATCATTTAATAAATTACAGTATAACATGAACCATTTACAATTCATACATCTGAATACAGATCATACGATTAAAACTATAAGGAGATTTGCTTACATATGTTATTGTGCAGAGGCTACATGGCCCCGGAGTACGCTTTACGTGGACATCTAACAGAGAAAGCAGATGTATTTAGCTTTGGAGTGCTTCTACTTGAGATTATAAGCGGGAGAAAGAATCAGAGTTCGGGTGAAGATGAATTTCTCATCGAAAGAGTATGGTTCATGTGGATCTCATCTTTAGTGTGGGAATTTTCTAAAATCTATGCAGTATTATAATCCCCTGTTAACTAAAGGTATTTTTTGATGATGTTGACCAATCACCAGACATGGAGATTGTACAAATCAGATAGAGCTTTAGAAGTTATGGATCCTACATTGGAGGGCAGTTATTCGTGGGAGGAAGGGATTAGAGTGGTTAAAATTGGTCTTTTGTGTACGCAAGCAGCTGCAACGTTGCGGCCTTCAATGTCCCGAGTGGTGTGGATGCTGACAAGTGACGGAGAACATCTTCTGACGCCCACAAAGCTTGCTTTCGTAGATGTGGACAGTGCGGGCGCCCCTGACCTGACACGTCGCGATGTCCATTCTGCAGCTGCTACTCCTTCATCTAGCGTTCTGGAACCCAGGTGAATATGCGCCAATGCTCCAGGGTTTCTCCATCTCCGTTACACCAGACACTCCGAAGCAATGTTCACTGAGGCAGCTGGTGATTATGGATGTCAGCGATTCAAATTTTTGGCAACTTCACTGTCCCCAATTTCAATCGAAGATTATGAATCAAATCAATGCAGAGGTAAGTAACTAAGCGAGTGAACGATCACGTGGGATATCGGGCATGAAATGTCCCTTGTTTTTCTTAACTAATTTGGTTACAGATGTAATTGGAATTCGAATTATGTTCAACTTCTGCGTTTTAGTATTCTTATTCTTGTAAAAATAGCCAGCTCATTATATAAGGCTAAGGGAGATCCGAGTATTGAGGTCAAAAGACAGAGCTTGATCGAGATCTCCGAGTACCCTGATTCAAAAACAAACATTACAAATCATTAATCCTATTATTCTAGTTGTAATTTGGACGAGTCTCTTCAGACGTGTGATTCATACTTATAATTAGGATATTTAAATATGTGCTATCCATGGTGTAAATTTGATAAGTCTCTTGACATTTATGTTTCATACATACATAAATACATAATTAGGAGATTTAAATACATACCATCCAGTATGTGAAATGAAAATATAAGATTTGGGTACCCACATCAAATATCAAACATTGCAAATCATCAGTATTATTCTTGAACGTGTAAATTGGATAAATCTCCTCTGGATTTAAATACATACTATCCGGTATGTGAAAATATAAGATTCGGGGTACCCATGTCAAATATCAAGCATTGCAAATCATATTTGATATCAACTTTAGTATTCTTTAAGGTGTAAATTGGATAAATCTCCTCACCGCTATTAACCAGGGGAGATTTAAATATGTGAATTTGGAAATGGTGAGTTGAATTTATATATTTTGAAAACAAATTATTTATTAGAGATTTAAATATGTATTTTTCAGTTCTTGAATTTGAAATTTTATTTATATATGTTAAAAAAAAATATTTATTATTAATAAACACTCTAGTATATTAATATAAATAAGATTTAAATATTTGTTATTCAGCCTGTGCATTTGAATTTTTATATATTAAAAAGCTAAGTCTCATTTATATATTTTAAAAAAATTATTATTAATTTAGTATATTAATATAGGATATTTACATCCTAAGGCTTTTTCCTCTGAGAAAGAACAGATCTACGAACAAAAAGTTTTTCTTTTCCAGTAAATAAGTTTTTTCCTACCACAACTAGTTCTGTAAATTCTCTTTGAGGACTATATTTTCTATACAATTTATCTAATATTTGTCTTATATTTATGGATATATTGTCAGATACTGTATAGTTCATGAGACAAGTTACACTCAAAATGTTTCTTTTCTGCGTGAAGTAAATCCCATGATGTTGTAACCCTCGTGAACTACTTCTGTAATAAATATTATAATTTTTTTTAATATTAGAAAAGATTGTGATCTACTTCTGTAATAAATATCAGAAAACTTGTATATATTTAGACTTTCATGATTGGTGATTTAACCTGTAACTTTTTTAGATTCTAATGTCAGAAAAGATTGTGTGAATTAATATTTTTATTTATTTTAATATATTTATTTGTAAAAGATATAATACCATTAAGAATTACAATCAAACACCTAACGTCGTTATGGACAAGGTCCGTTCCAAATACTCGGAGGCCCAGATCACGTTGGGAGGAGGAAAAAAAAAAAAAGCCTTGATTAATCATAACATAGACCTGCATGGACCTATTAACAATGACCTCATGCCAAATGCTTTTTGTTTATTTCTCTAGCCTATTTCATACATCGTACAATGGGCCTTTTTTCCCTTCTCATATTTCTCTTTTCATTTTTCAATAAAATTATTTTGTAACAGTCATCACGCTAAAATTTTAAAAAAATCACCAACTAGACCATATTCACATAATTAAACAATGGATAAGGTTTACTCCAATTCCGAATTTCGAATAATACGAATGAAGTCATCAAGTATTAATATATTCAATTAAACATTAAACTAGAATCAATGTATTCGAATCTTGGCTGCGGTACTGTAATTGGTCCTTACGTACTACAGGGGTAATACCGGACTTAATTTGTTTTAAATCGATGCTACAGTTTTCTAAATTACTTAATCTGCTTTTAAACACCAGGTGTTGGGCCGTTAATATGTCATTATTATTATCACTTGTGAACGCTTATTCCACCCATTTTTACCATTCTTCATCACGTCATTTATTATAATTTATTATTTAAATCCACTTTATAATGATTTATGCTCTTATGAATGAATATTATTTATCTTCCTTTATTTCTAATAAATTGATGATTATGAATTATTTTATCAATGATGGTTTTAATAAGTTGGTTATAACATTATTCACCATTTTTAGCCTCCAAGATAATTTCCAGATTGAAGATTTGATCATTAAAAGTGCCAACTCAAAAATGCGCTGGAATAAGGAGTGACAGTTTTGCGGTTGAGATTCTGAGCAAATGAAGACGAATCTGGAAAATCCGGAACATGGGTTTTGTTCAGAACGGACCCAATTAACTTTATCAAAGAATGGTTTGCCCAAATTCGGCTTGTACTGAGAGAAACGCAGAGTTCTTTGAGCACGATTTTCTTAGATCTGTGGTTGCGGCCGTCCTCCAAATCTCAGCTACAAAGCCAAATTCGACTTGCTGTTGTTGAAAGATGGATGTAAATCTATTTTATTGTTGATCAATTGGTTGGAAGAAATTCAATATTATTATTAGAGATCCTATTTTCTATTTAATTTCTCCTCCTTCTGATTATAAAAGGAGAAGCATGTATTGTGTATGGGGGGATGGAGAGACTTTTCTTATTGTAATTTGCAGAATTGTGCATCGGCTCTTGTTAAGAGAGTGTGAGCTGTTTGTAAACATTATTAATGCCTGATTAATAAAAGAGTTCACTGTTGTTCCATTTCTCAAGCGCCGGAGTAAAGCACAGCAACGCTTCACCGGTGGTTGAGGGCCCGGCCCTGGTGGAGCGATCTGCTGTTTGTATTTCTATTAGTTTATTTCTGTTGTGTGAAGTTCGTTTATTACAATTAAAGAATTGAGTTATTGCTAATTAGATCAAATACAGAGTCATTGTTATTCCATTCTTTACAAGAAGCATGATTCATGATTCAATTGTTATAAAATGTTGTTTTTCTGTATCTAATTCCATTTGTTATTCCTTTTGTTTATGAATTACGATAGTTGATTGTTGCGTGGCTGTCGACAGGATTAAAGAGTAGAAATCTAGTTTGCTTGGTTATGAATTGAATTCACTGTTTATTTTACGCTGCTATTCAATTCCTGTTCATTGCTTTTAGATTGATGTTCCTTTCCAGTTTGCGTTTTAGATTTCATTTCCTTTGAGTTGTTTTCACTTGCTTTGAGATCTCTAAACTGTAGAGGGCAGAGCTAATCATTCCAGGTCCCCAGATTTGGTCATCTCACATCGACTTCTAGGGGAAAGAGTTATTACTACTGCATCCCTAATCGATGTCTAGCAAGGTTGCCGTAGTGTAGTCTTTACATTTCTGTCATTTGTAATTAGATTTCTTTTCAAGCATTTATTATTTCTGCATTTGTATTTCTATACTACATCTTCACAAACATTACTCTTGAGTAAATAGCCGCCTCAGACTGAGTACACTCTTGAAATAAAAAGTCGTCCCTGGGTTGACAATTAATGTGAGGTAATTAGGAGTTACAAAGACACATTTTTATCGCTCCACATTTTGGCGCCGTTGCTGGGGAGAGTGTAGCCATTTCTAAAGAGTAGTGTGAATCTGATGAGTGCCTGCTAGGGAAGAGTTGGATCTTAAAAACGGAGGGTAAGAACCTACGTGCGGAGCATGTAAAAGCCCTGCTCCACTGTCCGCTTTCCTAACAGATTTGTTGTTGCTTTGTTGGGTAGAAATAGATGTTTGAATTTTTGTGTGAATGACTAGGAAAAAATAGAAATTTTGAAAAATGAATCACATGATTTCATTCAAGTGGTGATGTAAGCACCACCCATTTCACTAACCGATTGACAGGAACATTTGAAAAAGGAGCCTCGAAGAAACACATGAAGAACATCTTATATTATGGTAAGAAATGACTCACGTTTCTACTTTTGAATTTCCTATCAAAGATCTAGGAGGAGTGACACAAATGCACATAATTCCCCCATCTTTACCAAATTTTCATGGTTTAGCAATTGAAGATCCAGATACATTCTTATTTGAGTTCGAAATACTTTGTAGAGGATATGATTATTGTACTAATGATCAAAGATTGAAAGTGTTTCCTCTTACTCTAAAAGGAGCAGCTCTCCGATGGTTCATGAGCCTAGGTGGGAATTGCATCCAATCATGGGAAGACATGAAGAACATATTCTTGAAAAAGTACCAAGACTATTGCAAATCCAATGAAGATATTTTCGGTATAATACAAGGGGAAGATGAAAGTTTGGAGGATTATGTAGATCGATTTCATTATAACCTTCAAAAATCAAAGCATAAGCATTTGGAAAAAGAGATCTTAAAAACACTCCTTCTTAAAGGAATCTAAGATGAATTTTTAGAACTCTTAAATCTGATAGGAAAAGGTGATGTTTTTCAGTTATCATATGATGATGTTTGTGAGTTGTGCATAAGGTATTCAAGAGGAATCTCCAAGGCCGGTAAGAATTCTAGAGATGTTTGTTCTTTCTTTTCCAAATCTGCTACAAGAATAGGAGACATAAGAGCTGAAATCAATGATTTATTTGAAAATTTTAAAGTTGATTTTATTAGCTCTCTAAGCTCAAAATTGGACATTTTGCAGGTTCATAAAAATGAAGAATTTGATGAAGTGTTTTTCCCTCATGACCGAAAGGAGCAGCCCATAGATACTCACTCTTCCTTATCTAGGATGGAAGTAGCATATCAAAGAGATAAGGAAGCTACAACAAGGTCAACAGGTATGGTTCAAAACACTTCTTCTCCATTTTCTTACTTGTATAATCCATTATGGAATACTCATGTTCTAGGGCAGCCATGTCAATTTCAATATAACCACCAATCTTATCTACAAGTTTGGCATGGTTCACCTTATGATTGCATGACTACTCTCCCTCATCTTGTAGCACAAGCACATTCTCCATATTCTCCACCAGCTCTTTCACAACATCCTGCTTGCATATCAAATTTATCCACTCAACCCAACCAAACACATCATCACAATGCTCCATTCCATACACAATTTCCTGCTCAACTAATTCCACACCCTCACCACAATAAACCAGTACAACATACTTACAATGTTGAACTGCCAAATTTACCCACCCTTCCCACCCATTCTATCTCACATGCGCCATTAGAGAAAACTTACAATGAGATTCAGAATGTTTCAAATTCAAAAATTGTACAAGCTATGGAAGCAAATGAGGTTTCTTCTAGGTTGCACCAACAAACCATTTTAAAAGCTCAAGAACTTCATGGTATGATGGGAAATCAAGAAAGTAACGAATATATTGAAGATTGGTTTCACTCCATCACGTGTTTGCATCATCACTCTATGCTTCAACAATTTTTGATACCATTTTTTCAAGGGAAGTTGGCTTCTCATACCCTAATTTTCACTAATATGCATTTTTCAAATTTGGGTATGTGTATACATGAAGCCATATTTCGAAAATGGTTCCATTGGAAGTACTCCTATACGTAGTCATATTCATTTTTCAAATCAAAATAGGTTAGTATAGAACATAAAATAAATAAGGGAATAAATAAATGCATTTTGTTTTTATGTAAAACTAGTTGTTTTTTGTTGCAACATGCTATGCAAATCAATATTGGTGATAATTTTTTTAATTCATTTGTGTATGTAGATGACTTATAATGGAAATAATAGCTCTACAAACACTCATATTCATTTTTTATCACAAATTTGAAAAAATTCTTGAATATCATTTATTTGGCTTGCAGGCTTGATGAACTTTTTGGAAAAACAGTCGGGACAGTCATGTTTTGAGGGACCAAAAATGAATATTTTTAAAACCCGTTTCTACCATAGGTAGCCCTTGATGTCTACTTTCTAACCCAATTTGAATCACTCAATTTGGATTTGAAACGAAAAAGTTAGAACCAAAACATTGACCGGATGTCTAGTGGGCAGCTCAGGAACAGAGTTGGGACAGTCAGTTTTTGGAGGCCTAAATGACCATATTTTTAAAACATATTTCTATGGTAGATTCCCCTATGAATCTAGTTTCCAATGCAATTGGAATCACTCATTTTAGATATCGTATGGGGAAGTTATAATCAAAATACTGACTGTCTATCGTAAATCAGCACCTTTAAAACTCTGTTTTTCCGGATGTTCCTTACAGTATTTCACCTATCAATTCTTCTTTTCTTCAAAACCTGTTTCTATTGGAGATAAATAAATGAATCTACTTTCATTTCCACTTTGAATCATTCGAATCCGACATCAAACGAAGAATCTATGCTTAAAACATTCACTGTTGTTCTAAGTGGGGTAAGCGAAAATGACTCTGTTATGCAGGTTGTTCTAAGTAAAATTGACATATCATATCATTGAATTTTTAAAACCTGTTGCTATTGGAGATTAACCTTTGAATTAGCTCTCATTTGGCTTTGGAATCACTCAATTTGGACTAAAAACAAAGAAGTTGTGACTAAAACACTGCAGGTTAGCATGATTGGCCACTGCTCTCCCGCAGGGAACAAATAAATTTTACTTTTTTATTTTCTCCATGGATTTGTTCTACAGAGTAACTACTTGTTAGTTTTTTTTGCATAATTATTGTATTAGGGGAGCCCGTGCACCTCTCTTTCTCCATGATTTAATGTTTTCTTACAGGTAGACACTCGTTTTTTGCAGGTCTTGGGAAAATAAAGAAGGTCAATTTATGGACGAGTGATTTTTGAAAGAAATTTTATGAAACAAAGGAATTTCATCTAACTCATTACCCAATGGATTCGTAATAGAAGAAATGAAGAATTTATTTCCATTTGAAGATTCATGTCATGTCTTTGCTGCCAAAACATTTTTCGAATAAATCATTTTTTTTTTATTTTTTTTTTGACACAACATCATAGCTGTTGTAACTTAATTTATTTATTTACATACTGTTTTTGTTGTTTTTTTTTTCTAATTTTCTCTTATATTTTGTGTTTCAGGTGTTGCTTCATTCAAAGTGTAACTCATCCTCAGCATCAATACCGTGAACAGCTAATTTGTTTTTTTGCATGTTTGCATTGTATGACTATCCATTTTGCTGTTCCTTTTCCAAAGGAACGGCACTTGCGTTTTTGCTGTTCCTTTTCTAAAGGAACGACACTTTTAGTTTTTGTTGTTCCTTTTTCCAAAGGAACAACATTTGCATTTTCACACTTTTTTGTGTGTATTTTTTATTTTTGGTGTGCATTTCCTTTGTTGTTCCCTACAAGGAACAACACTTTTTTTGAGTGTTTTTGCTGTTCCTTCAAAGAAGCAACACTTTGGGAGCAACCCTTCCTTCCTCTTGTGGGATTATTCCTAGTTCATCTCAACCACATTTTACTGATTCCCTTTCATGGCATGAAGTACACTACTTTTATGAGGAAAAGAATTATGGATTCTATTGAGGCAAGTTAATATCATTCATGTTATGATCTTTAACAGGACAGCTCCTTGATGATAGATTATTTTCAAAAGCGACACAATTATTTATATACTACTTTACTGCATTGTTTTCTGTTGAACATGATATTGATTGATCATCTTAATACCATGTTGGTTCCACCCTTCTGGATTATAATCTTCTCTGTCTGTAATAAATGAGATTATGGGTATATTTTCTATTGACATGTTCAACTTCTTCCACCATCCCTGCTCTTAAGGAGTACTGAGCCTCCCTCTTTTTATCATAAAATTGTGTAATAACAACAAAATTTTGTTCACAGATGGAGGATAGGGGGTCTCATTACGAGCCAGCCTACCATGTTCATAAGGTTGTAAGAAAGTGACATTCCCATTATGGCCACCACACCAGGGTTATGATCCATGGGATAGTCAAATTATCCTTGGAACAGGAGGTCTCATCACGAGCCGGCCTGATCACTTTTGCTACATCCCAGTGAATGGCAGTGTGGTTATCCGGTTACCACGCTAGCACACTGGTCTCTTCTGTAAGAACAGCACTGAAACTCTCTAGTTATAAATTGAGGATTCTGACTCATATGGGTTAAAAAGCAACCCTACCGAGGCTATGGACGCCTGCTGGCAGCAGCGGCTCTGCTTATGGTATTGAAGTTATATCTTATCGTCAATTATTATTATAATACCCTTTTCTTATTAGAGAAGTTATTTCCTTACTTTTTTCCCTATTTTGAACCTTTATGCATGAGAAATTGTTTTATAATCAATCACATCATTTTTCAGCTAGAATACCATCATCAAAGCATCTTTTTGGCATATTGCTGTCCTTTTTCTCTTTTTTCGTAACTTATCATCAATCCAAAGCGTCCTATCTCTTATTCATAACTATCTTTACACACTCTGCTCTCATTATAATCATACTCTGCTCTCATTATAATCATAACCCTCGTTGTCCTATCATTGATATGTGTACTCTGCTTCATTCACTGATATATTGTTCATTCCCGTGCCTTACCGTCAGCATAACCCCTCTCATAGGCTTTATGGTCATGGCATTCCTTTTCCAATTGGAGGGGGGAATGTATGCATTATGGGATTGCATGTGATATGATTACTGCACTCTGCCATAACTTGTTGATTTGATAAGTTTTTCTGATTGAAATTTTTGCATGCATCTGAATCTATTGCTCTTTAAAACTAACACTATGGATTCAAGAACATTGTATGCAAACTAGTGATTTGTTTATAGGAGAACAACAAGTATGGGCGGAATTCTATTCATAGCATGACCACACTATTGCACTTAACAGAAGAGGCTCGCGCACGTGAACAATTCTTCATACATGATGTGCTTACCTGGATTCCACCTTTTGCATCACTTTCAGCACCAACTCTGCCTACATCAGCTTCAACAACTGCCAGTCCATATATGTCATTCCACATTTTTTGAGGTAAAACTTGAGGTAAAATAGCATAATTTTCTGATTTATTACGAATTTAGGAGAATTTCATGAAAATCCATTTTGAGCATTATTTATCATCCTTCATTCCCCATCTTTACCACTTTCCCTTTTTCAGCAGCATATCATTTTCGAGTATGGGGGAGTGTCCCTTTCATTCATTTCTTTCTTATAACCATGTTATTCATCTTCTTTATCATCCATTGCTATTATTATTCACTCTCAACACCTCCCTTATTCCATGTTGTTTTACACCAAGCATAGAATTCAACAGCTGGTAGCAACCACCTCTATTTGTTTTCTAGCATCGCATGAGGGCATGCTAATTTTTCAGAGAGGGGGAGGAATTGCTACGCATGATGGATGTTTTCAATTTTCTTTCTCATTTAAGGCATACAATTTCATTTTTACACAATGCAGAAATTGATTTCCATAATATTTTTTAAAAACCATGAACTCAATTCTTGTGATTTCTGGAAAACACAGACGTATCATTAATACAAACCCAGACAATTTCAAGAAATATTGGTTCATAAAATTTCGGAAATCATGCACTCTCAGCTACAGTCATTTTGTTTATATCTCATGATCCATGCATCAAAACAGTCTGATTTTTGGATCATAAAGGCATTTATATATTATAAATTTACTTGCCAAATTTCAACAAAAGTTGGTTTGTAGTTTTTGAGAAAATGGTTAATGAAGTTTGCTGTTACTTATATCATATTTTGCTGCAACTTCATACATATAGTTGAATGTCAATATAAAAATTGTTATGCCTTCATCAAGATTACTAAAATTGAATATTCATTAATTAAGGAAGAATTCATTTGTTCTATCCATTTCATGAGCTAAGATGAACATATTTTTTATTGCTTGGTTAACACATGGGTTTTTGTCTTTGGGTTGCATGAGGACATGCAATATATTCAGTTTTCGTTGCATGAGGACATGCAACATATTGAGTGTGGGGGTATGTTGGGCCGTTAATATGTCATTATTATTATCACTTGTGAACGCTTATTCCACCCATTTTTACCATTATTCATCACGTCATTTATTATAATTTATTATTTAAATCCACTTTATAATGATTTATGCTCTTATGAATGAATATTATTTATCTTCCTTTATTTCTAATAAATTGATGATTATGAATTATTTTATCAATGATGGTTTTAATAAGTTGGTTATAACATTATTCACCATTTTTAGCCTCCAAGATAATTTCCAGATTGAAGATTTGATCATTAAAAGTGCCAACTCAGAAATGCGCTGGAATAAGGAGTGACAGCTTTGCGGTTGAGATTCTGAGCAAATGAAGACGAATCTGGAAAATCCGGAACATGGGTTTTGTCCAGAACGGACCCAATTAACTTTAGCAAAGAACGGTTTGCCTAAATTCGGCCTGTGTTGAGAGATTCGCAGAGTTCTTTGAGCACGATTTTCTCAGATCTGTGGTTGCGGCCGTCCTCCAAATCTCAGCTACAAAGCCAAATTCGACTTGCTGTTGTTGAAAGAGGGATGTAAATCTATTTTATTGTTGATCAATTGGTTGGAAGAAATTCAATATTATTATTAGATATCCTATTTTCTATTTAATTTCTCCACCTTTTGATTATAAAAGGGGAAGCATGTATTGTGTATGGGGGGATGGAGAGACTTTTCTTATTGTAATTTGCAGAATTGTGCATCGGCTCTTGTTAAGAGAGTGTGATCTATTTGTAAACATTATTAATGCCTGATTAATAAAGGAGTTCACTGTTGTTCCATTTCTCAAGCGCTGGAGTAAAGCACAGCAACGCTTCACCGGTGGTTGAGGGCCCGGCCCTGGTGGAGCGATCTGCTGTTGGTATTTCTATTAGTTTATTTCTGTTGTGTGAAGTTCGTTTATTACAATTAAAGAATTGAGTTATTGCTAATTGGATCAAATACAGAGTCATTGTTATTCCATTCTTTACAAGAAGCATGATTCATGATTCAATTTTTATAAAATGTTGTTCTTCTGTATCTAAATCCAGTTGTTGTTCCTTTTGTTTATGAATTACGATAGTTGATTGTTGCGTGGCTGTCGACAGGATCAAAGAGTAGAAATCTAGTTTGCTTTGTTATGAATTGAATTCACTGTTTATTTTACGCTGCTATTCAATTCCTGTTCATTGCTTGTAGATTGTTGTTCCTTTCCAGTTTGCGTTTTAGATTTCATTTCCTTTGAGTTGTTTTCACTTGCTTTGAGATCTCTAAACTGTAGAGGGCAGAGCTAATCATTCCAGGTCCCCAGATTTGGTCATCTCACATCGATTTCTAGGGGAAAGAGTTATTACTAATGCATCCCTAATCGATGTCTAGCAAGGTTGCTGTAGTGTAGTCTTTACATTTCTGTCATTTGTAATTAGATTTCTTTTCAAGCAGATTTCTTTTCAAGCATTTATTATTTCTGCATTTGTATTTCTATACTACATCTTCACAAAAATTACTCTTGAGTAAATAGCCGCCTCAGACTGAGTACACTCTTGGAATAAAAAGTCGTCCCTGGGTTGACAATTAATGTGAGGTAATTAGGAGTTACAAAGACACCTTTTTATCGCTCCACACCAGGTCTCCGGGTTTGTTGATACCGTCCGTTTCCACAGGCCTTATCCGAACCCTTAGCATTTTTGGCATACCTGTCTTCTCAGTTTTTAATGTGTTTATTGCGTAATTAATCTGGATGACTGGAACTCCTGGCCTCTTAGCTCGAACTTACCGCCCATACGTGGCACTTGATCTGCCGTTGAAGGAATTCGATCCCACGGTGGATGTTGTTTAGGGTTTGCTATGACCTTGGGGTCCTAACCGTTTCCCCATTCATTGTCGCCTCTGTTCGATGGTTCTGGAGGTGGTGCGGTTGGGAGAAAATTACAAGGTTTCGACTGCTTCCTTGGTAAACGACGCAAGGCGATCTCCAGGCGGCCTTCTTCCCATAACAGGTATCCTAATTCTGTTTTCACAGCGTTTATACACAGAAAAATTAGTTTGTTTTCTCTTCCAGAGAGGATTGAATATCCGATGACATTGTTTATTTACTTCTGGGTTTTCCTCTAGGTAGGTTTCGTTTCAGTCTTCTCCATTAATATCCTTCGTTACAAACTTGCTGGATTTATTGGCGGAAGATGCTCCCAAGCCTTCGGGTTCTACTAAACACTTCTACAGGTACTAAATCCTTCGATGCCATTTTAAAACTGGGGTTTCTGTTTCTCTTTTGCTACGGAAGAATGTTGAGGTTATAAATTTCGCGTTTTCTGTTCTTTCCATTCGCTAAGGTTTTCTTGATGTGGCAGGTATGGATTGTAACTTCCTATACCCGCTTGGTAATTCCCAGTCTCATTCAAGTTCTTCGTGGCATCGGCCGAACTACTGGCGCGTAAATTCAGGTATTTATCGCGTAGGAACTGAACCCTTACACCCTCCTCGGCTTACTTATTTGTTAGCGAGAGTGTGGAGGCAGTAAGGCTTGAGATTGAATGTATAATCAATCTGTTATGTAACATTTCAGGATTTTAATGGCAGTTAACAATGTTTACGGCCTCACGCCGACAGGATGTGGTGTATCAACTCTTGAAAGGGTTTTTATCCTCAGAGTTTCATTTCTCAGACTTTTGTATGTAAAATTTGTACTGTTGCTGAAGGGCTGGGGTTATACTCGCCCGAACTCTTAACTATGTATTGTATCACCTCTGAACAATTTGGGTTTCCCATATATTTTCACCGTTAAATGTTTTACCGCATACATATGCGATGACTGTGTGTATGGCGTTGTGTTTTCTTTACAGTTTGATCTCTTCTGTTTTTATAAGTCCCTATTCTCAAGAATTAATTGCATAATTATACCATGTTGTGGGTGATTCGCCGTTTTTCCATTTTCGGATAATGGTTCTGTGCATTTGATGATACTCTCAATTTCCTTACTGTGTTAATGGAAGGTAATGATGGTCTTTTCGGCTTCTTTGCTCAGTGCTATTGTTCTGAAATGTCGATATCATATTTAGTTTCTGTGAGGCTGGTTCAACCTTATAAGAATGATGAATTGTTTGTTTTCTACTGGGGTTATCTAAAAATTTGACTCTACAGAATCTTCTTAGTTTTCCTGTTTAATACCTTTTGTCTATGTGATACGGCGACCGGACCGCCCATCTGTCCGTGTAATTATCATAGGAGGAAAAGGCGACCAACCCATAACTCTGGTCTACAGGTTTTGGGTTAACAGTCTTTCTGAAAGTTTACTATTCAGTATTTTTTTGTCTTAAATGCCTCCTCCTACTCACGAGGATTAACTCAGGAAAGAAAGAATAGGTTTTCAGGGTTTCCAGGATTACTTCACTAGCTTCTATAATAAAAATCTCAGAAATATATATATCACAGTTTCCTTCTAGATTCTATCAATTCTTCCAACAGTTTCAATAAAACAGAGAAAACAAAATAAAACAACACTATTTTACCGTCAGTCTTATTATAACAGCAGAGTAAGAACAGCCAGAAAACAACTTCTTTTCCTACTTTACAAAATACAAGGGTTATCTGCATCTTACTCATTTAAATGTAAATCTAACTGATGGTACTTGTTGCCTCCCTACCACGAGCTGGGCAATTACGTCCCACTGCTCTCCCCCTAGCTTCAAGTCTGGAGCGTTATACACTGTTCTGTAGGAGGGATTCGTGACAATCCGGTCCAACCCTCCTATTCCAGTGGAGCAGAATTCTGGGGAGATCTCGGGACAATCCGGTCCAAATCTCCAACCCAGCAAACAATTCTGTTCTGGAATTCCTTTTTCCAGTTTCACAGAGTCCTTTCTCCTCATAGCCAAGAACCCAAAAAATTCCCCTGGAATCCTTCTTTATTCCAGAGTTTCTTTTTAGGTAACTGTAAAAACAGTTTTTCTTTAACTAATTCCAGATCTTGAGTTATATTTCTTTTTACCATCAATTTTTACTCATGAAAACTAATTCCATAGTAAATATTTTATTCAAAAATCAAAAATAGTTTTGTTCAGATATTTTAATTAATTCATCCTTAATCAATAAAGCGTAACCATTAGTCAACGGCTAATAGGGTGGTTACAGTTTTCCCCCTTTGGGAGAGAACACCGTCCCCGGTGTTCTTATTCTAGCTCAGAAAAAAGTTCAGGATAAGCTTCACGGACGAAACTCTCATCTTCCCAGGTAGCCTCCTCTGGTCCAAAGTGCTTCCACTGCACTTTAACCTGGGCGATGGCTCATTTCCGGAGCATGATTTCCCTCCGGTATATTATACTGTGGGGCTCAACTAGAAATTCTCCGTCCGGTTCTACCTGCACACAATAAACTTAGATTAATCAAATACGTCTTTATCATCATGTTATTATTTGAACCACTATGCTTACCCTCTACCTGAATGTTCTGCCAATGGATTATGTGTCTTGAATCATGAACATATCGTTTCAATAACGATACATGAAAGACGTTATGCACCCGAATATGGCTAGGAAGGGCTAAGCGATACGCTATTGGTCCTACTCTTTCCAGTATCTGGAAAGGACCACAAAATCGAGGTGCCAATTTTGCACAAGAGGCCCATCTTAATGTACTCTTCTTTGGCTTAATTCTAACATACACATGATCGCCAACCTCATACTCACGGTATGACCTTATTTTGTCCGCGTACACCTTCTGCCTGTCCTGTGCCACTTTCAAATTCTGTCGAATTTTCTTCACCTCTGCTTCCATTTCTGCTAGCATGTCTGGTCCTAGCATGAGTCTATTCTCGGGGCTGCTCCAATTAATGGGAGTTCTGCACTGCCGCCCATATAGCGCCTCAAATGGACTCATCTTTAACGATTCTTAATAACCATTGTTGTATGCAAACTCTATCAAGTGTATGTACTCCTCCCATTTAACTGGTTGCTGCATGACATACATTCTCAGCATGTCTTCCAGTACTTGATTCACTCGCTCAGTCTGACCGTCTGTTTGCGGGTGGTAGGCAGTACTAAAATGCACTTGCGTTCCTAATCCTGTAAACAGCGCTTTCCAAAAAGCTGATGTGAATTTTACATCTCTGTCAGAGATAACGATCTTAGGAATACCATGCAGTCTGAAGATCTCACGCATAAATAGATCTGCTATCTGTATTGTCTTATAGGTGGATTGGACAGGTATGAAATGTGCCGACTTACTTAGTCTATCCACAACTACCATTATGGAATCATTACCTCGTTTTGATTTTGGTAACCCGGTGATAAAATCCAATGAGATCACCTCCCATTTCCATTCGGGAATGGGTATAGGCTGCATTAAGCCCGCTGGGTGCCGATGCTCTACTTTCACTTGTTGGCACTCTAAACACTTGGTTAGATAGCTTGCTATATCCTTCCTCATGCCTGGCCAACAGTAGTCCTTTCTTATAGCTGTCAGCATCTTTTGATATCCTGGGTGCCCCGCATAATTGCTTCTATGATATTCGTCCAGCAACTTGGTTTTTAGTTCCACTCTGTTTGGAATGACGATCCTTTTCTTGAAAATCAACAATCTGTCCTGGTTAATCTCATAATCCCCTTGTCCACCTTGTCCTTCAGATTCTTGTGTCTGCTGCCACAAGTATTTATACTCAGGATCCTTGTCTGCTTCTTTTCTGATTTGTTCCAAGAATCTGGTCTCAATTTGGTTGACATATAACTCATAAAGGTTATGCAGTTTCCTGCTTAATGCATCCGCAACTTTGTTCTCTTTTCCTTTCACGTGCTGTAGATCAATATCAAATTCGCTCAACAAAGCGTTCCATCTTGCTTGCCGGGAATTTAAGTCAGCTTGTTTAAAATAGCTGGTTAAACTACTATGATCAGTCTTCAACACAAACCTCTTCCCAAGTAAGTAATGTCTCCATACTCGGAGAGCATGCACAACTGCAGTTAGCTCTAATTCATAAGCTGAATATCGCTGCTCATGATCTTTTAGCTTGCGGGATTCATATGCAATTACCTTCCCTTCTTGGGATAATACAGCCCCAACTCCCTCCTTGCATGCATCTGTACAAACCTCGAATTCCTTATCCGGATCTGCTACACTTAACACAGGTGCTATCGTCAACAACTGCTTCAATATTTCAAAGCTCTCCTGACATTCTTTTGTCCATTTAAAGATTTTCCCTTTTCTTTGTAAAGTAGTAATGGGAAAAGATATCTTCGAAAACCCTTTTATAAATCACCGGTAGTAGCCAGCGAGACCCATAAACGATCGTATATCTGCCACATTCTGTGGCACCTTCCATTCCATGATAGTTTTAATTTTCTCCGGGTCTACCGCTATACCTTTTTTTGATATTACATGTCCAAGATACTGTATTTCTTCTTTGAAGAAATCACATTTACTGAATTTTGCATACAACTGATGTTTCCTTAACATCTCCAGTACCATACGCAGATGCTTTTCATGTTCCTCCGCATTCTTAGAATAAATCAGTATGTCATCAATGAAAATTAACACAAAGTTATCCAAATAAGGGTGGAAAATACTATGCATCAGTCTCATAAAGGTGGCTGGTGCATTAGTTAGCCCAAAAGGTAATACCACGAATTCATAGTGGCCATATCTAGTGCGAAAAGCAGTTTTGTGTATATCTTCATCCTTAATTCGGATCTGGTGGTATCCGGACCGCAAATCAATTTTTGAGAACACAGTAGCTCCCTTTACCTGGTCAAACAGGTCATCAATACGGGGTAGGGGATACCTGTTCTTAACAGTCAGCTTATTTAACTGTCGGTAATCCATGCACATGCGCATGGTTCCATCCTTTTTCTTAACAAACAGTACAGGTGCTCCCCAAGGTGACACACTGGGTCGTATATACCCTTTATCTAATAATTCCTGAAGCTGCATTTTTAGCTCAGTCAATTCTGGCACACTCATACGGTAGGGAGTTCGCGAAATTGGCGAAGCTCCTGGTAGCAGCTCTATTGTGAAATCAACATCTCTTTTAGGTGGTAATCCTGGTATCTCTTCAGGAAATACGTCCTTGAATTGCTGTACTACAGGTATGTTTTCTAACACAGTTGCTTTATCCTTAGACTCAGATATTCCAACTTGTATGGCGTACAGCTGGCATCCCTTTCTCATGCATTTTTCCATTTGGGAAGCAGTAATTGGACGCAGACGTACAGGCTTCTTTATGCCCTGAATTTCTTGGCGATTACCATTCTGATCTCTGTAGTAAACTATCTTTTCCTTGCAGTCGATGAGAGTCCAATGTTTCTCTAGCCAATCCATACCCAACAATACGTCATACGATCCCAAAGGCAGAATATTTAAATCTACCATTAACTGTTGTCCACCGATTTGCAATGCACAATCTGGTATTTTGGCACTAACTCTTCTTTTAGCTCCTGTAGCTAACTGAACCAACCAGCTCTTTTTAAATTTTTGACTTGATAGTTTACAGATTTCCACTAATTTAGGACTTATATAACTTAGACTTGCGTCTAGATCTACCAAAACAGAAACAGTTTGGGATGACAATTTACCTTCCAGCTCTATCATGGTGGGTTGAAATTCAGCTTGCCGGTCCTCCAATGCTGCGTTAATTCTGGGTATGCTTCTGGCAATATCTCCCACAGTAGAGGCCTCCTGCAAATTGGTTACTGCTTCAGCTTTACCCCGCTGTGGGCAATCTCGATAGTAATGTGCTGCCCCGCAGCCCCAACACTGCAGAGGTGGCCTCTGGTTTTGAGGTTGCTCAGGTTTATTTGAAGCTTCCACCGTCTTGTCTTCCCCCGGCCATCTAATCCTCTGATGGTTCCTACCGAATTGCTTATTAACTGAACTCCTGGCTGAGCTTCTAAAGTTACTGGTTTTGCCCCTTTTGAAACCAGCACTGTTTCTATTTTCCTTCTTTGTTTGCCACCCTTTACCTTGGTCCACTTTATTTTTCGCTTGCTGATAACACAGCCTTGCCTTTCTGATGGCCTCATCCATTGTCTTAGGGTTAACAAACTCGATACGCTCCTTCATATGGGCAGGTAAACTGCTCAGAAATCTCTGAACCTTGGCCTTCTCATCTCTTAAGTACGGTACATAGCGCAGTAATGATGTAAACTTAGTGATGAACTCGTCCATGGTCTATTGTCCTAGCCTTAAATCATGGAATTCTCGAGCCTTTTCATCATAGAAACGCTCAGTGAAGTACTTGTCTTTGAAGTACTGTTGGAACTTATCCCATGTCACATCCTGATCCTCTATTCCCCGCACATTCTTCACTTCTTCCCACCATAGGGTGGCTTTATCTTTCAGCTAGTAAATGGCTAACCGTGCCTTGAGACCACTGTCATAATCATACACCTGAAAGTATTTGTTCATATTAATCAACCATGCCTCTGCCACTTCCTCCTTTTCGCCATCGAACGTAGGTGGCTTTATCTTTCTGAATTCTCCGTGCAGCTCCACCTTCTGCTTTTTGTTTGCCTTCCGTTTAGTTTCATTTTCAGATTCAGCCTCATTAAAATTTCTGTTTGGATGACTTCGCTGCGACACACTTTTTTCTCTTCGGCCTGTATCTTGCTCCTCTGATTGATGTTCGTCTCTTCCTTGAAACTCTCTGTCAGCACTGGGCTTTTCAACCCTTTGATTTTGTTTATCGGAGAGGCTCTTTAATATCCTCTCCTGATCCTGCATCATCCTTGCATTATCCTTGCGTACTCTTTCCATCTCTTCCTGTAATTGTTGTACTGTGTGTAACAAAATGCGAGTCTGATGTTGCTGTTCTTCAATCAGTCTGTTAGACCGCTGATGCTGCTCTATTCCCAGCTGAACCCACATTTCGGGGTTTCCTTCTGGTGGGGGTTGAATCTCTCCGGCATTTCGCTGTTGCTGTTGTGAAGGTGTCCGTCTTGGTTGTCGTTCCATTAATTATCTGACTGTGCATGAAATCATACAATTTGTAACGTCAGTCGACCCAATAGGGCCTAGCGTTGTAACGCTGCTTTGATACCACTTGTAACATTCATCACGCTAAAATTTTAAAAAAATTACCAACTAGAACATATTCACATAATTAAACAATGCATAAGGTTTACTCCAATTCCAAATTTCGAATAATACGAATGAAGTCATCAAGTATTAATATATTCAATTAAACATTAAACTAGAATCAATGTATTCGAATCCTGGCTGCGGTACTGTAATTGGTCCTTACGTACTACAGGGTTAATACCGGACTTAATTTGTTTTAAATCGATGCTACGGTTTTCTAAATTACTTAATCTGCTTTTAAACACCAGGTCTCCGGGTTTGTTGATACCGTCCGTTTCCACAGGCCTTATCCGAACCCTTAGCATTTTTGGCATACCTGTCTTCTCAGTTTTTAATGTGTTTATTGCGTAATTAATCTGGATGACCGGAACTCCTGGCCTCTTAGCTCGAACTTACCGCCCATACGTGGCACTTGATCTGTCGTTGAAGGAATTCGATCCCACGGTGGATGTTGTTTAGGGTTTGCTATGACCTTGGGGTCCTAACCGTTTCCCCATTCATTGTCGCCTCTGTTCGATGGTTCTGGAGGCGGTGCGGTTGGGAGAAAATTACAGGGTTTCGACTGCTTCCTTGGTAAACGACGCAAGGCGATCTCCAGGCGGCCTTCTTCCCATAACAGGTATCCTAATTATGTTTTCACAGCGTTTATACACAGAAAAATTAGTTTGTTTTCTCTTCCAGAGAGGATTGAATATCCAATGACATTGTTTATTTACTTATGGGTTGTCCTCTGGGTAGGTTCGTTTCAGTCTTCTCCATTAATATCCTTCGTGACAAACTTGCTGGATTTATTGGCAGAAGATGCTCCCAAGCCTTCGGGTTCTGCTAACCACTTCTACAGGTACTAAATCCTTCGATGCCATTTTAAAACTGGGGTTTCTGTTTCTCTTTTGCTACGGAAGAATGTTGAGGTTATAAATTTCGTGTTTTCTGTTCTTTCCATTCGCTAAGGTTTTCTTGATGTGACAGGTATGGATTGTAACTTCCTATACCCGCTTGGTAATTCCCAGTCTCATTCAAGTTCTTCGTGGCATCGGCCGAACTACTGCCACGTAAATTCAGGTATTTATCACGTAGGAACTGAACCCTTACACCCTCCTCGGCTTACTTATTTGTTAGCGAGAGTGTGGAGGCAGTAAGGCTTGAGATTGAATGTATAATCAATCTGTTATGTAACATTTCAGGATTTTAATGGCAGTTAACAATGTTTACGGCCTCACGCCGACAGGATGTGGTGTATCAACTCTCGAAAGGGTTTTTATCCTCAGAGTTTCATTTCTCAGACTTTTGTATGTAAAATTTGTACTGTTGCTGAAGGGCTGGGGTTATACTAGCCCGAACTCTTAACTATGTATTGTATCACCTCTGAACAATTTGGGTTTCCCATATATTTTCACCATTAAATGTTTTACCGCATACATATGCGATGACCGTGTGTATGGCGTTGTGTTTTCTTTACAGTTTGATCTATTCTGTTTCTATAAGTCCCTGTTCTCAAGAATTAATTGCATAATTATACCATGCTGTGGGTGATTCGCCGTTTTTCCATTTTCGGATAATGGTTCTGTGAATTTGATGATACTCTCAATTTCCTTACTGTGTTAATGGAAGGTAATGATGGTCTTTTCGGCTTCTTTGCTCAGTGCTATTGTTCTGAAATTTCGATATCATATTTCATTTCTGTGAGGCTGGTTCAACCTTATAAGAATGATGAATTGTTTGTTTTCTACTGGGGTTATCTAAAAATTTGACTCTACAGAATATTCTTAGTTTTCCTGTTTAATACCTTTTGTTTATGTGATACGGCGACCGGACCGCCCATCTGTCCGTGTAATTATCATAGGAGGAAAAGGCGACCAACCCATAACTCTGGTCTACAGGTTTTGGGTTAACAGTCTTTCTGAAAGTTTACTATTCAGTATTTTTTGTCTTAAATGCCTCCTCCTACTCACGAGGATTAACTCAGGAAAGAAAGAATATGTTTTCAGGGTTTCCAGGATTACTTCACTAGCTTCTATAATAAAAATCTCAGAAATATATATATCACAGTTTCCTTCTAGATTCTATCAATTCTTCCAACAGTTTCAATAAAACAGAGAAAACAAAATAAAACAACACTATTTTATCGTCAGTCTTATTATAACAGCAGAGTAGAAACAGCCAGAAAACAACTTCTTTTCCTACTTTACAAAAGACAAGGGTTATCTGCATCTTACTCATTTAAATGTAAATCTGACTGATGGTACCTGTTGCCTCCCTACCACGAGTTGGGCAATTACGTCCCACTGCTCTCCCCCTAGCTTCAAGTATGGAGCATTATACACTGTTCTGTAGGAGGGATTCGTGACAATCCGGTCCAACCCTCCTATTCCAGTGGAGCAGAATTCTGGGGAGATCTCGGGACAATCTGGTCCAAATCTCCAACCCAGCAGACAATTCTGTTCTGGAATTCCTTTTTCCAGTTTCACAGAGTCCTTTCTCCTCATAGCCAAGAACCCCAAAAATTCCCCTGGAATCCTTCTTTATTCCAGAGTTTCTTTTTGGGTAACCGTAAAAACAGTTTTTCTTTAACTAATTCTAGATCTTGAGTTATATTTCTTTTTACCATCAATTTTTACTCATGAAAACTAATTTCATAGTAAATCTTTTATTCAAAAATCAAAAATAGTTTTGTTCAGATATTTTAATTAATTCATCCTTAATCAATAAAGTGTAACCATTAGTCAGCGGCTAATAGGGTGGTTACATATTTCTAAAAACATTTCCCTTTTTCCTTTTTCATATTTTAATAAAATTACCTCAAGAAACAAAATTATCCCGAAACAGATCTGAATAGGTTTAGATAAAGTGGTTGTTATTTGATTGACCAAGAGTATGAGGAATGGTAGTAATGGAGAGATGAAATATTTTATTTAAAATGAAAATGTAGATTAAATATTTTACTAAAATTTATATTGTTAATTTTGGAATTAATAAAGTATTATTACATTTTTTATTTTTCAAAGTGATTAATGTTAATTATTTTATTATAGCTAATTTTTTATATTTTCAAAATTCGTAACTATAGATTGTGTTAAAACTTTTTTTTTGGATTTACTAAGTGAATGTGGTTCTATGCTTTTTATTTTCTTTTTTTTTTGGATTCACTAAGTGAATGTGGTTCTATGCTTTTTATTTGCTTTGATGCTTTAGAATTTGGTAAGTTGGAATAATGTTGCTTATTTAAAAGTAAGATAATGTTTATTTTATTCTATGTATTTAAATATATGTGATATTATTTTAATATTAAGTTTATTGTGGGTAGAGGAGCTTAGTATGCTGTGTAAGAGATGATGAAATGCCATGTTATATAAACATTTTGACTCTATAAAATGACATAAAAATCAAATAAAAATAAAATTAAAAAAATAAAATGAAATAAACAAATTTAGTAATTTTAATTGGTAATTATTAATATGAGCTCCATAATTTTGATGCTTGAAAAATATTAAGATGGATCTAAGTTGGTCATATATTAAGACTAATAAAAAATTATATAGATGCAATTATTTTCTCCAATTAACATTAAAAAAGATATTGATTCATTTAGATACATATACATAAAATATGAAGTGTAAATAAATTTAAATTGATTCTTTATATAAAATTAGATTACATATTTTACTTAAATTTAGATTTTCTACTTCTAAAGTCCCTACAAATGGTTTATCTAGTGATACAAAGAAGCAAATCAGATACAACATCATCTAAAATGTAACAATCAGATCCTTCAAAAAACGATGACAATGAACAAACAAATCTTGTTAGAGATGAAGATTCGTAAATCTCCTCCAAAAGTATACTCTTTTTAGAGCAAATCAAATATAGCAGTTTTCTCATAAATGCTTGGAGATCCACTCATCAATTCTTTTTCCTTATAAATCTCCTCCAAAATATCATGTTTTTAAAATTAATCAAATCTGAATAATCAAGTATGGCAGTTTTTTGGTAAATGCTTGGAGATCCACTCATCAATTCTTTTACCTTATAAATCTCTTCCTAAATTATCATTTTTTTTAAATTAATTAAATTTGACAATTTTCTTCTTAGAGATGCTTGGACGTCCACTCATCAATTATTTGGGATAACATTTATATTGAAATAATTATTTAATTTATAGAACTACACTATATATTCTCCTCAAATTTGGGTGTAATTCCCAACAATTACAATTTTCCGTGAATCACCTCATTTAGGGTATAATTCCCAACCATTACAAACTTTCGTCAATCAAAGCAATCAAAGCAAACATAAACGCACCAAATAAGACATGGACGTTGAACTTTGGAATATATGGTGAACTTCAATTGCAATGTATCATATAATTACAATTTGATAGTGATCGCCAAAAAGGGAAGACTATGGAGAGGCGGGCCAATGTTTATCCCGAACACATTCCTTTTTAATGCATGTTTTTCACTGAAATTTAGTGGCATGTTTATCGAGAACACATTCACTTTCTTTTTTTTTGTAAATTTGGTGGGACCTCACTATTTTCTATCTATAATTATAGGACAAGCTACAAAATATAAAATTCATACTGTGGCCTCAACCTGCCCGTAGGAAACCAGGTCTGTTGGCCACCTGAAAGCATAGAAAGCATACCAAAATTGAAATTGTGTCATCCTTCTATATGTCGCATTAATTATCTGTCCTACCACTGCAATATGTTCAGACTTATGACATAAAGGAAGTTCATATACTTTTAAAAAGTGCATAAAAAATAAATACTATAAAAACTAGCCATGTGATGAGGAAACTGGAGTTGGGTCCTTCACAGTGGACCTAGGCATATCAACTTGTTGCATCTGCTGCAGCAGCTTCTCTAGTAGGTTTGAATAGTCTGATTGAAAAGAGTAAGTCGACCACAGGTATTGCCAGGGTCCGTAATGAAGTCCATAATCTCAGCTTTTGTTTCCTTGTCTTCGGGATCAGTGTGAATATCTCTTTCCCAGCCACGTATTTCTTGGCGGACAATTGAAGAATTACCCATTACGTAATTAGCAGCAAGGGTCTCCAGATGCTCCTGGTTTGTTTTACGGCCTCGTTTCTTTGGGACATGTTCCAACTGGTATTTCTGTTTGCCCTTGACAGACTCAGACCGTGGCCGTCTCTTCCCCATAGTTGGAGGAATCCTATGCAGTAACACAAACAGGCAGGTTGAAATAGTAAGAAAGTGTGGAACATTATCTAAATCTCCCTTGTATACCCTTTGTGAATATATAACTCTGCTTTCTGAAGAGCTGTGTAAACGGTCCCTAAGAACCCAATTCAGCGGCTTATGCAGGGGGATAGAATAACATCCGGGAAGACAGAGGACCTCAGAATCCTTAGCCCTGTACCAAAAACTACCACTAAAGCTGACTGGTCTGATAATAATGAACTAAGTCGACCTCATACAAGAGAGAGTGGCCGAGCGCACCAGATAAGCAAGAACAAAGCATAAAATAGACGAAGCTTGGCGTCTTTGAAGCCTTTGAGGCCGAATGGGGAAACTACAAGGATAAGCAACATGGGTACAGGATTTACATAGGAACACATATTTCAAAACCTGATTCCAAATACAATTGTGGAAACCACTGTGAGTGAAGGCAGCGAACTGGGGTGACCACAGGTGAAAGAAAATTGTCCAGCATTCATGTATCAGACTGTAACCATAAGGGTCTTGGGACGCCTTTAGAATATGGAACCCGTCCCAACTACTATCCCGACTGAGAAAAACCTTAATTGGACTAATTCGCAACCCGCACAAATTATCCCGATGACTTTGTATAACTGTGAGTAGTTTATTGGGCCATATCCTGTTCGGGGTAACTGCATGAAGGAGGGAGCTAACAAGCTTTATGCAGCGGTCACGGAAGCAGGGTTGGACAGGGTTTAACTTGGGAATGAAAGACCAGGGAATCGAAAACAAAACTGAGACAGCCATAATTTGCACAGACTAGAACCATATCGGGGCTAGTAACACCATGAATGTGAAATGGAGGACAGATACATACCCTAAAAGAGTTTTGAAGTTGATGGAATGAGTTGCGCTCCTCCTCTTCTTCCTCCAAGCGCTTGCATGCAAAGAGCATTGCATGAACAAATGGAGTGTGGGAGGGCACCTACTTACCTTAACCAAAACCTTCCTTCGATGCTCTGACATAACAGCCTGGCAAGACTGCGATAAAATCATGCCGATCCAAGTGATCACACACTTCATTGATCTGTTGGGTCGGTGCTCCATTATGGTTCTTAATTTCCCGGAGGATGAACAGCCGCCAAAATTCCACAGTCTATCCTTTCTGACACTTGTACACTCTGATCAGGGGAGAACACATTCACTTTTGATGCATGTTTTTTCCAATCATTTTTCCACTGGGTCATATAATTGACTTACAATTCATAACGGAAAGCCATATAGTAAGTTATACTATATTAAATGCGATAGGAATATATGCTTATCATTAAATTTAAACGAAATTAAATTTAACAGTGGATATATAGTGTTTCATTACATTTAATATCTCACTATAACATAAAGGAAGGTTTTAAGACAATATTTAAGACAATTTTTGGGTAAATTGTCTTAATTTGAGACAAAATAAAACTTGTGTATTGTCTTTAATATTGTCTTTAAGCGGGCGTCTCAAATAAAATCGTCTTAAAATTAAATTGTCTTAAAATATTGTCTCTATAAAGACAATAAATAACACAAGCTTTTTTGTCTCTCCAAAGACAATTTCATTTTTGTCTCTCCAAAAACAGTTTCATTTATTGTCTCTCCAAAGACAATAGTTGGGATTAAAGACATATTGTCTTTATGGAGACAATGTTTTTAATCCTATCTATTGTCTCTCTGGAGACAATATAAAAAAATGAATCGAGAAAAATATCTCACCATTAAAATAAATCAATATGAAATATTTAATTAAAAAAATATACAATATCATTGAATAATTCATGTTAGGGTACAGTGGAATCGAACCACTAACCTCCTGCATAGCAGGTGCTCTTCCATTGAGCTAGCACCTTTTAAAGAATTATGTGAGGAGTTATGGCAGTCCTTGAAATTGTATAATAAGCATTGATTTTTAAAAAATGGTCAACACAAATGGCATAATCATCGTAAAATATATAATCATGCAAGCCCCTATTTTTAACTTAATAAAAAAATAACTCAATGGAGTTAGCTCACTGTGACACCCTTGTAGTTTGACTTGCACAAAAAGCTAATAATAAACAATAATCTACAAACAAATTAATCTAGCCATAAAAAGAAAATTAACTATAATCAGCACAAGAAATACAACCACCACCCAAAGAGCCACCGGGTTGCTAGTAGGCATTGATCAACATGTATGATCTACAACCAGCTTCAAATTTCAGACCTTCATAGTCTTGAGTCCATCCGGCCACCTGCATGAATTAAGAAAACATAGCCAGAAACAAATAATACTAATTAATACCATAAGTAAAAATTTCAACAAATAATAGTAAGTAATAGCTTCACTATTTCTTGACAAGTAACTTATAATAGGTAAGCTATTTCTTGACAACTAACTTATAATAGGTATTGTAAGATTTTAGAAAAAGTTGAAGTGAAAAATGTATAAAAGATTGTCATGAAACCAAGGTTGCCATGCTCCTTTGATAGGAAGCTTAAGTTGATCCATACAATATCTGGTCGATATGACTGAGACTCGGGCATCAGTATGTCCACTGCAACATTTTCACTAAACCAAAAATATATCATATAATCAAATTTTTACTTGTAACAGAAAAAAAAATCAAGGTGTTGGAGCATGTCAGCTAAGTTTAGTATGGCAATGCTTGCATACCTATATACCCATATGCGAAGGCCTCCTATGAGTTTTTGATATATGGAGAACACAGAGTCTGGGGCATCCTTCCAGGTGTCAAAGAGGGTGTAACTGCAAAATTTGAAGTATGTCATTAATTATTTGTGCCCCAAAAGGTGCAAAGAGAGGTCAATAGGGTATTTAAATTTAAAAAGTTCTATTTTGATTTTCATAATCAAGAAAATATAAATTGAGACATTTTAAATTCAAAAATTTGTACTTTAATTTTCATAATCAAGCAAATAGAAATTGCAACATTAAATTTTAGTTTTTTGTATTTTTTTCTTAAGTTTATAATATGTAAGTATATCAGAATTGGTTAACAAAGCATTTTGGAATGTCATCACAAAAACTCGAAGATTAAATACTAGACACTCAAAATGCCAATGCCTTCTAAAAATCACAAAAGTAAATTAATCATGTCATATTTTAAAGTAGTCTAACTAATAGATGTGATGATATTTTTTGGGCATCCCTCCCTTGTATATATTTTAATGAAAAGAAACTCGGATATAAATAAGGAATGGGACCTATGATAAACTTTTACTGCACTCGTTTTCTTGTTGTTATGGTTGGATCAATTAAACATTTGCATTGAAGACAACTTTATGGTGTGAATAAACATATCGAATAGACTTCCTCATAATACCTTTGCTAGCACAGGGTTCATCCATGGGTGTTCACCATATGAAGTGCCAGAATAATGAATTACTCCATTATGATCACCATCACGTATGTACAAGAGTTGCTTAAAGCTCGATGGTCTTGGATGGAACATGATAAAATTACCTAGCTGCTGCCCTTGAGTGTTTATGCCAAATGACTTTGAAAGGTGCCTGTACCCATATATCTTGATATCAAGTATTATTAAGTAGAAAAAAAGGCCATCAATCCTGAAAAAGAATACATAAATAGGAACTGTTCACTTGTACAACAATACAGGGTCAGATTATAACATGAATCTTAGTATAGCGACTTACTTCTATTCATTTGTTGCATTTCTTGCATCTGTCCTGAGATACTGAAGCACCTCCATTATCTTTTTACATGGAAAACTGCCCATCACTTCCTATTTTTCATTTCATGAAGCAAGATTACAAAAAAATTATATCAAAGGGCAAGCTACATAAATAATTTGTTCTCACTAACCAGCTGTCGAAAGACTGGAATTTGCTTGCTTAGGTTACTCTGCTCCAGCTGCAGCACAATTGAAAAGTGTCAAGCGCTGGTACATGCTAATAGTTTCATATAATCACATATATTTCTATATCAAGATCAGTGAAGAAAGAACTGTTCGAAATTAATTTTCACAAACATCAAAAGCTTATGTGGCATACCTTTTGAAGTGAAGGAAGTGGCATTAGAGGAAAACGAACAAGAGAAAGAAATTAATTTAGAGGTTCTAGCCGTATCCAGAGCCCAAACATCTATCAATGGTCTCTTCCCTGAAACAAATTATATAAAAATTCAAAGAGCCATCATGCCGAACAAAAATATATAACAATATGCAGGCACCAATAGCACTGAACAGTGCCAGCATATAAATCTTACCATCATTTCCACCAATTTCTAGCAAAAATATTTTCCCTACAAGAACCATGACATGACCAGTGATATCCGGGACCAGGTCCATGTACAACTACCCTACCAAGGCATCAAGTTTTCAAACACCATAGTATAGAATTCCAACAATATACTAGAATGTTATTCTCTACAAATTTCAATTATAGCTTTCAATATAAAATTATTACATATGCCATCGTGCTTTTTGTTGAGTTAGATCAAGGACATGCAGATCTTCTGATGAAAGCCCTGCAGGACCAATACCACCCTGCAAATGATGTAATCAACAAAAAGGAAGAGACTAGTTTAGGATCAAGCAAAAACCACACTTCTTGTGAAAAAACATAACACAGATAAAGGAGATTTTAAAGCACACCTGGATCACAACCATGCTACCAAAAGCAGTTGCAGAACTTAGTTCTAACACCTATTGTTAATCAAATGCTTCCATGTGACCGGTGGAATGGTAAGAGTCTCTATAGTTCCATAAGCATTCCAGCATAAGGGATCATCTATCATCTTCCCCTATGCTAGAAGGAGCTCAATATTGGCCAGAGTTATGTTGGTACAAGGAATAGCATCGCTGCATGAAAATTGCATTGGGGGGCTCCTCATGTCGTAAGTTCCATGAACTTTTTTGAAGGCAATATTAGTAACGTACACTGCCTCACTCTCATTTTTGCAGCCCTTGGTAAAACAGTAGAACTGATCAATTATGATGGGATTTCTAACGTTCTGCACATAAATATTCTGAAAGGTTACGCCAGTCACTGATCCGATGCCACCCTGCACCAATAGTCCTACGAAACATGGGTTAAAATTTCCATGCCCTGTTTCCATGGCCATGCCCTATTTCGCAATAAATGCCTTTGGATTGATTAGAGAATACCGTGGCGTTTTATATATTTTACCTGCCACGTCTTGATTCACAAGCCATTGTCTGAGTTCTTAATGAACGCATTGCTCACGCTTACATTAGAAACACAGGCTTTTGAGTTGTGATTCCTGAAACCTCCAATGCTGGTGAGAATTATCAATAGTAACTAGCAATTGTACTGGTAGGTGCAAGGGAACGCCGAAAGGAAAGGAAGAGGCATGAATTATGTTGTTGCTATTTTATGTCAGTCACTTGCATCTCGCATTGGAGTCGTGACTGAGAAACATCTTGCTAAGGTCAGGGATTAGGCCAGTCTTGGTCATCGTGAATTAAGGAGGTGTCAGGTCTGGTTTGAATTTGGCTTAGGTTTTCAGTCTGATGTATGATGAATGAGAATGCATAGACCTGGCAGTTTTGGATTTAGTGCACACAAATGAGCGAGGTACAGGTTCTTAGAAATCAACATTTGAGAGATAGCTTGAGCAACAGACATTTCAGGTCAAAAACTTGATAATATTGTATGTTTCACAGTTTCTGATTTTATTTTTCTTCTGGTTGAATTTTACACCATATAGGCCCTCTGTGAAGTTAGTGGGGCAGGATGTCGAAACTTTGAATACATCCTCTTGTCTGGGATGAAGTCAAAAAGCCACTTGGGAGAGCCTTGTATTGTTGGCCATCATGTCTTGTTAGCACATTCAGTTGTTGTGGAGCTGTACAGGAAAAATATCAGGAAAATAAAAATGGATTGATTGGATTTTAGTAATTTTATAAAATTGGATGATACCTCTTACTAATAAATCCACAGATGTAGCTGCAACTCAAAGAGCAAATGATTTTATGTTGGCAAGGTACATACTGGTAATTTCATTCTCATTTATGAGCTGGAGATTGTGTGCGCTTGGTATTATGGAAAGAAAAAGAATATTTTGATTCAGCAAAATGGGGACACATTTACAAAAATGCAATGCCAAGTTAAAAGGCAGTCTCTCAAAAACCATGATTTACAAAGGTCAGAATTGTACATACAATTCATGTTAAAACAAATGTCAATCAAACTCAAATCTACATGCATGGTAAATGCAGAATCAATAACATCCCAATAATAATTGGATGTTGCATGTAGCATTTTACCTCTCTATAGCCCCTTGATTAAACGATTGTATCCCTGCAAACAAATAGAAGACTTACCTAGAAAGATACCAATCTAAATGCAATACATACAACAAATACAATGGCATGTATAACTATATGAAAACTATCTGAAAATGTAGCATGCATAATATACAGTCGAGATGTTCTAAAAAATGAAGCTGAAAAACATAGTAAATAATATTTTCTATGAAAAAAATATATGTAACCTTACCTTCTTCAAGTGGAGCAATGGCCATGAAACTTTTTGATATGAAATGAGACCCTTATCTATGTTTATTGTCTAAATCACAAAATATCACAGAACAATACAAACTAATCGATATTATCATATTAGAAACTTTTGGGTTACTTATCAAACTCCATTAAGGTGAAACAAGGTAGTTTTCTAAATAAAATTCACTGCTACCCAAAAAGGCAAGATAGCATCGAGATCCTCAACTTAATATAAGCCTTGAATGCAAGTGAAACTAGCATCTTAGTAAAGATTTATAAAGGAGTCTCCAAATGCCATTGAAACATATTTATTTCATATTAGTTTGCCATCATAAAGGAACTACATGAAGGGATGTTTTAGCATTGGGCTTCTTGTATGCTCCTCATTACACCAAGAGTTCCTAACCCCATGACTAATTGATAACCAATAGTTTATGGGAGTTCCTAAGACATACGCACAATTGAAGATAAACCCAGATGCCACTATGAAGACAAAAGCAACCTAGAAGGAAGCTAACAAAAATCACAGATGCTATGGAAAATAAATATTCTAAAGAAATTAACATGTCATTGGACTTGTTTCTTAGCATGCATACAAATGCATTCTAGAACGTCAATGAATTAATATTCTACAGAAAAGGCCAATTAAAAACCACTGCCGTTATCACAATGATTAAATTTTGAGAATATTAATAAACAAAAAATTCTAGGTATGCTTTATAGAATATCGATTCCAAGGAATCATGGAATATCAATTCCAAGTAAATCATCATCTTATAGTGCATTATCAATTGATTCAACCTAGTTTACACTGACCCCTTCAGAAGAAATACAGTTCATCCCACATCTTTGTCCAATCATAGGGTTCCCATTTTCTTCCAAAGTCTGACACAGCTTTGTGTTGCATTTCTAATGAATCCCAATGTCTATGCCTATATATGTCTTCTTCTTGTAGTTGTAACATACCCCTAATCACATTGAGACAAAATTGACCTTTGAAGTTTTTTTCATCATCTATCACATGAACAAAACCCTTCTGCATGCCAAATTCTACATGAAAATAGGGAAAAAAAATTGGAATGGAACCTCGCAACCCCTTAATGCTAGTATCAATCAACTTCTTAGCATTGTGCTAAATCCATTCTGATTTAGCTTCATCAATTTCTAGTATAAGAGAAAATATGTCCAGCCGTGAAGAATGCTATATATCAAAAAACAAGTGAAGTAAAAGACAAGGACTTGTAAAACAAATTTGGGAAATCATTGCCAGCTGGAAGTTTTTCCATTTTCCCTGGAATATAGTTTCATCTTCCAAAGCAAATCATGCAAAATAATAATACAAAAGTTGGGATGGAACATATGGATCAATAAACAAATTCAATGAGGCAAAAAGGTTATCATCAAATTGGCAAAGGGAAACAATTACAGTGCCAATAAAGAACAAACAAAAAGGACCTATAATGACGACTATATTGACCCCTCTATACACCCATTCTTACGTACCATTCTTACTTACTGCATATGTGGGCCCTTTATTGGGTTGACCACTGTTACATATACATTTAACCCCCTATATACCCCCATTCCTTAGCTAGAAATCTATAAATTGTGTCGTTTATTTAAAACTTTAAACCGAATCAAAATTCAAGGAGAATTAATGATTTGGAATGCTTATTATTTGAGAATATATTACCAAAAATCCCAATCATGATCAAATATGCTCATTAGAAAACACCACAGACTAACCTTCTTGAAATAAAGTGATGCTTCCTTTTCAATATCATTGGGCAAAGGAAAGCATTCAACCGAGCAATGACGACGTTGTTGTGCAAGGCCCATTGCAATTTCTATAAAAATTACATCCTTGCCCTCTTCTGCATAAATCCTCAGAAGACATTTTTTGAAGTTACGAAGCTCCTCCCACTCATTATCATCAAGATTTCTAGTTGATGCTACATGTTGTAAAGAAAAAATTAACCGCTTATATCATTGATCATTTCACTTCCCCAACCAGATAATAATAGGAAAAACTATAAGAATATGGAAATTGTTGGTATCAAAATAGAACCAGCTGCATGATAACTATACCTGCATTGGTAAAATATAGCAGTGCCCAATCACAACTGGTTCCCATGAAGGCATCGTTAAGTAAGTGAAATTTTCAATTGAGATTATTAGATGCTTCAGTCTTGAAGGATTCTCAAAACAGAGTTGGCAACGCTCTTGCTAAGTTATGATGCGCTTTTGAATTTCTATTGGACTATTCTTGCCCATCTGTTGTTTTAAATTGATCTTCTTTTTTCTTTCTCTTGTATCAGCAATGTCATCATAGTCATACCCATCATATTCCTGAGTAACAGTTTTGTATTGTTTGTTGTGAATAATCTTTGAAGCCAAATTTGCATCTGCATCATCCTCTTTTCTTTTCTTAGACCGAGTGCCAAGCTTCCTCGTATCAGATCCGAAAATTAAAAAAACACAGGTTGTGTACACTTTACATTAGGACTTGTAAGGATTGAAATCAAATGATAGATTGCCCATTATAAATGAAGATACCTGATGATGTCTGCTTGAGATATAATTTTTTATTTACCAGTGTTGTTCACCTTTGCCATATCCTGTGACTCTTTCTGCAGCAAGTAGATGAATATTTTACATTAGACCAGATAATATGTAAGAAATTTACATGAGATAGTTCCAGGAAAAGAAGTATTATTTAAACAAACAGACATACATGATACTATATAGTAGACATATAGCTATTTTAACAAAAGACATAATATATAGTAGGCAAATTCAACACAAAAGAATATTAAACTCATCAACTGGGAAATAGAAGTTGCACTCGGCTAGGAGACTTTTCCAAGCACCCAACATGACAATTAAAGAGATTTATAATTCAAATGAGAGAGAAACATAGGCGAATGAAAAAGACTGATTCAAACATTACATTAGAAAAACCTTGAGCCATTAGTCAATAGAGAATTTTAATGTAGCTAGTACATTCCTCATCTGAATCAGATTAAGACTCCAGAAACAACAAAGCACAAAACAAACAGATATAGAAGAAACATGAATGAAAGATATCCATTATGTTGCTTACCAAAAGCTCATCTGCTTCTGCATGCTTTCCCTTCAAGCGTAGCTGCATTGCTTTTGCTGCCAATTGATTTGCAGTCAAGCCTTGTACATTTGATGTACGATCAACAACACTCACCTCATATTTATAAGAATCATATGCTTTAGCATCTTGCTGATGAAGTGGATTTGGTATAGGCATTTCATCTTTGGCACTGACTGACTGTGAACCTTCACTGAAGCCTCTTTCTCTTTCACTAGAGCCTCTTTCCATCTCAAAACCTACTACTGTTGAGGAAATATTGCGGTCTTTGTTTTGAAGCTTATTCATACTCTCAAGAAAACTACCATCATTTGAAAATTTATTTAGGCAAGAAGCTGCTATTCGAATAATCTCTGCATCTTCTGGACGAACAACATTACCTTTATTTTTGTTTCTTCAAGATAAGGATTCATTTATTTTAGGTGCTTTCATGTGTGATTCACGAACAAAAACATCCCTCAAATATTCTCTGTTGTTATCCCTTATCCTCTGATCATCCTTGCCTATTTCATTATAAGTACCTTCATGGACTCCATTTCCATGTTCACCTTTCTGTTCTCTTTTCCTGTCTCTGATTGCATGCAAATGAGCACGACCAGAAGCTGCTCTAGTAGTTGATACAGATGCAGCCCCATCGCTCTTCAACTACCTAGAAAATTTAAAAGGGGAAATAAATCATGAGTCATAATGTTTATATAGATATCTAGTTCTAGAGATTTTTAGCAAAACTAAAACCCTCTATCTAGATATTCTGCAATGCAAAAATATAATTCAATATCAGTTACCTCATCAAGCTTCCGACCTTCTCGAGCTACCTGTTCTTGTGCTCGCTTCAAAGCTTTTAGTCGCCAACTTGCACCTCCATCACCAACAGTAGGTGGTCATGGCAACTTGTCTGCTCCTGCCTTTTGTGATTCATCTTCATCATCCTCTGGATAACATGAACCCCTGCCTTTGAAAAATGGATTCAATTCCTTTAGATTTATTTTGGGCTTCTGCAAAACAGTGCTAGAAAATGTCTAAGAAATCTACGAGGGCACACAATAAAATTTTAGAACAGTCATATTCGTTCATGGCATGAGGGTATGAGGGTAATCTATGTTGCAGAGAAAAACCCTCTGATTCCACAGAAATTCCTGAAAAAATTGCAGCGTGTATCTCCTGTTGTACACGGAAGTTACAAATCAAAAATCACGGACAAATGAATGGTAGACATATCTTCTCTCAACATAGTGGTCAATAGAAACACCATTTTGATAGCTTGGTGAAGGAAAATTATGCTCTCCTCCCACACGACCCCACGCTCCCTGTCCTTCATATAGTGAATCTCGTCAAAGATGACCCAAGCAACCTCTTTAAAAACCTCAGAACCTCTGTAAAGCATCCCTCTGAGAATCTCCGTGGTCATGACGAGGCATGAGGCATTTAGAGACATGGACACGTCACTCTTCATTAACCCTACATCGGAAAACTCGTGACTAAGCTCCCAGTATTTCTGGTTTCTCAGGGCCTTCATAGGCGACATGTAGATGACCCGTTGCTTGTCCTTGAAGGCCATGGCGATGGCATACTCGGCCACTGTCGTCTTCCCAGCCGAGGTGTGAGACGACAGAAGCACCGATTCATTGCACTCCAGGCAGGCAACGGAGACCTGCTGGAAGGGGTCCAGGGTAAACGGGTAGGTCTTCGCCATGGGGCCGCTGTATGCAAGGTACAAAATTGTGCCGTGTGTGGTCTCGTCCATGGCCGCTGGGACTTGGAAACTACCCACCTAACAACGTCCCCCCTTACGATGCTACTCTCAGGCTCAGGTCCGTTGGCAGAGCCTTTGGATTTGTCATTCAGATAGTTTCCTACACCAACCGCCATGCCTTCAGCTTTGTCCCACCACGGGTTCAAATCGAGAGGCAACAAAGAAAAAAACTCGATATACTGGAGGCGAGGGGCATAATACAACCATAGGAACCCTGCATCTGCAAAGTCTGCGGTGAGAAGTTGAAAACACACATCAAAACTGGCATCTTTTGCAACATTACCATTGGATCTTTCCGAGTTTCAAGCCATAGTTTGGCTTCTGGAAATGGCGAGAAGAAAAATAAAACGTTTCCCTTAATTTCCTAGTGTCTGCACTGTAGCTCCTTGAAAATGGAAAAAAATATCTTGGGGAAGAAGGTCGTTCCTTCACAGTATTATGCGATCTATCTTGATCAGCTATCTTAGACTGTTCTTTTGCTCTCTGCATTTTTTTGTTGCTCAGCTTAAACAAGATTTCCTTCCACTTAATAGGGGGCTTATGACGCGAAAAATATTTGGGAGCAACATTTCCCACACAACCGCTTGTTCTTTGTGGTGGATACAAATCGAATCGAACCAGTGACCGAAAACTTGAGCTTAGAAGATCGAGACAAATCCAGCCGCAAACCGTCTGAAATACTAAAAGGATCATTATCCTTACAACTCATGCTGTTGTTGTTGCTACCATTAAAGCCCGTGGGTGATGAGGGCTTCAGGTTTTGTTCTTGGCCCTACGGGGTTTCGATCTGCATTTCTGCAAGAAGCTGAGAGAAGGACCGGGAACTGAAGTGCTCCACCATCATAGAGGCAATAAGCGTTGTTGGCCTAGTCAGGGGACCCTAATCTAGAAACCCCATCTGTTATTTTCTTTGTTCCCGCCATAGATTTCGCAGCAGTTTCGCATACCAATCACCCTTTTGAGAATCAGAACCCGGAAGAAAGTTTAGACTAAGTCAATATGTATGAAGGGACTAAGTCACTATGTATCAAGAAATTTATATTAAGTTAATATTTTAAAACACTAATATTAGCATTTGAACCTTTTTTGGTGCAAAAAAAATGCTAAAGAAAGCATATGGGTAAGCAGGTCCACAAATAGGATGGATGGATTGATGAGAATGCTAGCCAGAATGCGATTGATGATGGATTGATTGAAGCCAGCCAGATGAGATTCTTCATGTCACCAGACTGCTGAATGTGATTGATTCAGCCATTGGCCCAGCAAGAATGCAATTGAGATTGATAAGACAGTGATTGCGAAAGCCTTAAAGAATGAAATCGAGTAAGCCAGCAATAATGCAATAGATTGATGAGCCAGTGATCGAGGTTCTCTTCTTGACTAACTGAAGATGCTGAGAATTTTGTAGAGCAAGGCTGGTAATCGATGCAAAATTTGAGTTTTTGAAGTGGGTTTCTCAGCTTTTGCTCTGATAGACAAGGAATTGGAGAGCATGGAAGTTGTGGGTTCGAGTCCTAGTTGAGGTTAGTAAAAGCAGTAAGCAGAGTTTGTTTGTGTAACCATTTTTGTTGTGTGTTGGAATTTTTTTTTGTTTTTCTGTCAATGAACGAGATGCTAAGAAGGATTTCGAAGAATTCGCTTCCGCCAGCACTGTTAAAGCACAAGATTCTACAGTCGAGGACGTCACCGATTCAAGCCCAGAAGCGGCACTGTAAGTCTTCGGTGTGGTAGAGGAGTAGAAGTGGTGGTGAGATTGAGCCCACTTCAATTCTTGATCTCCAAAGCCCTAGAGCGAAAGCGCGGGGGTAGTGGCTGTTGTTTCTAGTGGCTTTTTATGCGAAGCCGTTCCGGACGGCGGAAGTGGTGGTGCGGAAACCCTGCTCCTCGAGTCCTCTCGTAAAGAAGCCTTTAATAATGGTAGGGGCAGCACTAGCAGTCTTGCGCTGGTATCCTAACAGAGGTGACAACGGAAATGGTGGAAAAGAAGGATTTGGGTGGAGACTGAAAAATGGGGAGCAACAGCTCGGTGGTAGCCCTATTTCATCTCTTGCATTAATGTTTAGCAATGAGGAGGAGAAAAAACGTGAGAGTAAACATCCAGGAGAGGAATATGACTGCAATTAAAAATTAAATGTGCATTAGGTGACACGTGTCATAGATTGTGTCGAAGACGACTCTATGATTGAACCATTTTCCCCTTCCTACAATGGGTTTCTAAAGTTGTGAAAAAACCCAGGACTAACCCATGAGGCCATAATCAAATCTTGTCTTAGACTTGATGAGTTTCCACTTTCCATTATTCGATGAGCTCATCTCTCAACCTAAAGATAGAACTAAGAAGCTCCTCCTCACCTTCGTCTAAGTAGCCTACAAGTTTCTCCTCCATTTTTTCGATGCACTTCACTTATTTTGTTTTGAAATGGAATCATAGGTACACATCTTGTGTATCTTTATCAAATAAAACATTGTCTTAAAACATATTAAATAAAATATCTGTTCACTTATGCATGTTGTTAGGAGAGTCTAGGCCCTAGCTATATAGATGTGGGCTCATTCGGTTACATAGTCCGTATCTAAAATCAGATAAATGCTTCCATGGTTTTTGATGTGCAACCCCTTGACTTAAAAGTGTACCCAATAAGGTATAATTTCCAATGTAAATGATCAGACTACACATATGAAAGAAGATAATTAACATTGAGTTACATGTCCATATGTCCATCACTAGGGAGCATCCTATGGGGATGTTGTCTAACTATTTTATGTTTTGGGTTTTTGGGCCAGAATCCGGGAATACAATTTTAGGTGAAATTTTGATCTTTGTGTTTTTTATTGCATAAATGGATTTAGCATCCTGAAATACCTCTGGAGTACTTGAATTTTATAGATTATACAACTCAAACTTGTGATTCTAACAAATCTTTGTCAAATTTCAGACAAAATTGGCTCGAAAATATGCCCGAAAAAACTCCAAAACATAGAAGATATAACTCATACGCATGTATACCAGAGTCATGCCACTTATAACTCCTTGGCCATAACTATTCGATAGGTAAATATTTACATAACACAACACATATCGCTTGTAGTCACAATAGATGATGAAGAGAAATAGTTCTTCAGCAAGTTGTAATTATCAACCAAAGAGCAATACGTTATATGATGCAGAATAATCATGTTGTCCATCGAAAGCTTTTTTTCCACAAAGGATGCAAAAATAATTTGCTTTTTGTGTCCAATAACTACTTTTGAGGTTTACTTCTCTGTGATATGATTCTTAATACATTGTTAAGAGCACCACTGTTCTTCATGTAACATTTAAAACCAAGAATAGCCATTTATGTTCTTTTTGACACATGGTTAAGATGAATTGTTGAATGGAGCCAAAACAAATCAAAGATGGTGTTAATAAGCTCAAGAAAATAGATTATTTGTAGCTGAATGACTGGATGCAATCTAGCATACCAATATGCACAAAAAGAACCAGATATTGCTGCAATTCTTGCCTGCCTCATTCTTTTTTGAGGGTCTTCAATTTAAGTCTTGTCTGTTTCTTCTGGGATGGAACAACAAGCAACCCAAAAGTCTGGACAGCCAACAGACATGCCTCCAATGGTGCCAGCCTGAATTTTGCAGATTATACAACTCAAACTTGTGATTCTAACAAATCTTTGTCGGATTTCAGACAAAATTGACTCGAAAATATGCCCGAAAAAACTCCAAAACATAGAAGATATAACTCATATGCATGTATACCAGAGTCATGCCACTTATAACTCCTTGGCCATAACTATTCGATAGGTAAAGATTTACATAGCACAACACATATTGCTTGTAGTCACAATAGATGATCAAGAGCAATAGTTCTCCAGCAAGTTGTAATTATCAACCAAAGAGCAATATGTTATACGATGCAGAATAATCATGTTGTCCATCGAAAGCTTGTTTTCCACAAAGGCTGCAAAAATAATTTGCTTGTTGTGTCCAATAACTACTTTTGAGGTTTACTTCTCTGTGATATGATTCTTAATACATTGTTAAGAGCACCACTGTTCTTCATGTAACATTTAAAACCAAGAATAGCCCTTTATGTTCTTTGTGACACATGGTTAAGATGAATTGTTGAATGGAGCCAAAAAAAATCAAAGCTGGTGTCAATAAGCTCAAGAAAATAGATTATTTGTAGCTGAATGACTAGACGCAATCTAGCATACGAATCTGCACAAAAAGAACCATATATTGCTACAATTCTTGCCTGCCTCATTCTTCTTTGAGGGTCTTCAATTTCGGTCTTGTCTGTTTCTTCTGGGATGGAACAACAAGAAACTCGAAAGTCCAGATAGCCAACAGACATGCCTCCAATGGTGCCATCCTGAATTTTGCAGATTGTACAACTCAAACTTGTGATTCTAACAAATCTTTGTCAGATTTCAGAAAAAATTGACTCGAAAATATGCCCGAAAAAACTCCAAAACATAGAAGATATAACTCATACGCATGTATACCAGATTCATGCCACTTATAAATCCTTGGCCATAACTATTCAATAGGTAAAGATTTACATAACACAACACATATCACTTGCAGTTACAATAGATGATCAACAGCAATAGTTCTCCAACAAGTTGTAATTATCAACCAAAGAGAAATACATTATACGATGCAGAATAATCATGTTGTCCATCGAAAGCTTGTTTTCCACAAAGGCTGCAAAAATACTTTGCGTGTTGTGTCCAATAACTAATTTTGAGGTTTACTTCTCTGTGATATGATTCTTAATACATTGTTAAGAGCACCACTTTTCTTCATGTAACATTTAAAACCAAGAATAACCCTTTATGTTCTTTGTGACACATGGTTAAGATGAATTTTTGAATGGACCCAAAACAAATCAAAGTTGGTGTCAATAAGCTCAAGAAAATAGATTATTTGTAGCTGAATGACTGGATGCAATCTAGCATACCAACCTGCACAAAAAGAACCAGATATTGCTACAATTCTTGCCTGCCTCATTCTTCTTTGAGGGTCTTCAATTTCGGTCTTGTCTGTTTCTTTTGGGATGGAACAACAAGCAACCTAAAAGTCCAGACATCCAACCGACATGCCTCCAATGGTGCCAGCCAATACACATATACATGTTCTTTCGTTCTGTGCTGCCCTCTAGAATAAGCCCACCCAAATGCCTGCAATGCCATCCATTAACTTTTCATCAGAAAAAAAGTTAAAAACACAGTTCTGGATTTCCTTTCCTATTTTCTTATAATTCTAAGTTAAAAATTGAAGGGGTAAGCAACTCACTAGTGCTCTAAGAGTGTAAATAAACAAAAACATGTGCATGTTAGAAAGTGGAAGGGAGTAGGTTCAAAACTGTCTGCTAAGGGTGCAACCACAATAGCAACAACACTTGACTTGGGATGACAGACTTGAAACGGTTTGCAGGTTCTAAGTACTGGATGTATCAAGTTTGAATCCTACCAAGTTTCCATGCACATTTACTTCCAGGCTTAAACTTTCATTTCTGGAGTCACTTTACCAGAATAAAAGTTTGAGTCAGGACAAGGAAAATTATAATTGGCAAGAGAGGAACTACCTCACACTTTATAATGCAAAACGAAATGATGGGCCAGACAAATAAAAACAGCAGATGTGAGTTATGCAGTCAGAACACAATTAAAGATGTAACATAATACAATAATATACAAACCAAATGCAAGTTAAGCAATAACTGTGCAGTTCAATAAATTTTTAATAGCACAAAGAGATAAATCAACAAATTAGAAAAATCAATAACAAAAATCATGGATCAGAACATTGAGTTAAAAAGAAATTAATTAGAACTATCTAAGAATCTAATAGACCTACATGGACTTTTGTGGGCTGAAAGAGGAAAATAAATAGTCCTAATCAAGTTTATTACGGATACTCAGAAAAGCTTGGGATTTTCAAAACCAGAATTTGACATATTTTGCAAGGAGAAAAATGCATGATTCCCAACAAGAAGAAAAACATTTTTTACTAAAAAATTGCAATGAATTGCATCAAATCCATTAAAATGAAGAAAACTCAACAGACTTCTAAAATGGAAGCACCATCAGCTTCATGAAGAGCTGCAATTAGGATACAATATGTAACTGCTCTTTAAATGAGGTTCAAAAAAAGCGTTTGTAAAACTCAGAAAAATTAAATCCATGCAATACATAAAGCTTCCAACGCTTTGTGAAAAAGGTGCAACAACCCAGGATATAAAATTCATTATCTTCATTACCATGCAGCGACTGATAGATTTTCTTAATTGGCTGCTAGACTTTTTCTTGCCCTAAAAACAATGATAATGGAAACTAACCCTTTTTCCAGGCCTTTCAGGAATGGAACTAATGACATTGTGCTAAGCATTGCAACACATGCAAATTGAATGTTGGGAATTTGGAATTTTCTTTTAGAAATTCAGTACCTGATACAATTCAGTGCTAAATTACACATAGATAGACTACAAGAAATTAAGTACCTGATACAATTTAGTGCTAAATTACACATAGATAGACTACAAGACCTCAAAATGGAACAGATAATCACCCCACTTGTGAGATGGAATAGGCCTTCATAGTCTGAATTTGGGCACCATCAAATACCTAACTGGATTCTACATCCCGATTGAAACCTGATTTTAAAAATGCGATAGGTTATATATCAAGCAATTGCCAACAAGAAAATAGTTTAATGGTGATATTAGTAGAGTGTTGTGTTGTCCACCAGGATTCGATTTTTTCTATGGTTTGGGTCATCCCCATAGCACGAGTTTAAAAATAAGCAAGCTGGGTCAAGACTAGAAACCCGTCACACTCAGCACCTAAGCCAAAGGAAGTCTTCTGTTCATGATGCAGCCCCTCTGACATGTTTCTTGAGGCACTTCCTCTATACCTATAGAGAGGAAAATACCACATATCAAAACTGGGTTGGGTAGTTGTACAAGCCCTGAACATAGGTAGAGAGGTAGAAAATTCTAATCCTTCCTATTTAGCTCAAAATTTATGACTTATTAAGTTCATAATAAATCCTAATCTATCCTTGAGAGGGATAACAGAAGTGCTTACAGTGGCAGGGTTCATAGCAAGGCCCGTGAAGTTAGCACCCACAATGCTTAGACTGAGCTTTATGATGCTCATTATCCATGTCCTCAGAAAAAATCTTTTGGGTCCTCTTGCTCTCACAATCAATGAAACCATAACAATTACGAATGTGAGAACACCTTCCATAGCCATCCCAGTCATTAGATAAACTTTCAGCAGGGGACCTTGGCCTCCAGGTGAGATCACACAATTGACATACTTCACTCCTAGCAATGATCTAAATGCCTACTAAAAGAAATAGGAGGAAACGTTACTTAAATTTTAAATTAACCAAAAGAAAACAAAAAAACATATATATATATGAATGAATGAGACGCTGCATGCACCTGAGCAGGGATGCGAGCTGCTAATGTGAAGAGAGATTCATTCCTGATGTATGCAAAAGAAGTTGAGAGCACTATGATGGGATTGTAGGATGCTCCGTTAGATAACTTACTAAGCCATGAAAATATAAACATGACTTGCACCATAAGTACCCACTTTAAGAGCTCTTCATTGCTTTTCAATTGTAAGAAATGTGAAGCCACAATGGCAGTCACCACCCTCACAAGGGCCCCTGAGAGCACCCACAGAAAGGACACCACTATATATGCCACAACCAACTTCAATCTACCCATCGTGAAATCAATCGGTTATGAACTTTAAAGCTCTTCCCCTTTAAAACCCTCATACTGTTCTTGTCTCAGATCAATATATGAATATTTATATGAAGAGAAAGCAAGGCAGTTAGGATCTTTGATTGGCAGGGAAAGCATGGGATTAGAATGCCTTCGAACAAAACTGTGACAACGTTCAATATCTTATTCCTTTCGTCCCCAGGATGTTTCTGCCCAATGAATTTTGGATTGGGTTCACCCTGGTTCAGAAGTTATAGGGTACAAAAGACTGGGAAAACACAAATTGGAGTATGGTAGACTGGTAAAGGACAAATTATGTGTCAAGGTCAAACATGAAGTTGGTATGTCAGCGCGCAGGAAGCCTCATATCTCAAATTTATTGGGCCCCCTCATGAGAGGTCTTCAAAAAGTGAAGTTTTTTTTTCAAAAAAAATGTGAAGCTTACCTTACCTCATTTCAAGGTTATCATATCTAACAATGTCCCAACTATTTCAAGATATCGGAATCTGAGTAATCTTATCATGCGAGGCTTGGATAAACACACATAGGCGATGGAGTTAGACTAGCCTTCTTATTCCAAGCAAGCATTCTCTTCTTGACCAAGTGAAGCTGCTGAGAATTTGGCAGAGAAAGGCTGGAAATCGATGCAAAATTTGAGTTTTTGAAGTGGGTTTCTCAGCTTTTTCTCTGATATACAAGGAATTAGAGAGCATGGAAGTTGTGGGTTCGAGTCCTGGTTGAGGTTAGTAAAAGCAGTAAGAAGAGTTTGTTTGTGTAACCATTTTTGTTGTGTGTTTGCATATTTGTTTGGTTTTGCTGTCAATGAACGGGATGCTAAGCAGGACTTCGAGGAATTCGCTTCCACCATCATATTTGAGGCACCAAATTCTACAGTGGAAGACATCGCCGGTTCAAGCCCAGAAGCGGCACTGTAATTATTCGGTGTGGCAGAGGAGTAGAAGTGGTGGTGAGATTGAGCCGACTTTGGTTCTTGATATCCGAAGTCCTAGAGCAAGAGCGCGGGGGTAGTGGCTGCTGTTTCTAGTGGCCTGTTATGCGAAGCTGTTTTGGACGGCGGCGGTGGTATGGAAACCCTGCTCCTCGAGTCCTCTGGTAAAGAAGCCTTTAATAATGGCGAGGCAGCAGTGGCAGTCCCACGCACTGGTATCCTAACAGAGGCAACAACGACAACGATGGCAGAGAAGGATTCGGGTGGAGAATGAAAAATGGTGAGCAGCAGCTCGCTGGTAGCCCTATTTCGTCTCCAGCACTAATGTTTAGCAGGGAGGAGGAGCAGAAATGTGAGACTATGACTGCAATTAAAAATTAAATGTGCATTAGGTGACACGTGTCAAAGATTATGTCGAAGATGACGAATCTGTACAGTGTCACCAAATAGAACTTCATAATAGAAAACGACTTCGGTAATAAAGATGAATCATAAGAATGAAGTGGTAATATATAGATCATGTGGTTAGTCAAAGGTCAATTATTAAAATAATTCAGGTTTTTTTAAGTATATAGATTTTTTTTCCACTCATAAAGATGGTAAGAATTTGGTAGAAAATTTAGATATAAGTAGAGTCTACTACAATTTATGGCTTATTCGTGGTGAAACAATATCTTTTAAAAGTTTTGTTTGGTTCATGATCAACATAAATAGTAAAAAAAAACAAGTAAAGTTGTAAATCAATAAGAATTTTAGCTCTTTTTATCATCATATATAAACAATTAGAAAGAAGTTTGCTATAAGATTAGGTAGTTCTTTAAAATTTATCTAGTGTCACAAAATAAGCTAATCATTTGGTAATGATTTGGTAGAAATTTAAGGCACGAGCAGAGTTCTACTATGATCCAAAGCTCATTCATAGTAGAACAATGCTTTTACAAGTTTTGCCAAGTTCTAAGTCAATCCATATTGTCAAAATTTCATTGTGGTTTTGGATGAATGAGAATCATGACTATTTGTGTCGTCAAATTTTTCTCACTATAGGGAAGTTTACTGGTGTATTAAATGGCTCTATGATATCACCCCTAACCTCCATATTCACAAAGCGAACATGGGTGTTTAATAAACATGTAGTTATGATTGAGATCTTTACTATGAACCTAAGTGTTTACTTAATCAGGCATTGTGCATGGCATGGCATGTTGATACATACTCCAATGCAATTGCATTAGTTTTGTGTCACCATGCAATCATTTTTGCACTAGCGACGAAGTTCCAACACCTACAACAACAACGGATAATCCTACACCAATGTCGAGTTCCCTACGTGGTCATCTCATCTGTGGTTTAATAAACCCATGGTACTACAATGATCACCAATGAAGTATGAGTAGGGGAATTACAAGTCCATGCCAATGTCAATGGTCAACTTGGACTAAGATAATTCCCATGAAAGTGGTGATAAAGTTTGTACATTGTGCTTAAGATAAGGTGCTTATAGTCACTAAGTGATGGTTATAGTTACAATGATAATGTTTTGGTGTTATAATGCAAGGATTATAAGGACCAAGGGCTGTGAAGGCTAAGCATCATTGGAAATATGGATTATAAGGTTAGGGGTTTTAATGCAAGGATTATAAGGACTAAGTTTGTAAATATTATGGATTATTTGAAATATGGGTTAGAAGGCTATATCAAGGGTTTTAGGGTTTAAAAAGAGATAGGGATTAAAGGTTATAAAATTTAGGGTTTATGATGGTAAAATGTAAAGAGATATAATGGTTATAGTATTATGGTTATGGTTTATATGTGTTAAGGAGTATAGTGGTCAGGTGTCAATGATTATATGTGTTACATGTTAGAGAGGTAAATTCTTTTAGAGGATAAGGGTTGTAATCTTTAGGTATTATGTGTGGCAAGGGTTATGCGGATTGGGTCTTATAAGTTTTAGAGGAATTAGGGCTTAGGATTAAAGTTCATATGAATTAAAAATAATATAGGTTATATGTTAGAGGGATTAAGGACTATAGGATTGTTGACAGGGCAAAAATTCCACCTTGCCAACAAGGGGGAATTAACTCGATCGTAGGTCCCAACTAGACCAGCTTTCGTTTGGAATGGATAATCCCAATGAGTTTTAAGGATTGTTATAACGGTTAGGGAATAATGAGTTAGTGGTTACGGGATTAGGGATTAGGGGCTTAGGGGTTAGAGGTTTAGGGTTTAGGGGAATAATGAGTTAGTGGTTAAGGGGATAGAGATTGGGGGCTTAGGGATTAGGGGATTTAAGCGCATTTAGGTTTAGGGGAATAATGATTTAGTGGTTAAGGGATTAGGGATTGGGGTTAGGGGAATAATGAGTTAGTGGTTAAGGGGATAGGGATTGGGGGGTTAGGGGTTAGGGGATTTAGGCGCATTTAGGGGTTAGAGGAATCATGAGATAATGCTTAAGGGATTAGGGATTGGGGGCTTAGGGGTTAGGGGATTTAGGCGTTGTTAGGGGTTAGGTGAATAATGAGTTGGTGGTTAAGGGATTAGGGATTAGGGGCTCAGGGGCTAGGGGATTTAATAATTAAGGATTTTAGGGGTTAATGGGTTATGGATTAAGCGTTAATGATTTAGGGGTTTAGCGGTTAAGGGGTTAGGGGTTTAGGTGTTAGTGATTTAGGGGTTTAAGGGTTTAGAGGTTTAGGGTTTAGGGGTTAAATGGGTTAATATTTTAGGGGTTTAGGGGGTTAGATGGGTTAGGGGTTGGGAATTAGGGTTTAAGGGGTTAGGGGTTAAGGGTTTAGAGGTTTAGGGTTTGGGCGGTTAAATGGGTTAAGGTTTAGGGGTATATGGGGTTAAATGAGTTAGAGGTTGGGAATTAGGGTTTAAGGGGTTATGGGTTAAGGGTTAGGGGTTAGGGGGTTAAATGGGTTAGGGTCAGTTTAGAGGTTTAGGGGGTTAGGGGATTTAACATTTAAGGATTAGGGTTAGGGGTTAATGGAGTTAGGGTTTATGAGGTTAAATGGGTTAGGGTTTTAGGGGTTTAGGGGGTTAAATTGGTTAAGGGTTGCGAATTAGGGTTTAAGGGGTTAGGGGTTAAGGGTTTAGAGGTTTAAGGTGTTAAATGGGTTAGGGGTTTAGAGGTATATGGGGTTAGGGGATTTAGAAGTTAAGGATTTTAGGGGTTAGGGGTTAATGGGGTTAGGGTTTAGGGGGTTAAATGGGTTAGGGGTTTAGGGGTTTAGGGGGATAAATGGGTTAGGGGTTGGGAGTTAGGGTTTAAGGGGTTAGGGGTTAGAGGTTTAGGGTTTAGGGGGTGTTACACAATAATTTGTCACCGTCCCTACCATTCCCCGTCCCGCACAATGGAGGACCCATTTTGTGACCTGTGAACATTGTCATGCCTTGAAAACATCATCAATGCATTCCTCTAAGCATGAGCTTCATTTGCCCTTGAGACATCTCCTTGCAAAAATTATGAAAAACATCCCTTTTTGCATTGGCGCGGGCAGGCAGTGCAGTACTCGCGCCAATGGGGAAAATCCTGCAAAGAGGTCGCGCCAACTGGCGCTCTGTCATAGAGCAGTAGTCGCGCCACCCAATTTAGGGACTGTTTTTTAAATAAATATGGCGGAAGTTGAGTTCCAACAAATTCAGAAACCATTGCCTATCTTGAGTTGGGAGGTTTGGCTGCGGGAGTTCTATGGAGGGGAAGTGGTTTTGCCACCTCCCATGGAACCTTCCTTGTTGATAGGGCCAATCCCATAATAATAGGGATCCCAACTCCCTCCTTCCCCATCTATAAAAGTCTGCTCAATCCCATGGCAAGCTAGTCTTGAAGTGCCTAAGCTTTGAATCTCCATATTCCCAAGAGCCTTTGTGCTGTAAAGAACCCTCTCTTTCCCTTAAGGCCGACTCAAGTAAGGAGACCATTGTCGAGAGACTCCGGAGAGGTTTTCCCTTTCCTTGGCGAGCTTTGCGAGACGTGGACAACTGGAGACCCATCCGAAGGAGATCGCGACGTCAGAACTTGGTTGTAATCTCCTTTCGTTTGTTACTTAATAGATGATTATGATTATGGTGCCACTCTGTTTTCCATCATGTTAATATGAGTAACATCCTTTCTGACTGATGTTTAGTTACGTATGCCGGATTTTATGCTTGTATCTGTTCGTTTCTTCCATGTGCAGGTGTTCATCCGCAGAGATCGTGGAAGGATTGTGATCTGCCGAGGCTGAGGAACGAGGACGCTTCTTCTTCAGATCATAGCGTTGGAATCCAGGTAGGCTTCTATCTCTAGTCTTTCATTCGTAACTAGGAACTTGCGTCATAACATTGTTTGATTGTTGCTAGACCCCTGCTGGGCTAGTAGGGATCGCCTCTGTCCGCAGAGGGGATTTACCTCCTGAACAATTTGGCGACTCCGCTGGGGAGATCGTCCAGATTTCACTGTCTCGTTTTTGTTGTCTCGCTTTGATTATTTTATGTGTTTCCTTGCTTGATGAACCTTCTGGGTTGGGTTCTTTCACTGTTTTTGCTTCTTGGTTTGCTTAGCTTGCATTGGTCTTCTTCTGGAGTAGCTTGTTTTTAATTTTGCCTGAGAAACTCGACTGGCGCAGTTTTTAACCCGACAGTCACACCAATTGGCGCATGTTTGATCCAGGTGGATATTGGTGGTCACCCGCCTATTCCACTTGGGGCTCCACCATTGTCTATTTCAGTTTTTCAGTTTTGGCACAGTTTACTATTTTTAGCAGTTTTTCGGGTCCTAAACTTAGGTAGTTTGAGGCCCTAGCAGCGATTTTGCAGGCAGGGCAACATGGGTCCATGGACCGATGTTTCCCATTCCAAATTTGTAGTCCTCGGATAGATATTTCTAACGAGGTATGGTACGCGTCAAACGGATATCGTATGCCAAAGTTACGCCCCTGGGAAGTTGAAACACCAATTTACCCAAACGGGGCCCATAGTTTTGGCGCTTCATCTCCTGGGGTTAGGGTTTTGGCTGTTTAGGATTTCCCATTGTTTCTAAATGATAAATAGGCCCTCGAGCCTCATTGTAACTCAGTTCAGAGGCCTGTAGCCGCCACATCTCTTCTCAGAGATAGCTACCAGCGCCCTAGCTAGTTTTATTTCCATTCTGTCTGTAAGCAAATTTCAGCTCTTTGATATTAATGAAATGAAGTGTTATTTCCGCTGCATCTCTGTATTTATGGTTATATGTTTATTCTGTTGCGTTCCTGCATAAATCCGGATCAGTGGTATCAGAGCGGTCTGCTTTTTCTCGATCCTTCTTTGCATGTCCCCAACGAGATCGGGGTATAAGGAGCTAGGGCTCGATCTGGTGGAACCTTTGCAAGATCAGCCTCGCAAACCTCGACGAACGCCCATGGGGGACGAAAAGAAAGATGAGGGAGCAGGAGATCCTATCAAAATATTGCTCGAGGAGGCCCTCGAAAAACAAAGGAACGTGATGATGGATAACTTTGTTCAGATCCTTCAACGGCTACCCACCGGCGGCGCATCTGCATCCAGCAGCCACTCGGGAGGCGCGACTCCTTTTAAGGTACAAGTAAATTTTGACATTCCCATATTTGAGGGTCAAATAGACGCAGATGCCGTAGATAGATGGTTGAATCTGTTAGAAGGATATTTCTCGGTTCATGACTTTTCAGACCGGGAGAAGATTATTTTGCACTCCTCAAAGCTACCCCCCATGTTAAGGACTGGTGGGAAACCTACTGTGAGAACAAGGACCAGACAGAACCCTCTCTGTTCTCGGCCGTACCAACTTGGAATTCTTTCCGAGACGCCGTCAAGGAACGGTACTATCCTGTGGGGAGCTATGAGGACAAGTACATACAATGGACCACGCTGCGACAACAAAGGGATCAAGATGTGCACGAGCTGACGAATCTGTTCCATACCCTGCGCACAAAGTTGGGTATCAAAGATTCAGAGAAACATTTGGTGCTAAAGTATCGCAGCTGTCTGCACAGATACATTCGGGAGGAAATGGAGTTCCTCGACATCTCCTCGCTTGGTACGGCATACCGGTATGCTGCCAAGATTGAGCAGAAATTCAAACAGAAGAAGCGAGACTTTGGATCTGCGAATCAAAAGCAAGGGAAAAGGTGCTTCCAAACAGCAGAACAAAGGACCGAGCCAAGGCATGGCGGCTAAAGACAACTCATCGAAGCCACAAGAAAAGAACAGCACCGCAAAGCCAAAGAAGGACACGGGAAAGTGGTGTGAGTTCCATAAGAGCTCCACTCACAACACAAGTGAGTGTCGGGCCAGGCAGTCGCTAGTGGCCGAGATGAGGGCTTCTGAGTCAGATGCATGCTCTGACTCCGAATCAGAACCTGAAAAGGCGAATGAAAAAGGGAAACAGATTATTGATGCGGAGCCCAATGCCATTGTTGCCACTACAAAGATCCAAAAGGAGGAACCGGAAGATCCAGAGGAGGAGGAACGTCTCTTCCACTCCCGGATGTGGGTAAAGGGCTCCCCGGTACAGTTCATTGTCGACAATGGGAGCCAAAAGAACCTCATTTCAGCAGACGCCGTGAAGCGGTTGGGCTTGCCGACCACGGCTCACCCACATCCATACACCATCGGGTGGCTTCACCAAGGACGAGATCTCCGCGTCAGCCGGCAGTGTCGCCTTCCCTATAGCATCAAGCCCTTCACGGATGAGGTACTATGTGACGTTGCTCCTATTGATGTTTATGATGTATTATTAGGACAACCATACTTGTGGAAGCGTCATGCTGTGTATGAGTCTCGGCCTCGTGCTGTTATTGTTACTTTGGGAAATAAGTTTTACAGGATACCAGAGGTACCACCTCCTGCCGCTATCTCTTTGGTTACTGCAAAACAATGCAGTAAGCTCATTTCCCAAACCAGGAAATTCGTTTTCCTGATGATCCGCCCCCGGGGCAAGAAGAAGACTGTGGCCACGACCTCCAAACAGGGCTCCTCTGCACAACAACAACAAATGGATAAGGTTGTGGAGGAGTACGGGGACATATTCACCTCACCCACAGGGGTTCCTCTGCACTGTCAGGTCAAGCACCCGATTGATCTGACCCCAGGTGCGCCGCTACCTAATGGACCGATCTATCGGCGCTATGTTCTGGAGAATGATGAAATCAAGAGGCAGATTCAGGAGCTGTTGCAGAAAGGTCACATCAGACCAAGTTCATCGCCCTGTGGGAGCCCGATCGTGTTGGTACAGAAGAAGGATGGGACGTGGAGACTCTGTATTGACTATCGGGCGCTGAACAAGATCACTGTCAGGAATAGGTACCCAATCCCACGGATTGATGACCTTCTGGACCAACTCAAAGGTGCAAAATATTTCAGCAAGATCGACCTGAAGTCTGGGTATCACCAGGTACCAATTGAACCCTCCGATGTGTGGAAGACTGCCTCCAAAGCCAAGGAAGGCCTTTTCGAATGGCTGGTCATGCCTTTCGGGTTGACGAATGCTCCCGCCACCTTCATGAGGATGATGGACGACATCTTGCGGCCATTCACCAGCTCATTTGTAGTGGTGTACTTGGATGACATTCTGATCTTCAGCAAGACTTGGGAAGAGCACCTTCACCACATCCGACAAGTCCTCCAAACACTGCGGCAACACAAGTTGTGTGCCAATTTGGAGAAGTGCACTTTTGGCATGACCCGGGTTCAATATCTGGGATACATTATTGATGAAAGGGGGGTGCATGTGGATCCAGCCAAGATCCAAGTCATTCGGGATTGGCCAGCCCCAACCACTATAACAGAGCTTCGCAGCTTTCTGGGTCTTGCTAATTTCTACCGGAGGTTCATGTTGGGATTCTCTCATATCACTTGGCCCTTGAGTCAAGTCACCAAGGGAGGAGCGAGAGTAAATTTTTTTTGGTCGGAACCTCAACAGAAGGCGTTCACAGAATTGAAAAATCGCCTCTATTCTGCCCCAGTGCTCACTTTACCAGACTTGCAACAGCCATTTGAGATCGAGACAGATGCCTCTGACTATGCTATTGGGGCAGTTCTTACTCAACGGGGACATCCAGTGGAATTTCACAGTGAGACATTGTCTGACACAGTTCGCAAGTACCCCACATATGACAAAGAAATGTACTCCATTGTGCAAGCTTGTCGACAATGGAAGCATTACATTTTGGGGAAGGAAACAATCATCCACACGGACCATAGACCCCTGCAGTTCATACAGACACAAGGGAAGTTGCAGAATGATCGCCATCAGAAGTGGTCCACATATCTGCAACAGTTTCATTTGAACATCAAGTACAAGAAGGGTAGCACCAATCATGTTGCAGACTGCCTCAGCCGACCACCGATCATGGTGCTCACCACTGTGCTCAACTCTTGTGGGCACGAGACTTCTGATTGGCCGCTTCTCTATGAGAGTGACCCAGAATTCGGCCAAACTTACAAGGCACTCTTGGGGGGTACGCAAGTTCCAAATTTTCACCTCCAAGATGCACTTTTATGTCACATGGGATACCTTTGTGTTCCTTCAAGCGAGCGTGCCAAGATGATATGGGAAGCACACTACAGTCGAGTCGCTGGGCATTTCGGGGTCGAGAAAACAGTAGCAATCCTGCAGAAGTATTTCTATTGGCCGAACCTTCGAAAGGATGTCGAGAAGCACATTAGATCCTGCATTGCTTGTGCCATTGCCAAACCGACCATCAAGAAGCAAGGCCTATATACTCCTCTACCTACCCCTAGTCGACCTTGGGAATCCATCTCCATGGATTACATGTCAGGCCTGCCTTCTACTAAGCAGGGAAATGACTGTGTTTTCGTGGTCGTCGATAGATTCTCGAAGATGGCCATTATGGCGGCTTGCAAGAAGAATATCACAACAGAAGCCACTGTTAAACTCTTCTTTGAATGAGTGTGGGTGCACTTTGGGATCCCACAGTCTATCATATCAGATCGGGATAGCGGGTTCCTCAGCACATTTTGGTCCAGCCTCTGGTCGATGTTGGATACCAAGCTCACCAAGTCCACAGCTTTCCATCCCCAAACAGATGGCCAGACAGAGGTCGTCAACAGAATGATTGTACACATTCTGCGGATGTACAATTCAAAGCATCCACGCACATGGGACGAGAGCCTCCCTTATGTACAACATAGTTATAATCGGGCTCTCCACAGTTCAATCGGCCATAGCCCCTTTCGGGTGGGCTTGGGATTCTAGCCACTATGTCCCATTGACGTAGCCATGCCATTTGCAGCTGCTCAGGCCAATTCAGCTCATGTCCAGTCTGAAGTTGACAAAGCGAGTAGCTTCATCGAGCGCATTCAACACATCCGCCAACAGGTTCATGATATATTGGACAGAGCCAATGCCAAGTACAAGCAACGCCATGATCAACACCGGGTGCCACACAACTTCCAGGTGGGCAACAAAGTATGGCTACATTTGCAGAAGGAGCGCCTCACTGGACCCCACCGCAAGCTTCGCCCGCTCCGATACGGGCCATACACCATCACCAAGGCCATAGGGAACAATGCATTATTCGAGCTCAGTATTCCACCATTCCTTGGTCTGCACCCAGTCTTCAATGTGGATCGCCTTCGTCCTTACTTCCCACCTCTACTGGACACCTCGGACATTGCAGAACAACTCACACAAACTGATTTAAATCCAGACTGCATGGAACAGGCCACCACAGATTGCATCATGGACATGCAAATCAAGAACACTCACCAGCAGAAGATCCAGCTATATCGGGTTGTCAAAGCTGGCCAACTCCTGCACCAAGGAAAGTGGTTCACCAGGGACCAAGTTCAGCAGAAATTTCCTCATCTCATGGAGGAACTTAACGCAATGGGGACCATTGCTTCCTAAGGGAGGAGGAATGATCCAGGTGGATATTGGTGGTCACCCACCTATTCCACTTGGGGCTCCACCATTGTCTATTTCAGTTTTTCAGTTTCGGCACAGTTTACTATTTTTAGCAGTTTTTCGGGTCCTAAACTTCCGGCCGTTTTGAGGCCCTAAACGACGTTTTTGGGAAAACGGAGTGCAACATGGGTCCATGGACCGATGTTTTACATTCCAAATTTGTAGTCCTCGGATAGATCTTTCTAACGAGGTATGGTACGCGTCAAACGGAGATCGTATGCCAAAGTTACGCCCCTGGGAAGTTGAAACACCAATTTACCCAAACAGGGCCCATAGTTTGGCGCTTCATCTCCTAGGGTTAGGGTTTTGGCTGTTTAGGATTTCCCATTGTTTCTAAATGATAAATAGGCCCTCGAGCCTCATTGTAACTCAGTTCAGAGGCCTGTAGCCGCCACATCTCTTCTCATAGATAGCTACCAGCGCCCTAGCTAGTTTTATTTCCATTCTGTCTGTAAGCAAATTTCAGTTCTTTGATATTAATGAAATGAAGTGTTATTTCCGCTGTATCTCTGTATTTATGGTTATATGTTTATTCTGTTGTGTTCCTGCATAAATCTGGATCAATGTTGCTCTTGTTTAGCTCGCGCCAATTGCTTTCTGGCGCCAGTTTCATCCTTACAGTCGCGCCACCCCTGTAAGGTTTTTGAGTTTCCTCATTTTTGAGCTCTCTGGTTTTCGTCAGTGTTTTTCTTCTTGATTTTCCGACTGCCTGAGTGTGTTGTAGTCCTGTTTGACTGGGAATTCACCTCTGTCCTTTGGTTGTTTGCTTTTATCTACTGATTTCACATTTTAAGCCCTAGGGCATCTAGTGGCTTAGTGTATCGAGCCCTCCTTGGGAGTTTTGGTGTTTTGATTGTCCTGTCAACTATCTGATTGATTCTCCGCATCCTCTAAGTAGTTGTTCATTGTTTTGTTGCGATTTTTGGGTGATTGTTCATTCCTTCATTCAAAATTCGTTTGGTCTTGTCTTGGACCTAGATCACACGGTCCATTGGAAGATTTTAAGTCTTTTCTTCGTTTTGAGAGACTTTGGTCGATTTGGGGATCTGATTGCTTGTGTTGTTGAGTGAAATTTGTTTGTTTCACTCTCTTGGAAATCGTTTCTCAAGTTGTTCCGTTTGTTTTCAAGTTTGTTTAGTGCATATTAGCTATTAAACATTGAAAATAAAAAAAAATCTCTTTTGCTTTTGTTAATTAGTGCAAATTGTGATCTTTTCCATATCGCTAGTGATTAGTGTTTTGAATGAAAAGTTTTCAATTTCATTAGTTGCATTAGAGATCTCATTGCTTGTCTTCCATTCATTTCGTTTGTGTAAAAGCTCTCAACTCTTCTCTAACTAGTTTTCATCGAACGAAATGTTGCACTGTGGCATATAGCTTTGCATTTAGGAGTCTTTTAAGACACTACATACGATAGGGCCTGAAAATTGAAACTTAATTGAAGATCAACTGTAAAATTTATTCAATTAACCTAAGGCATCATTGGAACTTAACGAAACATATTTGGAAGGTCTAGGCTAGAGACGTGTTCCGGCGTCGTTAAACCTAGCAGCTGTCGTTCGCCTGTTGGCTTTAGACAGCGCTAGTACGGACTTGTGCTCCCCGTACCGTCGCGTATATAAAGGGAGACCCCTATAGGTTTTCAATCCTTTATCCACGGGAAGCCGAGTCTGCCGCCCTATACCCGTGATACACCGAACACAGCATTCGGGGAGACTACCTGCACGTACGGAAAGTCCTTGGTCGATTTCTGTTTCATTATTTGAAACCAAGGTGTATATTGCAGTTCACGGATATTTGGTACACCCTTTGTGCCTAGTTTTCCTGAGCAGTCATTTGGTCTTTTCTGACTCCCTAAACTTGAAAAGACCGTCAAGCGCTTGTCCTTTCACGCTTGTGTCAACTCTGAAAGAGATAGAGTCACCTTTTTATCGTTTCTCGACTCTTAAAATATGAAACGGTAGAATTTCTTACTTTCCAATGTGGTAAAATTAATCGCCCACGATTACACGCCCGCTTAGATATTGCTTGTTGACCGTTTGATCGTGTGTCTTATCTCATTTTTCAGCCTGTGTGTGGTTTTGAGTTTTGATGGCAACTTTTTTAGAGTTCACCAACCAAGGAATCCCCTCAGAAGGGAACCCTGGTCATTTTCCTCCTTTTGGAAATGTTGGTGCTCCTTACATGGCGACGTTGTCCCTTCCTGGGTTAACTGTTGGGTTGCCTGTTTGGTTGTTCTCAACCTCTGTAGTCCCGAATGTCTCCACTACTGTTCAATCAGTTACTCCACCGGAACAACATCATGTTGATTCCAAGGTGGACCTCTCCCCTTCTTCGCCTGTCTCTGCGTCCTCATCTTCTACTTCGCTTGGTGAAAGCATGGATTCGAGTAACCAGGTGGTTAAGAAGAAGAAGAAGAAGACCAAGAAGAAGAAGTCCGATAAGCGAGAGGCTAAAAGTGCAGCCACTGTTTCTGAAATATCTCCTCTTGATAAACCTTCTAACCCTCCACGGCAAGTCAAGTTCCCTTGCATGTTGTGCATGGGAGACCATCTTCTTCGAGACTGCCCTGGCATCCCCAAGGTGCTCGAAGCATGGTCCAACAGCCGTCCGCCGTTGCCTTTGACTTCTGGGAGCCAGGTTGGGGGCACGTCTTCAACTGGTATTGATAAGGCCTCTAAGAAGCAGGGTAAGATCACCAATCCCTGTAAGTTGTGTGAAGGGCACCATGCCATTCACCTTTGTCCTTATATGGATGAAGCCAAACGAGTTTTGGACAACCCAACCGGTTCTACACCACGCCTTCCACCTGGTTATAATCGGCTTTCTTTGAGCCCTCCGCTAGCTGATCCTACGATTGGTCAAGAGTCATCCTTGGTCGATCCCACTCCCCCAGAAATTCAAATTCACGAATCCGTCCCTGACCAACCGTTGGTCGTAGGATCGGTTGAACTGGCCCCATCCGTGGTGCACCAGGTCTTTTCTGTCAAGAGTGGACCTCACACCCCCCATGTCCTTCTGATTTCTTCAGATTCTTCAGACTTGGAGAAAGATTCTCCTGTCCCTGTGCTTCAAGAAGCTCCTCCTCCGCCTCCCATGATGGAGGCTCCTAAGAATATCCCTCCCGCCTTCGAGATGGAGGCTATGGAGGACGCTTCTTCTACCGTAACATCAGGGGAAGACCTTCGCATGTCGATGGCAGCCCCTCCGAGTAGTTTGGTCGCTTCCTTTGATTGGAGTCGATTTGTAGGATTCCGCCTTCCGTCTTACGTACCTTTCGAGATCACAGTAGAGGCTCTTGGTCTGGTCGTACCCAGCACCATTATAGACGAAGGTGCATCTGTTAGTATTCTGTCTTCAACTACCTGGCAAGCTTTCGGTTCACCGCCGCTTGCGCCTGTTACGCAGAATCTGCTCACTTTTAACAGAAGGACGAGTCAACCATTGGGGATCCTTCCAAGGTTACCTGTTACTTTGGGAGGTAAAACCGTCCATATGGACCTAATGGTCGTTCCAGGCCCCTTGGATTTCAATCTGCTTTTGGGGCGTGATTACACCTATGCCATGGGAGCGCTCGTCTCCTCCCTCTTTCATGTGGTCTGTTTTCCGCATGAATGAAGGATCGTGACCATTGATCAGCTGTCATTCTTTGGTCCTAATGTGGCAACTGGTCCGCCATCACCCCCTCCTGGTTTCTATCCACCCGTTGTATCTGCTCCACCGCAGGTCAACTATGTGGCTACTTACCCCGTGCCGGTGCTCAGTGATGATGTCGTTGTGCATAATGTGCTGGGGGCATTGGGTCCTGACTTCCAGGATGTTTCCCTTCCATCAGGAGTGGAACTCTTGGAAGCACCGCCTTCTAGTTCTTTTTGATGTAAGACGGTTAGAGCACGGTTTCCTCCCTGGGTCAAGCTCTTTAAAAAATGAAACCAGGATCTCGGAGCATAGTTCCTTCATTTGTGTCAAGCTCCTTAAAACATGAAACAAGTTGTTTGAGGATAGTTCTTTTAAGTGTGTCAACCTCGTTAAAATAATGAAACATGAGCATGTTCAATTCGACTTTTTGTTTTGAACCTTCAGTCCATTTTCAATGGTCTGAAGCTTGGGGGGCATGCACCTCGAATTGAGACACCATGCTGGGGGGCATGCCCGTCTTTCTCATTTTCAAGCATAGTCTGCATATGTGTGTGTTCATGTGTGCTTTCAAGCTTGCATAAAAATGAAATGTGTGAGTAGATACATTGTGTGAATACATTTCGTATTGGGTCGTTTGTTATGTAACTGATACATTAGATTACATTTGTATTAGAAATTTGCATGACATATAGAAAACGTCATCACATGTAAAAGATCCATCCAAAATAGTCATATGTATATATATATATATATATATATATATATCTGTGTGTCGAAATGTTTTCACTGTGTGCATCACAAACTCAAAAAAAATATACATAATCGTCTTAGTACATCCGGAGATGCTATGTCTCTCAAAAAATAGGTGTGGTATAAATCCTAAGGACTAATCCGCATGGTGCTCATGATAGCACATGATTGCACGCACTAAGCGCCTCAGGATTCGATGGATCCGACTCGGAATTCCCACCGTGTGGCGCTGGTATGCCATCGGTACGTTTGCTAGCCGGGCATAGTCTGGAATCCCGTGGGCAATCCCCTCGAGGTTCTGGATTAGCTCATCTCCTCTGGTGCCTTCTCCCTGAATCTCAGGGGCGAGTTGTGTCCTCCGGGAGATTGGAGACATCCCGGCTGGTCTCTCAGGTCCCACATCTGCATGCATATATGATTGTGTTAAGACGAATGTGTATTAACAAAAAAACATATAAACATAAAATCAAAACATGAGGTCTTACCCAACTCCTCATCCCAATCATCTCCTTCTGGTAGTGGGAGGTCTGGGTCCCCAGTAAAGTCAGTTCCTGCATAGGGCCAGTCTTCCACGACAATCAGCTGGCGCCGTAACCACCTAAAGAACTCAGGCCTCCAGGACATCTGTTGGCCACCTCCAGATCTGGGCATCAATGCTGCCCAGCGAGCCATTCTCGGCTCTCGTGGTATTGGACTCGCCACTGCGGCCCCTTGGCCCTGGAAGATTGGTAAACGTTCCAGAATGAACGATACCAAGATGGAACCATAACCGAACTGTTTCAGTTTCCCCTGTTTGCACTTTGTGAGCTGCCTTTTCATATTGATTGTTACTGCTTCTGCCCAGTTAAACAGTAAGGGACCCATGCATTCTGAGGCCAGCAGGAGTTGGTTCTTTGTGGCCTCGTGCGGAGCCTGTGACCCAGCAGCCCGCGTGATGGTATGGAGAACTACTCTCAATGCTAGATCAAGGATAGTATGGATATCCACCTTCTTGCTTCCTGATCCTGTTTATGCCCCTCGGCACACCCGTGCCATAACTTCTTCCTTCTTTTCCCCAGATGGTCTGCTTCCAGTCAATACAGGGATTGGACCTCTGCGGGACAATCCAGTGATGAAATAAACATCGGTGACCTCCAGTTCTAATACCTGGTCTCGTAACCTGAACACCTGTTCGTGTTCGTCCCAGATACTGATTAAATATTGGAGGAGCTCGAGCTGAGCTCGTAAACATGGTGTGAGGAAGAAATTTTTCAATCCACAGTTTCTAAGTGCATTCATGCAAGCTTGACTTTGCATGGCCTATTCATCCTCTTCTCCGTGCTCTCGTTCCTTCCATTCGATTGCCATTTTGAGTGATTACCTGCATTCATATGGTCAAAAACCCTTAGTTAGATCTTTGATGAGCTTCAAATTCCATGCAATTTGGTCTAAATGTCGAAATTTTGGGCGAATTTTTAGGTTCGGCCGCTGGCGCGGCTGTTTTGTGAACAGTCGCGCCATGTGGCACGAGCCCTTTGTAAAAAAGAGCTCATTGGCGCGGGTCTGTGCCCGATGCCCGCGCCAATGGGCGCAGCCCTAAAATTTTAAAAGTGGCCACACAGAACTGATTTTTAAGGGAAAGTTGTTAAAAAATGAATGAAAATGAAGAGCAAAAGAGCGCCTCTTACTTGTGACAGACGAGAAGCTGAATGGTTAACTGGATTTGTCGCAATCACCGTCAGAAGTTTCTGCTCCAAAAGGACCACTGTTGCTTTCCACCAAGGTAAATAGTAAAAGTAATTTTATTTTTACCAATTTGACATATTTATAACTTTTTCGACGTTAAATGAGTTTTAAAAGTTATTTTTATCAAATATTTGCATATATTATGTCGAAAATGGATTTTACGCTTGCTTGGTATGTGCAGCAGCAGGTTTTTGCGACTTAAACGATGGAAACGAGTTGTATTTTATACTTTTTCGGACTCGGTAAATACACAAAAAAGTCACTTTGGAGTCATCTTTCAGCTCTTTTCTGACTCTCTAAATATGAAAAGATTGCCGAGGCCCTTGTCGTTTCGATCTCGTTAAAATGGACACGAATCGACATCCACCCAGTATAAGTTTAACCCTTTTTCGGGCTGGGATGGATTGATTACGAAAAGGAATACCCTAGCCTATCGCGACTAGGAGGTTTTCCCGGATATTGTTTTCTACCTTTTCGGATCTGGGGAACTATTTACGAAAAGGGACCTGTGGAGTTTTCTTTTCTGCTATCTTTTCAAACTCTCTAAACATGAAAAGACGCCGAGTTCTTCCTTTGTCAGACTCGTTAAACCCTGATGACATCGGATCTAGTCGAAATGACGTTCTCCGAGTTCCTCCTTCCTAGGACTCGTTAAATGCACTAGGATGGATTCGCCCAAAGGGCGGACTTATATTGCAAGCATATGCTATCCCCTTCAAACTTGTTATTAAAAATAATTGGGGTACTCGCCAGAAATGGTGGGGGAAAAATGGAACCATCGTCGTTGTCGTCGGCAGTATGTCGCTCTTGAACATGGCACTTGTCTGCATTCGTGTCGGGTTGGGGACATCTCATCTCGTTTCTTCACTTTGCCTCCGTGGGTTTGGATAATTCCTTTTGACCTCTCATCTGCTCATTGCCTCGTCACCATGACCTCTGATCCGTTGATGTCAAATACTGCCAAGTCCACTGTCGTGCCGTTTATATGTTCAAGAGAAGTTGGCCTCTGCAAATATCAACCTTCCTCTGTTTCTCATACGATCCTGATTCACAACAAAAAACATCATGTTCCTCTGTCTCGTGTCGATGATGTGGGAATCATTATGGCCCACCTTCGATCAAGGTCACTTCCTGTCGACATCAACTCATTATCCAGGAAGTTGGTCTAGAGACTCCTTATGGTACCTTGGAGCCTGCATTCCTCAATGGCAGGTTCATCGCATTCGACGTGAGGTTTACATCATTGACCTCCGATCGAGTGATTCTGCGGGTGTTCGACGTCAACTCATTTATTCGCACGCCGTAGGTTGTACCTTAGTACCTTGAGGACCATTGTCATTATTGGTGGTTTCTCTCGCGTCTGTTAACAGCTTTCATCATTGGCTGGTAATCAGACGATGTTCTTGCATGTTCGACTTCAGCTCACATATTCACATGCTTGAACTTGTACTTTGTTGGGTCGAGATGGAGCTCAAGACCCTGGATTGTGTCTGTTGTAATCCAGGCTGCGATTGTGGATTATTATCATTATGTACATGACTCACTGATTGGATGGCTGCGACCATACCTGAGTCTATTTGTTTGATCTTAGTCGGATGGCTGCGCCCATACCGTGGATCCGGATTATAGCATACTCTGTTTCGGATGGCTGCGTCCATACCACATATACATCATGTAATTGAGATATCAGTTGTATATTTCTGCGCAGGTTTTCCGACAGTGGGCCTTCAGTTGAACATGTTCTCGTAAAGCATTTCACCCCTCTCTCTCTCGGGCCTCATACTTTATGGGGCATCTGTTACACAGTAATTTGTCACTGTCCCTACCATTCCCCGTCCCGCACAATGGAGGACCCATTTTGTGACCTGTGAACATTGTCATGCCTTGAAAACATCATCAATGCATTCCTCTAAGCATGAGCTTAATTTTCCCTTGAGACATCTCCTTGCAAAAATTATGAAAAACATCCCTTTTTGCATTGGCGCAGGCAGGCAGTGCAGTACTCGCGCCAATGGGGAAAATCCTGCAAAGAGGTCGCGCCAACTGGTGCTCTGTCATAGAGCAGTAGTCACGCCACCCAATTTAGGGACTGTTTTTTAAATAAATATGGCGGAAGTTGAGTTCCAACAAACTCAGAAACCATTGCCTATCTTGAGTTGGGAGGTTTGGCTGCGGGAGTTCTATGGAAGGGAAGTGGTTTTTCCACCTCCCATGGAACCTTCCTTGTTGATAGGGCCAATCCCATAATAATAGGGATCCCAACTCCCTCCTTCCCCATCTATAAAAGCCTGCTCAATCCCATGGCAAGCTAGTCTTGAAGGGCCTAAGCTTTGAATCTCCATATTCCCAAGAGCCTTTGTGCTGTAAAGAACCCTCTCTTTCCCTTAAGGCCGACTCAAGTAAGGAGACCATCGTCGAGAGACTCCGGAGAGGTTTTCACTTTCCTTGGCGAGCTTTGCGAGACGTGGACGACTGGAGACCCATCCGAAGGAGACCGCGATGTCAGAACTTGGTTGTAATCTCTCTTCATTTGTTATTTAATAGATGATTATGATTATGGTTCCACTCTGTTTTCCATCATGTTAATATGAGTAACATCCTTTCTGACTGATGTTTAGTTACGTATGCCGGATTTTATGCTTGTATCTGTTCGTTTCTTCCATGTGCAGGTGTTCATCCGCGGAGATCGTGGAGGGATTTTGATCTGCCGAGGCTGAGGAACGGGGATGCTTCTTCTTCAAATCATAGCGTTGGAATCCAGGTAGGCTTCTATCTCTAGTCTTTCATTTGTAACTAGGAACTTGCGTCATAACATTGTTTGATTGTTGCTAGACCCCTGCTGGGCTAGTAGGGATCGCCTCTGTCCGCAAAGGGGATTTACCTCCTCAACAGGGGGTTAAATGGGTTAGGGGTTTATAGGTTTCCCTCTCATATCCATATTTGTTTAATTTCATGATTAATTAGGCATTTTTAATGTGTCACTACTTGGTTAATTAGGATTAATTTATGATGCAACTGAAGGATCAACTAAAGATCTATTTGCCTCCATCCCCAACCCAAAACCCATCCTTGCACCCCTCCCTTAGCCAAGGTAACCCTTCCTTATATTCAAGGTGTTACTGATCACTTTTTCAGAATTCTATCTAAAATGAACATCAAAACCTTATTTAAACCCGATCGACTCCTAAATAAGGAAGCTCATAATCTCAAGATCCGTGGTCTTAGGCTATGGGGAAATTACCTCCCTCTTACCCACCAGCAATTTTTTGACGTCATTATGCTCTTTTGTCATATCTCGCTGAAGGAAGAAAAAAACATTAAAGATATACTGCATGTGTTTATGGAAGCCTGTGGCACCCTTATTAATAATGAAAAATTATGCATCTTCTTCTTTAATAAGGCTAGAAATATCAAAACCTTTATGGCGAGAGTGTTGGGGTTTGGTATCAGATATCTTCCCAGTAAATACTTGGGCATGCCCCTTGCTGAAATCTCTCTGAAAATTTCTTGCTGGAGTCATCTTATCCACAAAATTCAAATAAAGCTCAACAATTGGACTTTTAGAGGCCTCAATATGGCTCCCCGCACCATCCTTCTTAAATTCGTCCTACAATCCATCCCTATTTACCAGCTGTCTAGAATGGCCACGCCCAAAACAATCTGCAGAAAAATGGAGGAAATATTCAAGAAATTCCTTTGGGGAGGGGTTCAACAGTTGAGAAAATGGTCCTTGGTAGCATGGTCGAACCTCATCAAACCTAAGATGGAAGGGGGACTAGGCCTTAGAGACCCATTTATTCTCAACCAGGTATTGGGGGCGAAATTATGGTGGATATGGGCACAGGGAGGAATGAGACTGTTGAAGCATATATGGACAAGGAAATACGGCATGCCCAACTGTAAAGAGGATATTTTAAGATACCAGGACCCCCCTAAAGGATCGACCATCTGGAATCTAGCAGCCCAAAATAGAGATCTTATTTTGTAACATTTATTCTGGGAAATAATGAATGGAAAAACAACTCTCTTTTGGAATGAATCCTAGCAACAGAGGGGAAAATTATTCCCTAGACAGGAGTTGAGTGAATGGTTCAATTATGCTATGAGCACCAATTATAAAACGGTAAACCAATACTGGAGGGAAGAGACCATTAACGGTGGATGGAGAAGATGGAAAACATGACAGATTGGCCAAATGCGAGGAATTCAGATCAACAGATACATTTGAAGGAGCTAGAATCAAGAAGTATCACATTCGAGGAAGGGTCAGACATATTGATATGGGGCTATGCTACGAAAGGATTATTTACAGTCAAGGAAGCTTACATGATAAAATCAAGATGGGGACAGGAGAATCAACATCAAAACTGGAGGAAAATTTAGGGAGGGAAGTGGTGGTCGAAGGTGACCTACGGGTGAAATCCCGAAGTTGGGAAACACTTTTTGGCGGATGGCTAGCCTTTGGAAGCCCACACCTCGATACCCGCACAGCTAAAACCCAAACTCGAACTATGATTTGAAGCGGAGCTCTGTCGCACCAGTCAGGCCCTCAGAACCGTGCGGGATCCAATGTGATTGGGCATTGCGGATATAAAAACAACGGCTCCCGCAGATTTTTCTAGGCTGTTGGCCGGCCGGGGCTTTATGAGTCGCAGAAAACACGCCTCTGATGTGGGAGCCAGGATTTGGGTTGCTGTAGAAGACAGAGACTTCAAAGAATACAAAAGGTGATGAATCTGAAAGCATCAAGGCTAGGGATAGAGATTCCGAGTTAGGATATAATCACACCTTCACCTATGATGGGTGGGTTTCCTCAACTAGGGTTAGCTTGCCCGCCTGCATAACATCCCTGCAATCTATTCCCCTTCTCTTGCAAGTTCGCTATTCCCTTGCTCTTGCAAGTTTGAGGACCATCGGTTTGAGGGCTTCTTAATTACTTATCTTCCCGATTTCTGAAATATGTCTTCGCGCGATTTTTTTGGGTATTTTTCCTCTTCTTTCATTGAAATACATAGCGCGGGCATTCCAGCGGGACGTCACACGAGAGTCGATCGCATCGCGATGGTTGTATGGCATTTGATCTCGAGCGCTTATCACGACTCACAACCAGAGTGTTTAGAACACAAACAGAATAAGTGCACAACAAAGTTTAAGCAACTTGCAAGCTTGTAGAACGCAAACATAATTTGATAAGGAGCTAAAAAGGGTACCCAATTTAAATGGATTAGCTCATGATTCCATTAGAAAACCGTGCTGAGACAATTCTTTACGAATGTATTTTGCAAATTGACGAATGAAATCAGTGAATGGTATCATGTATTGTATATTTTAATTAATATTTATTTTGTATTTGAGTATTTTGGAAATGTGTAGAAAGATGGTTGGAAAGTATATGATAGAAAACCAGCAATCGGACAATTCGTTACAAGTGTATTTTGGAAATTGACGAATGAAATTAGTGAGTGGTATCATGTATTGTATATTTTAATTAATATTTATTTTGTATTTGAGTATTTTGGAAATTTGTAGAAAGATGGTTGGAAAGTATATGATATTTTGGAAATGTGTAGAAAGGATTGTTGAAAGTATATGAGTAGGATTTTGACAAATATTAAAACATTAGAATTAATTAATTTGTCATTTTTACAATAATAAAAGGAATATCAAATTATTTTAAAATATTTTTAGTGTTGTTAATTTTAGTTCTTATAATTTATCAAGTTATTCAAAGTATAAATTATTTTAATTTTATTATAAAAATAAAAATAAGAATATTAAAATAATTATTTATTTATTTTGTTTTTTAATTTTATATTTGAAAATTAATATCAATAATAAATTTTGTATTCAATATTACAAAATAAATTATAATATATGTCGATATGGTATTTTTCAAAAATGAAAGTTCTCTTAGTTTATTTCAACAAACATTATAAGATGGCCTCAACTTTAACTATATTTTTCCCTTAAGATATCTAAGCACTTCATGTCAAAAATAACAAATGTATCATTACATGGCTTGGCTCGTGCACAAACAAAGACAATTAAACTTTCAACTATTTTCTTCCAAAATAAATTGCTTATTGTTTTAAAATTTATAAACATGCTAAATAGTGTGATTAGTCAGAAGTTTTATCCCTGGCTAGGATGAAGTTATTGTTCTCTACTCCATAATTTTTTGTAAATTAAAATACTTCATATTCATATCAAAATAAGAGATTTACAATAGGAGATTTACATTGATAGATTAAACATCAAATTTATATACCTCTAAAAGCACTAGCTTCTCCAATGATCACAAGATCGCAGAACCACAAAAAAACTATTACAATAATAACAGAGTCTCATTTCAACAACAACTAAATATTTGCATCAATATTTTAGGCCCCTCATAAAATGAGACAAATTTAGACAAATAGTGCACATAAACTGAAAATGAATGTGCTTCAGTGATAGTTGCCTTGAAAACGAGAAGAAAATAGAGCTCTAAACCTAGAAAAGAGTGTCCTATGACAGAGGGAAACATTAGTAAATCACGGTCTTCCTAAGGGTCCTCTACACAAAACCATATCTTCCATCTAGCATGAAAAGAGTAACCACTTTCTCAGATGTGAACATACTCATCCATCCCAAAACAAGCCACCAAGTTGAAAGCAAATGTTAAAACAATCTTCAATTGCCAAAATTCAAGTTGCAGGAGCCCATAAAATGAGAGGAAACAGAGTATATTTTGATGCTAGCACCAAGTCCCAAGGATCATGAAAACATAAACATAAACTGCCAACAAAAGACCAAGTAAGCATAATATTGACAACAACAATGGGAATCCTCCACTTCCAAAGCATGTAAAGCGAGACCAAACGAAGATCCACTCTAGATACTCTCTCCACCATCAACAAGGCCATAAATATTCATACAATCTCGTACAAGTGACAATAAAACATAATTTCCATGCTTAAGGAAATAATAATAAGATTTTGTACATGATCAACTGGAGGATCAGTAAGGTCCCTGGAGGCAGAGTCACTAACCAGAAAACCTTCAACGCGAGCCAATTAGGAGTCCACCCTATCGAAACAATACCATAGGTTGCGAAGCATTATTTTGACATCTTCAAGGGAAAAAAATAGATTATAGGTCTCAACTTATTTATCTTGAAGTACTAGTGAAACAAAGTAGCTAGCTGTTGGTGTAAGGCCAATGAATTGTGATAGAAAAGTTGTTTCTTTCAAGGTTTTCCAGGGTCTTGTATCCATTTCAAATCCCCGCCCATCACCTCAAAATCTGAGTGATAAGGGAGACCCTCAACCTCTTTACTTTCCAACAATAAAATCTCTTTTCGAAATTCCAAAGGAACGACATCGAATAAGGTGGCCATTAAGTCAAGAACAAGCCAGAAGAGAAATAGAGATCGATACTAGTTAGAAGTGATTCCATTGAATGATAACTACAAACCCCTATCCATTGAATCAATGTGTATAATATAATGGTGGCTAGGGGGCAATTTCATCTATATATCTCTACAAATGTATTACGACATCATTATTTTTGTGGATCAAAGTATTCAACATCGATTCTTCAAGGAGGTTTGGGTTGTCGAAAGAAAACGAAAGATTAGAGACCTCGAGGATGTATAATACCCTAATATAAAAAATTCTTTTAAGATCAATGCTTCAAAGCATGAGACTTTAACTAAGGATTGATGGCGATTTTAATAGCCAATAGAAATGTTTCAAACAGAATAGGTAGAGGATAGAGTCTTGTAGGGTTAAGGGTCAAGTTTTAAGAGGATATGGGATTAGGGTTTATGGGTTTCAAGGATTTCATGTTAGGGGTTAGGGGTTAAGGGGTTAGTGGCTTGGGGTTTAAGGGATGCGGACTTTAGTTTTTATGGGTTAAGTTCTTATGGGTTGTGATAATGTGTGCCCTAATCCCCTTATCACAACTATTGGAGGTTCCCCTATCAATTGCTCTCATTTCCTTACTTATAGGTCCCCTAGCCCTTGTGGCATAAGGCCCTAAGGTTCCTTCTCATTCTCTAATGTTAGTATTATAGATCTCAATATACCATGCACTAACCTCTCACTTCTACCCATCCATGATACCCTTATGTCCCCTTTCCCCGTTCAATACACCAAAAGATCCCCCTCCCCCAAAATTCATGAGAATTGAACATTTGGAGGTGATCATTTAACAAAAGCTTCTAAAAGTTTTATTCTATTGAATTTTTTTAGGGGGGCTGGGGTTGTCCATCAGTGCCTCCAAAAGTTACATTGTCATGACCTTTCAGGGTGATTCAGGGATTCTAAGTTGAGAACAACAAATACCATGAATAGACAAAGAATCCAATGAGTTGAAGAGCTAAAAAACATACCACTCATAATGAACATTTTCATCCAAATATTATTCCATGTTGGGCCACAACAAAACCTTTCGATAGAAATTGCATGTAGCCTACTACTACAAAGGAAACTCAAACCACAAATTTTTGTTCCACTTTAAAGGTATCACCATATCTTATACCAAACAAAATTCAAAAAATAGATATCCTTTAGAGAAATAGGATCATAAAAAAAAAAAAAAAAATGAACCATGCATATTAATGAACTGTATTTTATATATTAATATTAGGATGAACCTATTTTGTTATTGGAAAGAGAGAAAAATTCATAGATAATGAGGAATCCTTATGCATTGCATGCATTCTAATGAGTTAACAGAAATGGCACTAGGAGAGTGATGATATTGTGTTTTTGGCAAAGATATTTTATCTCTTCCTCCAACACCAAGATTTTTCTTGTATGTTGCTGAAAAAATGGAAATCCCCAATGGATATCGTTGCCTTCACAACTACTCCATTATACTGGTGTCTTGGGCATAAAATCAAACTCTTTTAGGCTATATCTATTAGATGTCATTTCATTGATCTATAGTGATAGGTGAGAGCTATGCATAAATCACTAAAGGTGTATCAATAGGTTATTAGTCCATTGCATATAGAATTGGACTCGTTTTATTTGTAACTTAGCGAAATGGAAAAGATGTGGAAATGGAAATGTAACTTAGATCATTCTCTTTTTTACCTGTGTCTCGAGGCCTTGCTCGCTTCTTATCCCATTTCCCTTTATTTTTTGCATTACCTTTCCAGTCTGGTTAGTCTCATATCTACGCTTTGATAGCTCATAACAATGCTTTAGCTTCCGGATGGCCTCCTCCAATGATCTAGGCTCATCAAACTCAATCATGTCTTTGAATGTTATCGACAACCCATTGATGAATCGTTGAATCTTGGCCTTCTCCTCCTTGAGGTACGGCACATATCTCAACAACTCCTAAAATCTACTAGTTTACTCCTCATCGATTATAGAGTCCATATTTAGCTCATAAAACTAATTTTCCTTGTCATCATAGTACATCTTCGATAGATACTGCTTCCTGAATAGTCTCTCGAATTCACTCCAAGTCAACTCCTCATAAATATCTCTAATTTTCTTTACATCTTCACACCAAATATTTGTTTTACCTTTAAGAATGAATGTAGATATCCTGGCCTTCATGTTCTCTAAGTAATCATGCAATATGAAGAATTTATTCATTCCAATCAACTATGATTTTGCATCATGTGATTTATTCATTTCCCCATCGAATGTAGGTGGCTTTTCTTTCTTGAACTCATCTAGAAAATATCCCCTATCACTCCTCCTTTAAGGATTATAACGATGATGACCATGATACCTTTCAGAACTAGAACGAGAATAGTACCTATGTCCATCACCCCTCCTTTCCGGAGTATCCAAGAACCTGACATCCCTGATCGTGTCATCTCTATCTGACCTATGCCCACTATGGGGTCTACTTCCACATGCCCCATTAGTCATATCCTCCTATCCATAGTTGATCCGAAGTGGTCCCTGTCTCTGCAATTCTGACAAACTCTGAAGAATTATTGCATTGACTTCAACTTATTTCTCCTATGCCTGCATGATTTTTTCATTTTCTTCTTTGCAAATCCTTATTTCCTCCTTCAAAGTCCTCAATGTGTCTACTAAGTCAGAAGTGTTCCCAACACCACGCTACTCATCTGATTCATAGGGAGAATCTTTGTATTCTACCATCTTGTTAGTCATCTTTGATCTCTTCTTCCTGCAAGGTATATTATGTCAGTTAAACCAAATCATAACCAAAATAGTGTACCTTAGTATAGCTCGAAGAGGATATCTCATCTGCAAGACCGACCATATTAGCGCAATACACACACACACACACACACACACACACACACATATAAAAATAATCATATCAACATATAAACATATTTTCAACCATTATCCATTTATCAATGCATGACTATGCTGACCACATACCATGACTTCATGCACAACGACCACCATCTAGTCAAAGTATGCATAAAAACATATAAACACTGACACACATAATCGATGCATGACTGACATAAACACAACAAATACATTCAGCAACGACACCATCAACTTTCACATGACGACTACACTACAATCATGACCAATACCATGCATAAACAACAAGCACATAGATCACAAGTATAAGGACCTATATGCAACCAACATGTAGATACGAAAACACATTAATCCAAGTGGAACGGAAACCAGACATCACCCAAGGAGAATGGAACCATGATATGATACTACTCTATAACACCCTCCTCCCACATCTACCCAAGTTACCGGCCAACCGGGGCAAACATGTGATGAAAAGTTACTATGATATGATTCAACTCCCTATATATCAGTTACGGAAGTGGAATCGACGTAACACAACCAACCTAACCTTCTGCACTTGCAACAAAACCCCCAGGAGCCATTTAACCCATCTAGGTGACCGGAGCCATCTAACCCATGGGCATGCATGCGACTTAAGACCTCCAGTCACTCCCACAACAAGGAATGCCTGCGACTAGGGACATTTCCAGGTAGTTTTGTGCCAACGACTCCAAATTAGTAGAAAGTTTTTTTACAATAAAAAAAAATAAATACTAAAATTTTATCTAAAAAATAATTAAATTATTGTTATTTATCTCTTTGATATATTTGTTCAATAGTGAAAATAAAACCGAGATGTGACTATAAGACATATGCAAGAATCAAAATTTTGATTTTTCATTTTGAAAGAAAAAAAATGAAGGTTTAAAATGCGTATATGGAAAACAATTGAGAAAATATTTAATTTTTTTTTAATCGTTATATTGTATTTAATTTCTTTCAAAGTTATATCAAAGTTTTAGTTGAAGTAATTTAAAAATGTTAACATATTTTAAAAAATAAACAATTTTAGTTCATGGAATGTAACTCATTTGAAAATCACCTTGTTATGAAGTATTATGTAAAAACATGAGATTCAAACTTAAATCCCTTTGAGTGGCCAACCAAAAAATAATATTTTTTAATCTATTTATTTATTATATTTTTAGAATGTGGTTTAATGGAAAAGGAAAAATCAAATATAAAAGAAATAAAATTGACATGATTACATTTCATGTGGTTTGAATATATATATATATATATATATATATATATATATTCAAAAATAAAAATATATAATTATCCACTATCTACTCATAGAATTTCAGTGCAAACTTCCACAATACTAATGGTTTTGTCTTAATTGCTAACTGTCTTAAATGGGTTTTGTCTTAATTTCCATTGTCTTAAATATAAAGTTTTATATTAAAATATTTTTGTCTCAAAGTGCTTTTGTCTTAAATATAAAGTTTTGTATTAAAATATTTTTGTCTCAAACTCCTTTTGTCTTAAATATAAAGTTTTGTCTTAAACTATTTTTGTCTCAAACTGTTTTTGTCTAAAATATAAAGTTTTGTCTTAAAATATTTTTGTCTTAAATTGTTTTTGTCTTAAAATATTTTCGTCTCAAATTGCTTTTGTCTTAAATATAAAGTCTTGTCTCAAACTACTTTTGTCTCATACCACTTTTGTCTTAAATTTTATATTTAAGACAATTCAATTGATATTAAATTTTAATATAAAATAACTAAAATAAAAGGTGACTTTTTAAGACAAAAAATTTCTTTTGTCTTAAACAAATGTCTTAAAATGCCCTTGCTGTAGTAGGGTATGTAAATGCTTATAGATAACAAAATGTAAACAATGTAGTAGTTGGATGCAAGTTTTCTTAAACCTCCATGCATAAGAATAGTTAAGACATAATGTTCAATGCCTATCCTTGTGGAGGATGATAATCAAAAAGTAAGAAAGTTCCCACGCAATCCAACCAGGGATCTCAAAGCGTGGGACACAACCAAGGATCTATTGCACGAGATCCTTCATAAGGATTCACTTACTCCACTCGAATTGACCCAACGATTAGCTAACATCAAAAAACATCCTTCTTTGAAGGAATTAATTGGCCCCTCATATGGTCTATTGTTTTCTTGAGATATTTCAGGCAAGAGGAGAACAAGAACTGGCTATGAGAAGATCAAAAAGCAAGTGCGACCACTCCCTATCTCCTTTGTTGATTAAAAGTCTAAAATTTATAGTTTAGAAAACTCTTGCAAGACTTTCATAGGAAGCATATTGTATTGCTTTCAATATTCAAACTAACATTCAAAAGGCCTAATTTGGACTAACCTCTCAATACTTATCCCTTCCAATAAAAATCCACACTAGTATTTTACTTGTGAATAGAAAGTAAGATTGATTGAAAGGATCAAATGTAAAATGTAAAAGTTTAAATAACTCTTGCAATACTTTCCAAAAGCCCACTGCATTTCTTCCGACCTTCAAATTATTAAGCTACATTCCAAACTTCAAATACCCCTTCAATCTGAATGAAAAATATTCCCATCACATTTGTTTCTTTAAAAAAAAAAATCTTACTCTTTGGGGAAGTCTCACTCACTCAATTGTTGTTCATATTCATCGCAGTTCAATTTGTATCTTTCCTTCAATTCACATTCCATGTCTCTAATGAGCTACTCCCCCTTAGCCCACCCCAACAAAACCTAAAGACCTATCCCATTCCTACACCAAATTCCTTTCACTACCACCTCCTTGATATTAATGATGAGATTGATAGAAGAATGGTTCCCCGTGTGAATGGATAGTAAATCAATCATTGTTTGAATTTCTATAGCTACAAAAATGTTTGATGAAAATTCACTAGAAGCTAGATTGGATAGATTGGATGCATTGATGGCGCAATGAGCAAAACATTAACGTAAAATTACATTCAATAGTCATTTTATTGTGCTTAATTAACACTTTAATCTCTTTCAAGTGTGAATATGCATAATGGTTTTTTTTAAGGTAACAATAATCATCATAAATATATGTGAAGCAAGCGATTTACAGATTATGTAGAAAATACAAAAGAAAATGACGATGTTTGGCTAAAGGCCATTGAATAATGATAATACTTTTCCTTACATGTTTTTTGGTTTAATTTATTATGAATTCGTTGGAATATAAGTGTGATAACTCTCCACAATTTCAATATCCAATTTTTTTTTAAAGACGGTTGAATTATATATACGATTGAAAATAATTTTTAAATAACAAAAATAAGAATTATGAAAAACTTTCAAAACTTATGATAAATAAACAATGCTTAAAACTTTTTTTTAGATCCATGATACATTTGACTACTATGGGTGCCCCTTGGCGCCATACCTTTATGAGCTTATGCTCTTGGTTATTTGCTAGAGTCTGCCCGTTTGCAGGGTCAACTAAGGGTTTTTTATTTGTCGGATGATTCAGAGATGGTGAACAACCATTTCACGGATGATTCTCTTTTGTCTGTGCGAGTTGATCAGGACTCAGTTGCTGGTGCTAGAGATTGTCTGTCAGTGTTTTGTGAGGCCTCTGGAGCTATTGTTAGTGATCATAAGATGGATTATTGGCTGGTTGGTCTTGATGAGGCCCTATCTGGCTTCCTTACTGGCTGGCTTTACAAAACCCATGTGGCTATAACGTGTGGCGAGACAATGGCTAGAAGATTGAAACAATGACAAAGTCAGCTGACCGGTACAACCTCTCTCGGTTATTGTGTGATGGTAGACATCTTCTATCTCGTATGGCGGACTTCTATCGTCGTCTGTTGATTATGTGTATCCTCTCTATGTAGCACCTAAATGTATCCCCTCTTAGTAGCACCTCTTGGTAGCCTCCCTGTGTATCACCTCATTGTAGCACCTGTTCGTAGCACCTCAGTGTATCACCCAATCGTTCTTCGTAGCACCTAATCGTAGCACTTAATCATTCGTAGCACCTCTTCGTTTAGTGGAGTGCTTGGGTGGGCAGACAGAACATTCTATTAAATTTACCTTATACTTGCTATATTTTCTTTACCTTCAGTGTTACCATGCTATCAACCTGGCGGCGGACCATCCAGACCGGCTCAATTACCCACTTAATTTATAGCATTCATTGGACGGGCGTTCATACAGCATTGCACAGGCTAACACTTGCTGACTGATTCTTAGGAGGTAGGCAAGGCAGGAACTATTCCTATTTACCTTTACTCTACCTTGCTTTACTTTAGTAGTGCTTCCAACCTTAACTTTTTACCACTACTTACCCAACCTTCGCCCTCAACTTATAGCGTTGTCCGGTAAGGGCTTCCAATAGAGGGAGGAGCTTTTGGACGGGTTTCTATACAAAATGAAAAGGCTTCAATAACACTTTCTTGGGGCGAGTATCGGTAGCTGCTGCTCTCTTACTGGGCCTACCTTGACCTTTACTTACGTGCATGCTAGATGTATGTGTGAAGGCGTTTTCCACCGGACGAAGGAAGAATCCATGTGGCGGGGTTTGAAACGGACGGATAGAGATACCTCCCTGGCCATTTTGGAGCGGCCAGATTATTAGGGAAACGTCCAGCGTTCAGTTGCCCAGCGAGCATGAGAGGACTGCTTGTAGTCGATCTTGAACCTTCCTGCTTATATCTTGAATGCATGGAGAACAACTGACCTCTGACGAAGACCGATTCTGCTTCGCTAAACTAAACCGAACAACAAACCTTCAACCTGCCTTCATCGAACAAACTTCCTGCCTTGCCTGAAAGATCTTGCTGCCTGCCTTCTATCTTATCTCTCTCTGCCTGATATGCCTGCCCGTCTCTCGATTGATACCCTATCTTACCCGGATCTAAATATTGCAAACTGGATACAATTAACTTGACGGACGGAGCTTGCTTGCCTTTTACCCGAGACCCGTTAGGCTAGAACGTGACGCGAAAACAACGTGTGCCGAGGAAGGCAGGAAAGGGAGAAGCTGGAAGGGGGACACAGTTACAGGAGAAAGATATTGGATCGCCATTTTCGCACGCTGGAAGCACTCTTTTGAACCTGAGATGATATTACAACTTCAATTTCAAGTGATTTTGTTTTATTTGGGAAGAATGGCATTTTATGGTTATCCCGGGGCAGGTTACACATATCCAGATTTGTGTTCGGCTTTCGAGGATGCGGGCTCCGCGTTTCATCCTATGAGGCGGGCTTACTTACGTGCTTGCTGGCTGTTACTAGCTTAATGGAATCTATAATCTCATAGATAAGGAATGGAGGAAGGTAAGTAGATCACTTCTTCCCTCCGTACTAGCTACCCGACCTATGTGAAAGACACTACCTGACCAGCGTGAATGTCTCAACCTCCCTGACCTGAAAGTCTATCTATAGTCCCCTCTCTCTCGGTTTTTCGCTCTAGCCGAAGAAGGAGGTTACCAAGTATTCTCTTACATCTATGTATATATAATAGAGCTACAAAGCAAGAAAAGATGAAGGTAAATACTCGACTGCACGAAGAAGGGGTTGTCGGAGATGAAATCCATTGATTGATCGAGCCCACCCACCCTATTTAGCTTCCCACCCGAACTAGTGTAGATAGCGCCTGTCCCTCCTGCCAATGAAAGGGTAAACTCATTATGAGAGCAAAGTCGTGTGTATTCCATTTTAGATGGATCTGGAGAAGGAAAAGAACCCATCCCATGTGGGTTGATAATCACGGCAAGCTCTCTTGCCCCGGACATTGGGCACGTTTCTAAATAGATAGACCTAGAGAGCCTTACCAATTGAGAGTGAGATAACCGGGTGGGATCATGAGCCTTATCGATTTGAAGTGGGGCGGTCCCAAAGCATGAGTTATCTGAATCTGAGGGGAGGAAAGATGTATAACCCACATAGCGCTTCTTCGGAGATCACCTATCTATTTAGTTGAGTCTGATTTTTCTTTAGGGTTTGAGTGAGCAGACATTGTTCATCCCATCCAATCAAAACTCCATCCAATTAAAACTTTTTATTTTCACCCCATCTAATCAAAACTTTTTATTTTCGTCTTCCTCCTTCAAATAAGAAATTGACATGTGGCCAGTCGAGTCATGAAAATAAGGCGAACATCCACCCTGCATACGGCAATCATTAGTTCATTCATTGAACATCCACCACTTCATATGCTAGCAACATCCGCCACTGCATACGCTGATCATTCGCAACATCCGCCACTTCATACGTCGAAAATCCACCACTTCATAAGGCAACAACATCCGCCACTTCATTGTACATCATTTTTTTGGGTGATAGTATTCACATCTACCATATTGTTCACATTTTTTTGGGCGATATTGTTCACATTTACCATAATGTTCATAGTTACCATATTTTTTACATTCGTCAATGAATCATACGCTGAAGATTGATCAAGCATTTTCTTTATGGCTTGGCATCGTCATTGTGGAGACATTCTTTGCAATTCGTTGCAGCATCTCTCCAATGGTTGCTATCTCAAAAGCTCTAAGTAGTTCTGACGATCAGAAAATCTCTATGGGTCACAGGAATGCTCCAAGGCAATCTCATTCCATTCATGGAACTGGCCAACCTGCTCGCCTCACAGAGCCTCGCTCTTTCCTATATAACGACTCTAGGAATCACCAAACGACTATAGCCTCATCTCTAGAACTCGAATATGAACATCCAGTTGGTGTATCTCCCCATGTCTTCCATGGAGGGGGTGTCTAAAGGAATCAACAGCCAGGATAATGTTTCCTTTCATCGTGCCATCATACTCTTGGCTTCGTCGCACAAGCTAGCCGAGCTATTCAAACAATGGTTGGACCAACAGTTGTACGATACGAATAACAAAAATAAGATTACCGAAGCTCCCCATTCCTCTCCATTTTGCACGATCTGTGACATCTTTATGGAATGGGTAGACAACTACGGGGCCAAGTTCAGGATCACCACCATGGTCTTCCACACATACGGGGCGTTCGACAAGTCTGTCATACACTCCTTGAGAGTGGGAGGACGTTGCAGGTATATATTGTTGCACCTCCTCTTCATATATATTGTCATTCATGGCCATCAACGCTGGGAATACCCCAGTGAAGGAGGCAGAGCAGGAAGATGGATAAACTGAACCATTTTAAACGTCAGCCTAGTCGTGGTAGGGGAAAAGATACCCATTGCGGTTTTATTTTTCCTTGCTTGTTTGTGTGATGTGTTAGTTTTTAATTACTAAATAAAAACTCATGCATAAACAATTTTATGCTCAGAAAAATAAAATTCATGGATAAACAATTTTTATACTCAGTAAAAAATTGATATAAAATGTAAAAATCTTTAAGCAATTTTTACTGAGATGTAAGCTTTAATAAAATCTTAATAATGTTTTTAAAGCAACTAAAATCAATCCTTAAATGCCCAGTAAAAATAAATAAAACTATAATGTCCAGTAAAATTACATACCTCCAGCCATCGGTTTTGAAATAATTCACAGCTTCAAAGAAATGAAACAACCCTTGCAATAATAGAGACTTTATATTCAAACCGCAAAACAATAAAGGCTCTACATACAGAATCCTGGCAATTTCACCGTGACTCTCCAACCAAACGAAATCGAGTCTTTGTAAAAACGCCTTCCGCTATGTGGATTGATTTCTCTCTTCACAGCAATATAATTAAATACTTGGGACATGTAGCAAACGATTTAAATAATGCTGTCAATTAAAACAAGAAGATGCTCCAATTCGTTGTTCTTAATGCTTTGCTACAGCGATTGCAAAATCTACGAAAATTCCTTGCCGGCCACTCTTGTGCTTTCTGGGTTTACCAACAACATTATTCTCTCTACGATAAAGCAAACTTCACAAGCAGAAATCTGAAAACAAACTTATGATGTGCAGTCCAGAGATAGAAGGCTTTTCAATTTGAAATCTGAAAGGGCTTCCAGGCTCTGCTAATTCTGGTTGATGGTGTAAAACTGAAGGGAATGAATTAGTGAGCTTGGGGACCAAACAGAAAACTATATAGCCCAGCTTCCATCAAGCTTCTGTTGGCTATGTGTCAAATGCTCCACTGATCATGGCAGAGAACTGTAGTGGGAGTAATGGACCATTTCAGAAGCTCCCAACAAGAAATTAATGAACTGCAGTTGATTTCCATAATTTAAGGAAATTACTGCAGTTAGTTTCCATAAATTAAGGAAATCACTGCAGTTGGTTTCCAGAATTTTACTCCAGTTGTTTCCAGAAATAGAGGGAGTAATCCTGAAATTCAGCAGCGGATGAGGGAGCGTAACATTCTCCCACTTGGTCCATACTTCCACTCTTAATGTCTCATCTAAAAAACCATTGATAATATGTATTAAGTAATAGATACACGAATCATGGCGATAAGTCCTCTAATGATGAGTATTATCTTCCATGTATTACTATGTATTTATTCTTATTAAAATTCATGTGGCAACAATTTCTTAATGAATAAACCCCATGTTTATTCTTGGTCCTACATAGATGAATTCTCTCAAATCAAATTAAAGTGCACATAAATATGAGAAAAAAACATCACAATAATTAAGAATTTCATTAAAAATGACATTGTTCATACAATGAGAATTTACATAATGGAACCAAGTCCCATATTCATTACATGATCCTTGAATTTAAACGGTGGCATGCCCTTAGTCAAAGGATCAGCGATCATCAACTCAGTGCTAATGTGCTCAATGACCACTTTCTTTTCTTTAACACGTTCCCTTATAGCTAAATACTTAATGTTGATGTGTTTATTTCGACTCCCACTTTTGTTGTTCTTAGCCATAAAACAGCAGCTGAATTGTCGCAATATATTCTCAATGGCTTAGAGATAGAATCCATAATTCTAAGCCCGGAAATGAAATTCTTAAGCCATACACCATCTAAAGTAGCCTCAAAACAGGAGACGAACTCGGCTTCCATAGTAGAAGTGGCAATCAAGGTCTGCTTGGCACTCTTCCATGATACAGCTCCACCGGCCATCATAAAAATGTATCCTGATGTTGATTTGCGTGAATCAACACATCCAGCAAAGTCAGAATCTGAGTAGCCAATCACATCCAAGTTGTCCGTCTGTCTATACATAAGCATGTAGTTTTTGGTTCCTTGAAGGTACCTCATTACTTTCTTTGCAGCTCTCCAGTGGTCTAAACCTGGATTACTCTGATATCTTCCCAACATTCCTACAGCAAATGCAATGTCAGGTCTTGTGCAAACCTGAGCATACATTAGGCTTCCGACAGCAGAAGCATATGGAATGTTATTCATTTGTTCCCTTTCAAAGTCGTTCTTCGGGCATTGGTTCAAACTGAACCTATCACCCTTCACAATGGGAGCAACACTTGGTGAACAATCCTTCATCCGAAATCTCTCTAAAATTTTATTAATATAGGTTTCCTGAGACAGACCCAAGATGCCTCGAAATCTATCTCTATGGATCTTAATGCCAATGACATAAGATGCCTCACCCATATCCTTCATATCAAATTTTTTAGAGAGGAATTGTTTCACCTCATGCAGCAAACCCTTATCATTAGTTGCTAGCAAAATGTCATCCACATATAAAACAAGAAAACAGATTTTACTCCCACTGACTTTAAGGTATATACATTCATCCATAATGTTTTCTACAAAACTGAAAGAAGAAATTACATCATGAAATTTCAAATACCATTGGCGGGATGCTTGTTTTAATCCGTATAATGACTTCTTGAGCTTGCAAACCAAATGCTCACCATCACTAGAGGAGAATCCTTCAGGTTGTTTCATGTAAACCTCCTCCTCTAGATCTCCATTGAGAAATGCCGTTTTCACATCCATTTGATGCAACTCCAAGTCAAAATGGGCTACTAATGCCATAATAATGCGCAAGGAATCTTTCTTAGATACAGGAGAGAAAGTCTCCTTGTAATCAATTCCTTCTTTCTGAGTGAATCCCTTTACAACGAGTCTAGCCTTGTATCTCTCAATGTTGCCCAATGAGTCTTTCTTTGTCTTAAAGACCCATTTACATCCAATGTCTTTTGCACCATTTGGCAACTCAACAAGATCCCAGACTTCATTACTCTTCATAGAATTCATCTCTTCCTTCATGGCATCGTACCATAATTCTGATTCTTTGCAACTCATGGCTTGTGAAAAAGACTGAGGATCATTTTCGGCTCCAATGTCGTAGTCAGCTTCTTGCAGATACACAACATAATCATCAAGAATTGCTGATCTCTTTGGTCTAGTAGATCTTCTTAACGTTGTCCCACCATCTTCCTGAGAAGTATGTGGTTCAACTCGTTGTTCAAAAATTCTTGGCAATTCTTGAACTATCTGATCTACTGGAATGTCGTCAGCAGCTTGTGGAACTTCAACAATTGGTTGTTCAACACTAGTTTGTACTTGAGGGGTGCTGTGAACAATAACCAATCTTTCACTTGAGGTGGAAGGTTGAGATTCTGAATGATCCTTCTCAGAAACTATGTTCCTGGTTTGATCGCTCCCACTGATCAAGTCATTTTCAAGAAACTTTGCATTTATTGACTCCACAATCCTAGTGCTGTGAGATGGACAGTAAAATATGTAACCTTTATACCTTTCAGCATATCCAATGAAATACCCACTAATGGTCCTTGGGTCCAGTTTCTTCTCTTGTGGATTGTATATTCTCACTTCGGACGGGCATCCCCAAACGCGCATATGTCGCAAACTCGGTTTCCAACCTTTCCATAATTCAAATGGCGTTTTAGGAACAACCTTGGTTGGAACTCGGTTTAATATATACACTGCCGTCTTAAATGCTTCAGCCCACAAGGATTTAGGAAGATTGGAGCTGCTAAGCATACTCCGCACCATGTCCAATAATGTTCGATTCCTTCTTTCTGCTACACCATTCTGGTCAGGTGAACCAGGCATGGTGTATTGGGAAACAATCCCATGCTCTTGAAGAAATTTAGCGAATGGCCCAGGTGCTTGTCCATCTTCTGTGTATCTACCATAATATTCTCCACCTCTATCTGATCTCACTATCTTAATCTGCTTGTCGCATTGATTCTCTACTTCAGCCTTAAATATCTTAAAGGCATCTAATGCTTCGCTCTTTTTATGAAGCATGTAGAGATACATATATCGTGAGTAATCATCTATAAAAGAGATGAAGTATCTCTGAATATGTGAGTCCATGTCTGGACTACATATATCAGTATGTATGATCTCTAATATGTTTGAACTCCTATTGGCACCTTTCTTTGACTTGTTGGTCTGCTTTCCCTTTATGCAGTCCACACAAGTCTCAAAATCAGTAAAATCTATAGTATTAAGTACCCCTTCATTTACCAATCTTTTAATTCTATCTATGGAGATATGACCTAGTCTCTGGTGCCATAATTTAGAGGAATTTTCATCAATAACACATCTTTTAATACCAGTGTGAACATGCATTGAATCATAAGTGACATTGTTTTGTAAATTAATGCAGTAAAGACCATTAGACAAAATACCATTCCCAACATACTCAGATTTATAAAATAAACTGAATGATGTTTCTGAAAAGTTAAAGGAATATCCAAAAGGTACAAGCCTTGAAACTGAAATCAAGTTTCTAGAGAAACTTGGTACATAAAAAGTCTTTTCTAATTCTAAAACAAAGCCACTACTTAAATTTAAATAGCATGTTCCTATAGCCTCCACATGCGAGCCCATCTTGTTTCCTGATAAGATGCTTTGCTCACTTCCCACCGGCTTCCTTCAGTTTTGAAAACCCTGCAAGGAATTCGAAATGTGAATTGTTGATCCAGAATCAATCCACCATGTGTTAATATTGACATTAACCATATTAGATTCATAACAAACAAACGAGATTGGATTACCTTTGTCCGCAAGCCATTTCTGAAATTTAGCGCATTCATTCTTCATGTGTCCCTTCTTTTTACAGAAGAAACACTTGGAATCCTTCTTGATATCGGCTTGGGGAGGTATTTTACCTTTCCCTTTCCGATTGGCTTGAGATTTTCCCTTTCCTCGCGTTGCCAGCATTGCACTTTCTCCCATTTCCATCACCAGTCTCTCTTCCTCTTGAACACACATGGTCATGAGTTCATTAATTGACCATTTATCCTTATGTGTGTTGTATGAGATTTTGAAAGGTCTGTATTGGTGTGGAAGGGTGTTCAGGATGTAGTGCACCAGGAAAGATTCTGATATTTCAACCTCGAGTTTCTTCAATTGAGCCGCAGTGTCCCTCATTTGCATGATGTGCTCGCACACACCTTTTACACTAGTGAGCCTTAGGGATGAGAACTTCATGATTAGGGTGCTTGCAAGTGCCTTGTCTGAAGTGACGAATTGATCATCAATGGCTTTCAGCAAGTCTCGGACTTTGTCATGCTGTTCAACAGAACCACGGATACCAGCTGAAATTTTAGTCTTAATGAACATCACGCTTAAACGATTAGATCGTTCCCATCGTTCATAAAGTGCGATGTCTGCTGTAGTGCTGGTATTAGTGAGTGCTGGTGGTTCATCTTTCCTAATAGCATAATCTATGTCCATCCACCCTAAATGAAGGAGAACTCTCTCCTTCCAGACTTTATAGTTATCTCCCTTAAGTTCAGGGATATCAATACGAATTTCAGAGAAATTTGCAGGTTGTACAACTGCATAATATTAAAAAAACACACGCTTATGTTAAAATTGAGACATAATAAAATTTCATGCTTTACCAATGTAAATCATGCTTTAAAATTGAATCTAATGACATAAAAATTGTTTGTGGACTAAATTTTTAATTCAAGCAAATTCAATTAACCTTTTAAACTTTATGATAAAACTTATTAATTCATAACCCCTGTGGGTAAGTTATGAATATTTTATCCTAATTAATTACTTAAATATAATAAAAATTCCTGTGGGATAAAATTTATTATATTTAATATAATTAATTACAATTAATGTCTATTCTTTATGTGATCCTAATCAATAATCATAATATATAATTTTATTTGATTTGAGATGCTGTGGCTATTCTCTAATCAATTAAAATTATATGAATCACTAGACTTTTTTTTATTTATAAAAATTAACTGATAAATTTGCATGAATGAAACTACAATATTCATGCATAATATTTAACCATAGATCTCATATGCTCATTGATAATAACATGTTTTAATTAAATCTCAAATAATTAATTCATGCATAACTAAATATGAGCATATTTTCCAAAATTGCATATAATTTAAACTAAATATTATAAGCATATAAATTAAAGAGAATAGACATATTTCTAAATATATAATTTAATTTAGAAAATCTAAAAATAGGGCATTTATCCAATTATATTCATAAATCACCAAGGCAGAGATGTAAAACTTCGCTCCGATACCAAATGTTAGTTTTTAATTACTAAATAAAAACTCATGCATAAACAATTTTATGCTCAGAAAAATAAAATTCATGGATAAACAATTTTTATACTCAGTAAAAAATTGATATAAAATGTAAAAATCTTTAAGCAATTTTTACTGAGATGTAAGCTTTAATAAAATCTTAATAATGTTTTTAAAGCAACTAAAATCAATCCTTAAATGCCCAGTAAAAATAAATAAAACTATAATGTCCAGTAAAATTACATACCTCCAGCCATCGCTTGCAATAATAGAGACTTTATATTCAAACCGCAAAACAATAAAGGCTCTACATACAAAATCCTGGCAATTTTACCGTGACTCTCCAACCAAACGAAATCGAGTCTTTGTAAAAACGCCTTCCGCTATGTGGATTGATTTCTCTCTTCACAGCAATATAATTAAATACTTGGGACATGTAGCAAACGATTTAAATAATGCTGTGCCGGCCACTCTTGTGCTTTCTGGGTTTATCAACAACATTATTCTCTCTACGATAAAGCAAACTTCACAACCAGAAATCTGAAAACAAACTTATGATGTGCAGTTCAGAGATAGAAGGCTTTTCAATTTGAAATCTGAAAGGGCTTCCAGGCTCTACTAATTCTGGTTGATGGTGTAAAACTGAAGGGAATGAATTAGTGAGCTTGGGGACCAAACATAAAACTATATAGCCCAGCTTCCATCAAGCTTCTGTTGGCTATGTGTCAAATGCTCCACTGATCATGGCAGAGAACTGTAGTGGGAGTAATGGACCACTTCAGAAGCTCCCAACAAGAAATTAATGAATTGCAGTTGATTTCCATAATTTAAGGAAATTACTGCAGTTAGTTTCCATAAATTAAGGAAATCACTGCAGTTGGTTTCCAGAATTTTACTCCAGTTGTTTCCAGAAATAGAGGGAGTAATCTGAAATTCAGCAGCTGATGAGGGAGCGTAACATGATGAACATAATGCAAGTGCGGAGATGGAAAGTACAATTGGTTATTAAAGCGTAGGGAAGAAAAGGAATGTGTCTCAGGAACACAACACTAAGAAAAAAAACAAAAAAAGTAACAGATGCATTTCATGCAACGCGTCACTCTCCACGTCCCAACCGAAAGAAGGAATGGATTGCTGCCATGGTTTCCAAAACCAATTAATGTGTAGGGAAGAAAATGAATGTTTCTCAGGAACACAACACGAAGACAAAACCAAAGTAACATAGGCGTTCCATGCAATGTCTCACTCTCCATTATAGTTACCAAGTTCGGCCGTACTGGTAAAAGAAATTCGAAAAAGATTGATCCGATTCGATTCGCGTTATAATAGGATACAAAAGTTTTGATTTATGAAATTTTAGTTAAATGTAATCCCGCTCATTATTTAACTTGCCCGAACCATCCCTTGCAATTCTGAGCCACAAGGTTCGACAGAAGCCACAATGCTCCGGAACATATTTTGATCAAGAGTATAAATATGGAAGCATATTTTCCACTAAGACATTCTATCAGTTTCAAAACTGCTTTATAATTTTTGGTTTATGTAAAATTTTGTATTAGAAAATAGGAAAAAACACTAATGTTATAGAAATTTTATATTTAAAAATTTGTAATTATAAAAATATCAAGTTTTTTATTAAAAATAAAAATTTGGTATTAAAAAAATATAGAGAAAGGTAAATTTTAAGTTTAAAAAATTGCAAATAGTTTTTCTCATTTTTAAAGAAATTTTCTTTATAAAGCTGGGTAGGCAAACACTGCTCAGCCCACCCAATCACAGAACTTTATCATCGCCCTTCAAACGAATTATATTTTGACACATTATGAAGCCATGGGCGTATATTCCATCATCCTGTGTCACAGATTCAGACCTCGACACAGTGGTCATACGATCTTTGGGGACAAGCTGTAGTCATACAGTCAGACCTGCCATGATTTTGAAAATCAATTTTGGGAGTAAAAATTTTATGCAAATACCAAAACTACCTCTAAGTTTTTTGAAAATAAACTATATATGAATATCAAGAAAGACTAAATTTCAAGATAATGCAAAAATTAAACTAGGTTTTAGTTCCAAAAATAGAAAAAACAGACCTGCCAAAATTTTGAAAACCAATTTTGCGAGTAAAATTTTTATGCAAATACCAAAACTACTTCTAAATTTTTTGAAAATAAACTATATATGAATATCAAGAAAGACTAAATTTCAAGATAATGCAAAAATTAAATTAGGTTTTAGTTTCAAAAATAGAAAAAATGAGATTCGTGGAGTGTTAGTTAAATGGTGATGAGGCATGATGTTATGGCACTCATCACAAGTTCAATTCCCTTCCCCAATCAGAATAATGTATCTAGACATATTGATGAAAAATGTAAAAAAAATGTAGTGCTACTAAACTTCAAAAAAATTAGAAAAATAAAAAAATTACACACCAATTAAACTCTCCCTACGTTACTCTTTTCATTAGGTCAATCTGAGTCCGTCAAATACATTAATCTTCTGTAAAAATAATTTAGGAAACTCACCTTATCAATGAATTAAGCATGAACTCTTCTGAAACTTTCGCAAAGTAGCGCTAGCGGTCATGATATGTGTTCCTCTGCATATATTTTATAGGTAAATGAATAATTTCGAACAAGATGAAGTAAATTCTTTCAGATTAATAATAGTAACATTAATATTTTCTCTTACGAGTTCGATATCAAATTAATGCACTTCAACCTGTAGATTTCTTTTGGCCATTACATGATCGGAAAATAATAATAATAGTAAAAAGGAAAAAAGCGGTGCACCTCACAGACATGGAAACATACAGAAAATTCTATAAAAAATGTCATTTCCATAGCAGAAAATAAATGTAAGAGACAATTAAAATAGAATCACTTAATCACTCAAATACATGGAGGCAACACTTAAATTTAACGAAGAGCATAAATGTAAGAAAAACAATTAAAATAAAATCACTTCCATACATGGAGGCAATCCATAAAATTGACGAAAATGGCAAATGCTCGAAGAGAAATCAATGGAACCTTTCTATGAGTAATAAGACCAGCTCTGGAATGACTGAAACATCGACTGAAACCCAAGTTTTATATAAAAAATGGAATGACCGTTGATGGATGGAGCGACTGCTTTTCTATTTTTAAAAATTGAAGCGACTACATTTTCGTGATCTGAACTTAATCGGAAAAGCATTCTTTGGGAATAATCTCGTCGTGCCCAAAATTTGAACGTTGCGGTGTTCCTCAAGGTGAATAGGATGGACAGGAGTCGGGTCTAGTTGGAGCGTGGCATCACTATTCGTTACATTACCCTCCCTACTCGTGTCTAGTTTGAAAGGGGCAATCATTGCCCTGAGATGAAATTCATACACCATATATGATATAATGGTAAGGATTAAATAAGTTAATGATATAAGTGTATAAGGTACGCTTTAGCGAGGTAGAAAAATATATGTTAGGGGTATTGTTTGACCATCTATATAATTTAGTTATAGAATTTTCATATGTTTAAAAAAAAAAAGTGTTTTATTTTTATAAAAAAAAATTAATATAAATGTTTTTTTTATTATAAGGTAATTAATGGGTTTTTTAAAAGAGATATATAATTTAAAAACAAGAAGGGTGATGAGGATTAAATATTTATTATAAATGTTCATTAATATATAAAATCATTTTATTTAGCTATATAATATAATTAGTAAATTTTTAAATAATGAAAATGTTAAGGTAAATTATATTTGATTGATATGCATATTAAGATAAGAAGTTATTTATATTATTTAGTTACACAAAAGTTACTTAAATATGAATTCATTTAAGTTAATGGCCACAGAAGAGAGTAGGGTCTTGATAAAAAATGAGGTAATGAGTTCAACATCAATTTCTTGGAATCCAAAGTTAATTACTTTACATGCTCAAGGGGAATAGTTTCAATTTTGTATTTGGTATCAATATGTATAACGTATATAGAGGGTGGGCATGGGTAGCCTATTTCTCTCATTCTAAATAAAAAGGGTAGGGGCATGGGTAGCATGTTTCTCTCACTTGTTCCAAACTACTTTGGGCATGGTTATTCAATGTGGCATGGTTATTCGTGCTTTGCAAGACATTTGGGACAATGGATTTCTCCTTTAGGTCAAGAATTTTTCAGGGATTGTGGATGCCTCTATTTGGAAGAGGCTATTTAGAAGAGAAGCACTCCTGATAAGCAAAAGGGTGCATTTGGTTAGTGTACATATATTAACAATTTATATTAATATTAGTATACATTTTATTTTATTTTATTTTTTTCTAGTAAAACATCGTAATTTTGTACAACCTCAAAAATTAAGGACAATGTTACATTATGTAGGTGCCAAAGCCTCTCATTCAAATGCTTAATCTTTAATCTTTAACCTCAAACCCTCCCCCTCATTAATTTTGCAAATTACAAATTAATTTCTTTTTCCCCTCCTTCTTTGCTATGTAACTTCTACATGCAAAGATTGTTATTGTTATGAGACATTTATGTTAGTGTAACTTTCTTCCTACATTTAACTTCCTCTTGCATTTTTTAGAAGATATATAAAAACTGAAATTTTGATTATATTTCATTGTCCAGATACTTGGCTTGATTATTGTTTTTCACATTCCTCTACTCTTTTTACCAGGGTACCTTTGCACCGGAACCTTTAGGTGCAATTGCTAATCATAATTTTATTAAATAATAGCTACTCCAGATTGGAGAATAGTGATTATCCAAATTATAATTCTGAAATTTAATCGTATAAACAAAAATTATTTCAATCTTATAAAATTTTGAAAAATATATTAATATATTAATTTTTATAAGACTTATATTCTCCAATTTTTAACGTATTGAATTTTACATGGTCAATCCTTTTTCGTATTGAATCAAATTTGAAACCGAATTCCAATTCGAATTTGATAGCTATGCTCTCCGCGTCCCAACCGAAAGAAGGAACACCTAGTTGCCATGGTTTCCAATGGTCGTTGTCTTTGAAAGAAAGAGAATATTGTTAGTGTGCGGGCTGCCACATTCAAGACACGACTTAAGTAAAAGACATTTTCCCTTAACATTTCCTTTACGGGTGTCCATGTATTCCACAAAATTACACATTCCATAGTGTCTAAAAGAAAATTGTGTAACTCTTTAACACAAACAGCACGAATAAAACAACATGATATCATGTATATAAATTCAATTATAAGTTAAATAATGTGATAGTGTTCTACATCCAATTCCCATTGCTCTATGTCCGATGAGCTTTCACTTTAGTATGCCCATTTCGATGTTGACTCACATCGTTGGAAACGTTCTCCCTTCCTAACAATCCCTATCGAATGGAAGCACCTTCTTTATTCGAATTCTTGCAGTCAAGAATGAAACTATAATTCCTCGTCGCCCCCACCAATTCTAATTGCATATCTAGTTTTGTATATAATCCCAAATCCCTGTAGCAAAGGGAGAAGCAGATTCAGTTCCATTTGATTGAGTTGCATTATTATCCAGCAACAGTAGTTCCAGCTGTTGATCCACCTGCATGTCAACTTCCCCCTGAGAATAAGGTTTTGGAAGCAGGGCAGTTGTGCACCTCACCCTTTGGATATTCTTCTTGAAAACCAAACCACACCACAAGCTTACCCTCTCTCTTTGCACAACCCCAACTTGATAATTTTGTGGTTCGAGAATCCAACTACTTCAACACATGCCCGCCGAGATTGCATGGGTGGAGGGATGGATATTTATAGTAGACGAGATCATACAAAAACCATACTATGTTCGTTCCTCAGGGCAAGCAATAAGTAGGGTGGATAAAAAAACAAACCCTATTGATTAGATGCGGAGTAAACAAGATTAGGTATTTACTCCCTTTGATGTGCAAGCTAACCTCGATGAGGCATAGAAGTGATTACGTGTGACACCCCACATCAAGTTGGGTTACTTAACCTAGTTTTTCGCGTGGTACAACACTTACACCTTAACCTTCTATTACTTCTACCTGAAACCCTATATTTATTTACTTATACTTACTACAAAATATCTAGTTTCGTATATAGTCCCAAATCCCTGTAGCAAAGGGAGAAGCAGATTCAGTTCCATTTGATTATCTTAAGTGGCTTGACTAGTAACAGTAGTTTCAACTCTTGATCCACCTGCCTGCGAGCCTGCCCTTTAGAAATAGGTAAATAATAAGGTTTTGGAAGTAGGGCAGCTAGGCACCTCACCCTTTGGATCTTCTTGAAAACCCCACCACAACCTTACCCTCTCCCTTCGCACAACCCGAACATGATAAGTTTGTGCTTCCAGAATCTAACTACTTCAACGCATGCCCGCCCGGATGGAAAGCCTTATTTACAAGGCTATCGGTTATTAAATGCTCTAAGACAAGTTATTTGGCATTTATAACTGATGATGAAAGTACCTATGACCGGATGGGTATGCCACGAAGATTTAATGAATGCCCATACCCATCTTAATAAGCCTGAGGAATTTCCTCCGCCTCCACCTTGATCGCAACCGCCACCACCAGACTATCAATATACAAAAACATATGTATGCATCTAAGTAGAAGATACAACAACAACGTACGCAATTAAGTATACGATGTGACAACGCACTTATTTAATGGCACACTCATTTGAATTTGAATTTTAATCACATACTCATTTGAATTTGAATTTTGAGTTTGAATTTGAAAATCAGTCTGCAGTGTCCTACTGCCTTAAAAAGTATTACTCTACCTGGCCGATACAGCATAGATAGTACATAGGTTGAAAATATTATGATCAGTAAACTAAGAGAGTCGAAAGGCGGAGGTTTTATTTAAAAAATCCGTTATAAAAAAAAAGGCTTAGAGATTCCAAGCAAAAGCTTATCTCCTTTTTGTCTCTATTCATAGTTTTAGTTAATAATTATTAAAAATTATTGTAATTAAAAAATAAATATAAATTTCATATTTTATTATAAATATATTAATTCAGTTTAATAATAAAATTAATATAATAATAATCTATTAAAATAAAAAAAAGATTTAATGTATTATAATAAATATTATATTTAATTTAATTTTTTATATTTATACAATCTTATATTAAAAAATCCTAACTAAATTTTCATATCTAAATCAAAGATATTTTATATAGTCATAGTATATTGTGTTGTTTTTGTTAGTTTTTTATAATTTGCTTTTAAGCTTTAAGACACAAGTTTATCCTTTATATCTTTTCCACACCCATGTATTCTCATTTGCAAACTAATAATAAGTTTAGATCTCATGTAATTGTTTAAGGTATTCTTTTTATCTCTAGTATTTAAAGATTAAGAATTATATTTTTTTCATTATTTGAGAAGTATATTTAAAAATTAAGAAGTTTGATTTCTAATATTTAATGAATGAATGCAATATGTTACACATAACACGCATAGTTAATGAAATTGCAAACTGACATAGACATTTATAATTAGATTACAAATATTTATTTTTTTAAAAATTTTGCTCTTTTTAATCTCCTTATTACCTAATTTATAGGTGAAAAAAAATAGATAATGTTTCTCCTATAGCTTTTTAATTCTCATGTTTAGAAACTTACCTCTAAATAATAAAATAAAACTATATTTGTTAGGTTATGAATTTCAAATAATGCACCAATACTTGACATACTAATTTCTATGTTCATTGATTTTACTATTTTACCACAAAAAAGGGAAGAAAAACAACCAAAAAAAAATCTGAAACACTTTTTTAACAAATAACATCCAGTTGATACTTCTTATTCTCTATATATTAACAAGTTTCTATATATTAATACTACATATATTAAGTAGTTTTTATGTTTTTATGTGGTATGAACATCAATAATCTACTAAAATGATGCACAAACACACTTATATAGCCTATAATTATATCTCATCTTATATTTTTATGCCATGCATACATTTAGCCTAACCAAATTTATAGTTTAAAATGCATAATTTATAGAGATTTTATTTATTTTTTTCTTTATCATAATATATTGTTTTAATGAGTGCACATGATAGTCATAGTTAATGAAATTGCAAACTTACACATGAATAATTAGATTACAAATATTTAATTTTTAAGAATTTTTTTCAAAAAATTATTTGTGCAGAAAAAATTTGGTTAATGTTACTCCTATAAATTTTTAATTCCCATGTTTAGAAAAATACCTCTAAATAATAAAAGAAATATATATTCCTTATGTTAAAACTTTGAAATAATACACCAATACTTCTCATACTAATTTGGATGTTCACTTATTTTACTAATTAGTAGTGTTATGTTATGGTTATATATATATATATATATATATATATATATATATATATATATATATATAAATAAGTTAAATGTTTAGTTATATATAGTGACATATGTATATATATAACTTTTTAAGAAAAAGTGAATCTATACAAGTTGGTAAGTTGGTTGACAGAAGAATATGTGGCTTGTTTTTTATCCTTTTTATCCAAAGTTTCACGGAAATTGAAAATCAAAAGTTGAGATGAATATATGAATATAAGAGCATATTAATAGTCCTGAGAAAGGGTAAAAGAACTTAATATGACTCATAATAGTTTAGTTTAATAATTTATAATTTTAATAAATAAAATTTAATAATTGGTTTAGATAATTTAGGTTTCTAGGGACATGGAGAGGATTGATAATGATATATTGTAAATATAAATGATTGGAAAAAATAAAGAAATGTTTAATTGAATAAATTCATGTGAAATGAAAGATAGGTGATAGTGCCAAAAATTAAAGTTTATTATTTTTTATTTTGTTTAAAATAGGTTTTCATGTGTTGCTAAGCTTTAGATCATCCTCCATGTTCATCATATTAGGTATTTTTTCTAGCAATGGTTTATTTTATTCTTATTTTTAGATAGTGGTCTTCTTTATGAAATAACTTAGCATTTTCTATACAAATGTATTTTTCTGACCTATTCCTAGATATATCAGCTATGTGTTCTTTTAGTCTTATTCCAATAGACCTACCAATTTAACCTATGTATTCATATCCTCAAGAAAATGGAATTGAGTAAACTCCTTTGTGTTGTCTTGGATCTATTGAGTCTTTAACATATTCAACCATATTTTTAATAGTGTTCAGTGGGGTGAAAGACACATAAATTTTTTTCTTGTTCAGAATTTTAGCAATTTTATCAGTCGTTCCTTTTATGTAGGGAAAGAAAACTTTAGGATTTCCTAAGGGTTTTCTTTTTTGAGTTCTTCTTGAGGATTGTTGAATGGCTTGGATGATAGTTTTCTTGTGATAACCATTATTTTCAAAAACTTTGTGAATATGGTCTAGCTCATGTTTCAAATGATTACGGTGAGACATCCTAGAATTATAAAATATTAACATTTTATCGATTAAAATTATAAATTATTAAGATTTTTAACTTTAAATATTAATATTTTTATTCTTAAAACTAGAATCATATTATATTTATTATTAAAAACATAAATTAATTTAAAATAAAAATAATAGATATAGATATAGATATAGATATAGATATAGATATAGATATATATAGATATATATATATATATATATATATATATATATATATATATATATAGAGAGAGAGAGAGAGAGAGAGAGAGAGAGAGAGAGAGAGAGAGAGAGAGAGAGAGAGAGAGAGAGGTCTACAATGAGCAACTATATTTATCATGTCAATCTCAAGCTCTTAATTTACTTATTTATTGGTTATAGTTTCTATTTTCTAGTTTTTTAGGGTATATTTTTGGTCAAATTTGTTAGAAACTTAAAATGCATTTTAAATAACAAAAAAATGAAAAAAATTGAAAATTAATTTCACAAAATTCCTAAAGAAAAAATTTAAAACATGTAGTAATTAGAAAAAAATGTTTTTACTATTCAAGATAAAAAAGATGTATTTAATAAACAAAACATTGAAGTAAGCAAAAATTTTAAAACCTAAATTATAATTTTTTGGTGGTTTCAAAGTGTTTTCTAGGTTGTTTTGAAGTTTTTTTTAATGGTTTTTTGTGGTTTTCTATGTTGTTTTGAAGGGTTTTTTTATGTTTTTTTTGTAGTTTTTTAAGCTGTTTTGAAGGGTTTTTTTAGGGTTTTCATGGTTTCTGTATAGTTTTTTTTAATTAATTTGTTTATTCAAAAAAAAAAAAAGATAAAATACCTACTTTTCTTTGAGCCTCTAGGATGTTGGTGAGGTCGTTGGTAAGATTGATTTGAATGCTCCATGCTTCAATTGCTTAATCGAGCTCCAATACTCTCGATTATATACCTAAACACTCCCGGTCAAGTTCTCTAATGTCTCATGGTCTGTGAAAATGATGTGCACAGGCCGAGGGTGAGGTATTTAATAAAAAATAATGGCTCGATCGAGCCATAATGCTCGACCGATCCATAATGCTCGATTGAGCCATAAAGTTCAATCGAGGGTTTGTTTTTAACCCTCGACCCAGCTAATATTTTAGTTCTCGAGGAGCTCGATTGAAGCACTTAAAAAAAGACTCGATTGATCACTTAAATGGCTCGATCGAGCCATATTTTTTCCACCTAAATGCACCCTCTTTGCAAAAGGTGTAGCCAAGCTCCAATCTTTCACCCACATGTAGTTGCTAAAAATAATATACACAGAGATCAAATTAAGAAGCCTCCTACATCAAAATCTTCACCCATCTTGAGCTACTCACTTTCATGGAGAGCCGTAAAATAACTCGAATGTTCTTGATGGAAAATTCTCAAGTTTTAGCTCCAATCAATGATTTTTTTGTGTCCAAAACAACCCCCTTGTGATTTTTTTGTTTCCACAACAACCCTCTTATGATTTAGTTGTAATTCCATGGTTTGAAGATTCTTTTACCAATAACGGAAATCTACCTCATCATCCTGTAAGTGAATATAATTGGCCACCAAAAGGCTAACATCATTAGAGAAATTTTGAGGTATAAAATGGGCCTCAAAACAAAAATGTAAAGCCAAAATCAACTTGATAAGAACCAATAGGATTCAATATGATGATGTCAACCAATAGGTTATAAGTTGCGCATATACGAAGGGTGCGTATATACGGAGGTTGAAGTTGTGCACAACCTTTGTATATGAGCATATATGGAAGTTGTGCATATGCATTAGATGAAAATATACAAAACCTGCGCATATATAGAAGTTACACATATCGTCCATATATGCACAACTTTTGTATATGTGCAAATTCCATATATGAGCATATTTTATGTATATGTGCAACTTCTGTATATGCGCATATCTTTCATATATGCACATATCTTTCGTATATGTGCACAAAGGATATGTGCAACTTCTGTATATGCACATATACAGAATCTTTGTACAACTTCCATAATATGCATATACACCAGTCTCCATATATACACAACTTATGTATATGCGTATATATTTTTCATATGTGAATATCTTATGTATATGCACATATCCTTTATATATGCGCATCTACTATACATGCATAACTTCTAGACATACGCATATATGGAGTATATGAACATATACGAAAGAAGTTCATATACGAAATATATGCATATATACAGAATTTGTGCATATATGGAAGACATGTGCATATACGAAAGTCACGCAACTTCTATATATGCACATATTTTGTATCGCATATCATTCGTATATGCACAACTTACATATATGTACATATCTTTCGTATATGCACAAATTTCGTGTTTGTGCATATACGGAAGTCCCGCATATATAGAAGATATGCGTACATATGAAAGTTGTGCATATACAGTAGATGCACATATAAAAAAGCTACGCATATATGGAAGATACACATATACCTAATATATGTTAAATTCAAGCCACTGTATATGCACAAATTTCATATATGCGCATATATTTTGTATATATGCAACTTTTGTATATGTGCATATCTTGTATATATGGACAACTTCCTTATATGCACATTTATGAAAGGTAATCTGACGATAATATCCATATTGATAGAATCCCAAGGCCAACTTAGAATAGGAAATGGTTATAACCCTCTATTATGCCTTCTTCATTTGGTATATAGGCACACCCTACAATTTTCCATGAATTCATCCATACCAACCAAAGAATAAAAATAATTTAATAGAGATAAGGTATTTTCAGTCACAAAATGTCCTGATAACCCTCCACTATGATTTTCCTTGATTAAATGTCCCGATTAGCCTCAAAATTCCATGAGTCACATTGGTAGCTTAAGAAATGTGAAAATATAATTTTTTGGGTTCTCCTCGTGATTGAGCTCAGAAGGATATTCCCATTCCATTGGTGTTTTTCTATAGTAGTCATCGTCATCGAGAAAAGGGTGCTCAGTTGGCGAAGGTTTCCTAGATGGAATATGTTGCATTTCTAGTAGAGGGTGCCTAGTTGGTGGTTGGTGCATTGTTAGTGAAGGATGGGTAACACTGCCTTGGCTTCTGGCATGTGCTCCCTTTCTTCCAGAAGTTCTGTGATCCACATGAATGTTATCGATGGTGTTGTGTTATTGTTAAGGATTTAGTAACAGGGAATCATTTAGTAAATGTATATAAAAAATAAACATATCCAAACTAGTTAAAAATCAAGAGAGGAGCCCATTTTTTCTCAAAATATAAGAGGGTTATTGTGGACACAAATAAGTCATTAATTGGAGTTAAAACTTGGGCATAGTCGATCAAGAACATTCTATTTATTTTAAGGTCCACCATGAAAGTGAATAGCTCAAGATGGGTGAAGCTTTTAATGTAGGATGCTTCATAATTTTATCCCTGAGTATATTATTTTTAGAAAATACATTTGAATTTCTAAAGGTAGGGACCTATTTTCGTTATGATAGATATGATATCTTGTGGGGCACTACCATTAATGATGTTGGCCCACAACTGTTGTTTGGCTTGGGCTAAAGGTTCTTTCATTGATAACTCTTTTTCCACCTTGTGGATTCTTTCAGTTAATCTGCTAATTTCTTTCCATCTTCTAAACTTTTCACTTGTTCTTTGAGCTTATTGATTTTAGTAGTTTGAATTGACATATCCTACATGGCCTTGATCAATTTGATGGCCTCATCAGTGGGATGGGTTGTTGGTACCGCTGCTGCTGTTGCTGGTGTAGTAGCTGGAACTTCTGTTGATATTGGAGTTGTTGTAGCCAATGGAGCTGATGTAGAAGCTATAAGAATGGCAGTAATGGGAACTGCTTCCATGTTGGCTTGGTTTTCCTGCAAAAATTTGTCCATTTTAGTTTCCATCTCTTTCATTTGAGTTGTAAACTGAATGATGAGATTCATCATTTCATCCTTCTAATTTTCATTTTCCAAAAATTCTTTAGTTTGTGGATGCTCTATTGTTGGTAACTTAAGTTGTTTCTTCAATGTAGCTATGTCTGCATTCTTCTTCTTGATAAGCTCTTCTGCTACTTTGATATATTTTGGATTATAACCTACTTCCATAACCAAATCTTCAAGTGATTTTATCCTATTATCCTTTGCTTGTGAAGAAGCTTTCTCTAGCTTTAACTTTGTCCTTATATTTTCTAGAGAATTCTGTAACTTTTGTACACTTAAAGCTTTGTGTGTCATGGTGGAATAGATAATTTCTACAACTTGTTTGTGAAACTCAATCTGATCTATTGGATGCACATCTTTGGAAAGAACTTCACAGGTTGTCTTCTTATAATCTTCTGATGATTTTGGGGCCTGTATTGTTGGTTGTAAAATGTCATTTGCATCTTTCTTGTTTTAACATAGTAACTGATGAAATAGGTAACTGAACTGGTACCTACTTTTTTGAGGTAGAAAAAAAAAGCACCCGATTTTGAAAACTGGTGATGCAGAATCACCCTGTTTTTTTTTGGCATATTTTTGACACTTTAATTTTTTTATTTATGAAGTATGAACATCTGTTTTAAAATGTTACTATTTTTCATGCTAATTTTGAAAAGTGTTGATGCATCATCAACCATTATTTTTTAGAGTGGTAATTTTCATATTGGTAATAAAGCATAAAAATAAAATAAGAAAAGCATGACAAAAAAACTCAAATATAAATAAATATTAAAAATAATAATAATAAAAAAAACCAATAAAAATGTTAAAAAAAAACGAAATTAACTTGTAAAAACAAAAAAATTTAAACAAAAATAAATAAATAAAACAAAAAAATTGGAAAAATAAATAAATAAATGGGGAAACAAATAAAAAAAACACATAATTTAAAGAAAAAAAACAAAAACTGAACCAAAAAAATTAAAAAAAAAACATCAAAAACAATTTTCCTAAGTTATTAAAAATACATATATATAAATTAGAAAAAAAATAAAATAGAAAATTTAAAAACAATTAAAAAAAAACACACAAAACAAAACAAACATTTTCAAATAATTGAAGAAAAAAAAACAAAAATCTAATTTTTTTTCAAACTTAAACCATTTTAAAATTTTAAAATTGAAAAAAAAAGCGTAATATATATATATATATATATATATATATATATATATATATATATATATATATATATATATATCATTTTACAAATTAAAATTTAAAAAAATTAATTAATAAATAAAAAATAAAAATCTAAAAATATTAAATTTAATAAAAATAAAAATAAAAGTTAGAATAAAATATTAAATTAAATTAAAAAAACAAATATGAAATATAATAAATAATAAATAAATTTTATATATATATATATATATATATATATATATATATATATTAAAAACAAAAAAAAAATTATTAAAATTTCAGAAATAAATAAAAAATCAAATTAAAAAAAAAAAAAATTATTTAATTGCGTCACCCAGGTGGCGACGTGAGGTCGATTCTCGGAATCAACCTCGGGAGGTTGATTCCCGGAATCGACCTGGAGAGGTAGATTCCCGGAATCGGCATGGGGAGGCTGATTCCAGGTATTGACCTGGGGAGGTCGATTCCGGGAATCGACCTCCCAAGGTAGATTCCCAAAATCGACCTGGGGCAAGGTCGATTCCCGGAATCGACCTCCCAAGGTCGATTCCCGAAATCAACCTCCCAAGGTTGATTCCGGGAATCGACCTTGGGAGGTTGATTCCGGTAATCGACCTGGGGAGGTCGATTCTGAGAATCTACCTGGGGAGGTCGATTCTGGGAATCTACTTGGGGAGGTCGATCCCAGGAATTGACCTGGGGAGGCCGATTCCAGGAATCAACCTGGGGAGGCCAATTCTGGGAATCGACCTAGGGAGTTCGATTCTGGGAATCGACTTAGGGAGGTCGATTCTGGGGATCGACCTGGGGAGGTTGATTCTAGGAATTGATCGACATGGGGAGGTCGACTCCGGGAATCGATTGAACTGGGGAGGTCGATTCCCAGAATCAACTAGGGGAGGTCGATTCCCGGAATCGACCTAGGAAGGTCGATTCCCGGAATCGACCTAGGAAGGTCGATTCCGGGAATCAACCTCCTGCCCAGGTGGCGGCAGGGGCTGACCGTTGGGCGGGCGAGGAGGCTGCAAGCAACCCACCGCCAGTCCAACGACCAGCCCCCATCGCAACCTGGGTAGCGCAATTAGATAATTTGTTTTTAATTCGATTTTTTTTTAAATTTTTCTTAAATATTAATAACTTTTTTTTTTTTTTTAATTTTTATTGTTATTTATTTTATTTCATATTTGTTTTTAATTTAATTTTATTAAATTTTGTTTTTTTTTTAAATTACATAAAATCTAATATTTTTTATTTAAATTAATTTTTTTTATTTTAAATTAATTTTATTTTTTCAATTAATTAATTAATTAATTAATTTATTTTTTTCATTTAATATTTTTTATTTATTTGTTTGTTTACATTTCCCATTTTTAAACGATTTTTTTTTTTTTTTTTTTTTTTTTTTAATTTTCATTTTAAAAGTGTTTTTTAATTTTGTTTTGTTTTTTATTTTAAAATTTATTTATTTATTTATTAAAATTTCATATTTTTTTTTAAATTTCATATTTTTTTTTAAATTTAATTTTTTAGATTAATATTTTTTTTTTTAATATAATAAGCTGTAGAATATATATTTTTTAATTTAATTTAATATATACATATAATTTATTTTTTATAATTTAAATTTAATTTATTTTTTAAAATTTATTTGTTTCTTGAATAAATTTTTTAAGTCTAATATTTTTATTTTATTTTACTTGTTCATTTATAATTTTTAATTAATTTTTAATATTTTTTAATTTTAACTTAAATATTTTTTTATTCTTTTATTTTTATTTTTATTTTTTCAATTTATTAAAATTTAACATTTTTTTTTAAATTTAATTTTTTATTTTCAAATTTTAATTCTTTTGTTTTTAATTTAATAAAAATTTAATTTTTATTTTTTTAAATTTAATTTATATATTTTAATTTAATTTTAGTTTTTTTAAATTTATTTGTTTTTTAATTTGTTTTTCTGATTTAATATTTTTAGTTAGTTTTTTTTTTTTAATTTCAACTTTTAATATATTTTTAAATTTTAATTTTTAAAATGCTTTTTATTTTATTTTTTTATTAATTTTTTCTCTTAATTTGGTTTTTAATTTTAAAATTAAAAAAAAAAAATTAATGAAATTTGTTTTGTTTTTTTTTTTTTTTCAAGTTATTTTTGAATGTTTTTTTTGTTTTTGTTTTTTTTTTCTAATTTTTAATATAAATTTTTATTATTCGAAAATTTTGCTTCAACACTTTTTGTTTTTGGGGTGATTTTTGCATGAAAATAATTGGTTTTTACGTCTATTTTTTAAAATGTTGAAAATTTACCCCGAAAAAAAAGAGAGGTTATTCCACAATACAAATTTTCGTTTTCGGGGTGTTTTTTGCACAAAAAAAAGGTGTTTTCTTCCATTTTTAAAAAATGTTGAAAATTTACCCCCCAAAAAAAGGTTATTCTAGAATACAACTTTTCGTTTTCGACTTGTTTTTTCATGGTTTTTTGATGGTTTTTTGTTAGAGTTCCTGTTTTGAAGTAAGAGCTCTCGTTTGATCAGTAACTATGTTTTTTGTAGTCAAAATCTAAAAGAAATCAATTTTTCTCACTGGGAGTTTGCTCCCAGTGCTGGACATAAGTTATAGCTTTCAATGCTTCATTCCTTATTTTGATTTCTTTGTATTTCTCCATGATATATTTCTATTTCTCCACTAGTTTACTAGATGATGAAACCTCTGTACTATTCTATTTCTGAATTATTTGAGCACTGGAGGTTGATGGTAGGTGTGTTTCTTCTGAAATTTTCAGAGGTGCATCATTTATGACCACTATACCTGTCTCAGTGACTTCAACTGTATCAACTATTTTTTCCTGTTCTATCACTGGATTCATTTTTTCCTTCTTCCTATACATAAGCTTGAATTTTGTATCAGAAGTAGTTTCTGAAAACTAAGAGCCTTCCTCTCTTGCCCTCTTTGAATTTCTGTCCTGTGGGGCTGGGGTAAGCTAGATGGAACTAGTATCAACCTACTTCTCCATCTCTTGTAAATGATTTCCAACCACTTTGATTGGTTGGAGTACTTTTCAATTTCAGGCTTTGACTCATGAATGAAAGGCATCAATTTGAACTTGAATCTTAGTTTACTTATGACACCTAAGGGGTCATAAGACCATTTGAAACTGTTACTGAACTTAAATTCTTGTAAACATTTGTGTTCTTATTGTCCAACATTCCTACTATTACATATAAGGCCCTAACTGGTTCTTAATCTTGAATTGAGTCTTCTTTTTAGCTAAAAGAAAATTGATTTCATTCGAATTCAGAATTTGTCTAATGTATTCTAAAGAAAATATCCTCATTGGGAGGTATTTGGGAAGCTTGTATGGAGTTAGCTGACTTCCATACACTGATTTCTGTATGATTCTGGTATAAATACCAATCTCTTGTTTTACTCTGATATGACAATTGTAACACCTTCTTTATCTCTTCATTGATTCTAGGTTGAATTCTACTGCTTATCATATTAACTATTAGATAAATAAAGGAATCAATGAAGTCTTTGAAGTTGAATTCAGTGGAATCCTTTCTGATCAAGGATGTCCAAAAGACAACATAATGGGGATTACCCTCTGTGTCCAGTTTTTAGAGGTTAACTGCAAACCTTTCTGATTGGAAATATATAAATGTATGGAACAAAAATGAGGAGTATTTGAATACTCCTTCTTCTGGTAGCTTGACTAGTCGATCATGGATTGCATCTGCTAGGTATTGGGAAAAATTGAAGGTTGAAGATGGAGGTTGACCTGGGAAAAAGATGGATAGGAAACCAAGAATAGATGCATCTACTGATCCAAATGGAAAATGGCATCCACCCATGGTGTTCATCCGCCCATGTTATCCATCCACCCATGAAATTTACCCATGGTATTGTAAATGACATCGACCCATGGTATTTATTCGCCTATGGTATTGTAAGTGACATCTATTCATGATATTCATTAACCCATGGTATGTATCCACTCACGGTATTCATCCACACATGGAATTTACCCATGGTATTGTATGCGGTATCTACCCATAGTATTACCCATGGTAACCACCTATGGTATCTACCCATGGTATTGTAACTCAAAAAAAGGCTATAAATAACAAGCCTCACTTTGTAATATGACAGATTGTCCACCACATTGTAGCTTCTACAATTATTCTTTGTTTTAATAAAACAAGTTTCTTTGTGGTTTTATTTGCAGTGTGTTCTCTCTCTTTTTTTTTCTGGCATTGTAATTTTGCAGATCTGGTCAGATCCATTTAAACTTTTTAGATCTTGCGGGCCTCCCCCAAGATCCGGATCAGTGGTATCAGATTTAGGTTACGAATCCATGGGAATGAGGGTTTGAAGCATATTTCAATTTCAATGTTTTGCAGCAATCTTCAAGAAACTCCGTGAATTTTTTGGGCGGTGATTTTGCAGATCAGATCTGGAACTTTTGATGAAAAATTTACAAAAAAAAAGACTAGATCTAGATTCTTTTCTAAAAAATACCCAAATTCAAAAAAAAAATCGGCCGAATTGGAGTTCGGATGAAGGAGATATCGGTCATTCAAAATTACCAATGTTGTAGCAATTTTTCTGACGAAAATTCATGGACGACGGCTCTCCCGTCATTTATTGCATTTTAAAGTGCGACATTTCAGATAAATGGTTACAGATATGAGCTCCTATTGAAAAATAACCCGATTAAAAAAATAAATAAATAAATAAATAAATAAAATCGGTCAAATCATAGTCCGGACGTGGGAGTTATCACTGATTTAAAATTAGCTATTTTTTCAAAAAAAAAATCACGGCAGGACAATTCCTGTGCAAATTTGAGAATCTAGAGTCTCAAGATAGCGATTTCAAATACATGGGAAGATGCAGAATGATCATTCAATTTCCAAAAACAGGTTATAATAAATATTCCGAGTTATAATGACTGAGTTATGCTCATTTTAAATCTAGAGCAGCATTCAGAGTGAGTTCTCTTTGGAGACGTGCCCTCCCACCCCGGTTTAGTAGGCACTTGCTTCACATTCATCAGTTTCAGCATAGCAGTATTCGGCTTGGGTTATTTGGAGACATGCCCTCCCACCCAAATCTATGTAGGCACCTACTACTTCATCAAAAATCATCATCACGGTTATGGATCAACTGCACAAAATCCTTCTCATCGAAGTCCATTTGCTAGGATGCACACTGTTAGTATCACAGTTGGTCACAAGAATTACAGGGTATCTCTATCCTCGGATCTTCGTTTTCTATGTTTCTGAGTCATCCACAAACCCACACTTCATTTAATTCCATTTGCTAGACCGCACACTTTCAATATCACAGTTGGTCACAAGCATTACGGCGTATGTCTATCCTCGGATCTTCGTTCAACATGGTTATGGGTTAACTACACAAAACCCTTCTCTTCAGTGGCTCTTCATATTCAACAAAGGCTTCTAATTCACGAAATGGGGACCATTGCTTCTTAAGGAGGGAGGAATGATCCAAATGGAAAATAGCATCCACCCATGTTATCCATCCACCCATGGTATTGTAAATGACATCCACCCATGGTATTTATTCGCCTATGGTATTGTAAGTGACATCTATCCATGATATTCATTAACCCATGGTATGTATCCACTCATGGTATTCATCCACACATGGAATTTACCCATGGTATTGTATGTGGTATATACCCATAGTATTGACCCATGGTAACCACCTATGGTATCTACCCATGGTATTGTAACTCAAAAAAAGGCTATAAATAACAAGCCTCACTTTGTAAAAGGACAGATTGTCCACCACAATGTAGTTTCTACAGTTATTCTCTGTTTTAATAAAACAAGTTTCTTTGTGGTTTTATTTGCAGTGTGTTCTCTCTTTTTTTTCTGGCGTTGTAATTTTGCAGATTTGGTCAGATCCATTTAAAATTTTTAGATCTTGGGGGCCTCCCCCAAGATCTGGATCATCTACATGCTCATCAGTGAAATATCCTAAAATACATGACAACATGGTAACAATTTGTCTAGTTCTCTTTGAAAACATGGAAGTTGAGTATGGAGGATTGCTTTTTTGGGTTTCTACTAATTGAGGGAGGAAAGTATGGAATATTTGGAATATTTTAGGAAAGTCCAACATCAGGTAGAGTTCAGTAAGGGTTTCAATGGATAATGGCATTTCATCAGATTGTGGTTGAATCTGTAACATTTGATTGATAGATTTATTTGTGATTGTGAATAGGATTTCTTGGTTTGGGGTAACTAAAACTCTTTCATTGGGAAAATATTTGATCTGGCAGAGTCTAATGAGTTCTGGAAATTGAAAGGCCTATGGGAATATCTATTTGGGAAAATTTGAATCCCACAAATGGATATCAACAAATCAAAACCAATCAAATCAAGCATACATAACTAGCCTAAAATTAATTAAAACAACAAAGTTAAATCATTAAGAGAGAGTCCTCTCTGAGCATTACGAAGGCTAGATCCTAATATCCAAAAGTGGTTGATAGTTATCTATGATATTTCTTTTAACACACATAATAACCCTTGGGAATTTTGGAGAGATAACGTGATGAACCAAAGAACAAGCAGATTTCCCAAACCAACAACCATGGAGATGAAGTGGAAGAGTGTTGTGTTCAAGAGCGACTCACTACCATTAATAGGTGGATTATCACATTTTCCTAATCTTCCCAACCATTTGTGGTCAATACCTCTTTAATTTTTAACAAGATTGGGGAGGACAACATATGTTTTATTTGTAAGTTCATTCTTCAGATGAATCCCTTTGATTATTTTTAACGAAACCTGAGAAGAAGTGGCTCAGTCCCATCATGTTCGACGATCCCATAGTTGTTTGATGTTTTTACGGGTCCAACCAAGGTCTAACTCGAATCCTTTTTCATGTTTAGAGAGTTTGAAAAAAAAAACTCCAAAGGTTATTTTTGTTATTTTTTATAAATAGTGTTTTGAGTCCGAAAAGGTAGAAAAAAATACTTAGGAGAACCTCTTAGCCATGTTCAACTAAGGCATTCATTTTTCATAATTAGCCTATCTTAGTCTAGAAAAGGGTAAAACTTATACTAAGTAGACGTCTTTTCATTTACTTTAATGAGTTCGAAAAGAATAATTCTCAACAATATTTTCATTTTTAAGGAGTCTGAAAAGAGTTGAAAAAGAAATCCTCCTAGAGGAACGAGTGCTATAAAGGGTAGAAACTGGTTCCGTTCATGATGGAACTAATAAAAAAATGCACATGTTAAGAATTTGGCTAATAATACCACTCATCGCAACAGTTCCTCGGGAAAGGTTAAAAAGACCAAGTGAAAGCATATGATCGGCCAAACAGATGGCGACGATGGAATGAGAAAACCAAAGCTCTTCTTGCAGAATCAAACTGATAAAATTGGAAATAAGAAGAATAGGATGAGAATGGTTTCATTTTTACACAAGCTTGAAGCATGTGAAATTATGCTTGATATTGGTTTCAATTTTACACAATCTTGAAACAAAGAACAAACTATGCTTGAAATAAGTTAATGTGCCCCTGGCATAATAACGTGATTCTAGGCAGATGCCCCACAAGATTCATTTCATCCACCTAGGTAGACTACTAGTTACTAATAGGTGGACGGAATGAACACTCATTTATGAGATCAAGTGAAATACTCAACTGGGAATTTACGAGATCTAGTCAAAGAATCGAATTGGAAGGGGATTTGTTTCATTTTTTAACGTGTTTGAAACATGAAAAGAACTATGCCGAAGGGACCTTGTTTCATCTTTTAACGAGATTGACACAAGAAAAAGAACTATGATCTGAGAACCTTGTTTCACTTTTTAACTAGCTTGACACAAGAAAAATAACTTTGCTCCGAGAACCTTGTTTCTTTTTTTAAGGAGCTTGATGTAAGAAAAGAAATTTGCTCCAACACCTTATTTCATTTTTTAAGGAGCTTGACACAAGACAAGGAATTCTTCTCCAGAATTTTTTTTTCATTTTTTAACGAGCTTGACACAAGAAAAATAACTATTCTATGTGACCTGATCATGGTCCCCAAAAAGCCATGGCTTCCAAGAGGTTCTCATAAGATCAAAGAATAATTCTCTGGAAGGTATCAAAGGATAGATCAGACTCCAATGCCCCCAGTAAATATTGATGCACTACATCAACTACTAGATCATCAATAGGTGTAGGCATGGAACAGGTTGCCACATAATTAATCTGTGGCTAGGGAGATACCACTTGCATATATGGACCATTTAGGGAAATTGGTTGATTTGGAGTCAAATTAGGACCAATGAATGAAAGATGGACAATGGTGTTAGAAAATTATATATTATGGAGCAATGAAACACATAAAATATGCGAAAAATAGAAGCACACAAAACACATAAAACCAGAGAGACATAGATATACGTGGTTCATCCAGTTTGGGCTACGTCCACCCCGAACAGCCAATCCTTCCTTTCTATTATCCAGCAAAAATTGAAGAGACAAAACCTACAGTAGATCCGCTGTAATATCCTCTGTTCTCTCTCGCAGTCTCCCTATCTGTTTCTCGCTCTGAGAATACACACACAATACACAGTCATAATACAATACCCTCATATATACAAGGGGGTTGCCTTCTAGGGCAAAAAACCCTAAACTAAACATAACTTCTACCGTTAGATCATCCGCCTATGAACGGCCCAGATTGACTAGAAATTACTATACTTTTACAAGGCAATTTTACATCTGTTTTTAGCTTCGGGGGCACTGCCCCCAAAACCCTCGCAAGGGGGCGGGGGGGCTCTGAAAAGCATTTCCCCCCCCCCCTGGACCCCCCATGGCAGCGATTAATTACGGGCGGCGTTGTCGCCCCTTTTAAGGTACAGGGGTCCAATGCTATGATACAAAGTAAACAAGATAATCAGGCTCCACACCCAACAAATGGTCACGATTATTCCATCATGCAGGAAACACATCACATGAAAGAGAGAAGAGACAAGAGCTCCCATGTCATAAACATAGTCACGCCCGAGGAGTAAATTAAAATCCAAAGGTCCTTGGACTACCATTGTATTAATATAGACAATATTTCATCCCAAAGTAATAGGTAACTCGGGAAGTATCCCTAACGGTTGATTGGTTCCTCTATTAAAAACCAACATATTTTGGTAATGGGCATAAGTTTCAGAGATTCACCTAAGGCTTTCCAAGTAGTTGAGGACATAATACTAACATATACATCTTGATATATGATTGTGTCGGGTACATGCATATTATAATCGTGTACTATAGAGAGCAGCAGAAAAATAATAAAGAGCAAGAGTTAAGTGAGAGGAGGGATCTTATTCCAAACCCTGACCATACCAAAGTTTGTCACACTCTATTTTAGTAGACTTTATATATTTTCTGGATGATAGATAATTTATTGGAAAAAGGCTTGGCACCCACCTTTGCAGAAATTTGGGGCCAAAAGAAGAAATACATGAAATTCACAAGGAATTCCAACTCATCCAACGTTAGATCCAACAACAAAATGCTCGTATTTCCCGCAAATATAGTCACGTTCCTTTCCTACCACAAACTGATTTATCAAGATCTAGTGCCAAAGACCCAATGTCGATTGAGTTTTCTGATGATTAGTGTGATTTTTAGTGTAGACTAGATACTTTATTATTTTTGTTATGTATAAATGAACAATAAGAAGTTTTTTTTGATATGTTATAGACGTATGGTCACTATAAGTCATAAAGATAATCAAGTATATTTAGAATTTTGAAACATTCTCAGAAAATTTAGATTTTGGATAGCTTATAATGTTGTCAGATGGCTAAGATACTTGGTTTCACAATTATGGGAAGGTTGAGGCCATTTGATTGTGGATGTTGATTTTGTAATACCTTCCTGATTTTGAGAAAGAAATTTCCATTGACATCATGACCATACTCATAAATGATATATATACATATAATGACATGATAACATTCAATAAAAACCATAAAACATAAACCCTGGGCATGCATAAAATAAGTTTCAAATACTTATGTCTTAAAATATGTTGACTACTCATAGATCTTGGATGTACTACCCAACCATATATCGCACTGCTTTAGTTTTTTCAACAGTTGGTAAACCCTGAACTGGGGCCATGTATCCACTATGGAAATGACTACTCAAGTCAATTACATGTGTGGTACAGAATATGAAAAGGACCAAGGAGATAAACCCTAAAAGTCTCAAACCAATAAGCTCACATGCCTTATCTATCCCACACACAAGTAGTGCACCCCCTTCTTTTCTTGCACAATCCTTGGGGTTTTATGACTACCTTCATGTGTCTAACTCAATCTACCATGGATGTCTTAGAGCCTTGTGGCTTCTAGGAGTTCCTTCTATCCTTAAGGGTCTCAGTGTACCCTCTGGGGAAATACAAGGACACTTTTCCCTCTAAGGCTTCAACCTTCCTTAACGCAACCGAAGGAAAAATTTCCTCTTACCCTAGCTTGCCTAGTGTCCTTTATCTATAGTAGCCTAGGATCCTCTAGTTCTCCTTAGAACTAGGTCCACCATCATCCCTTGGAAGTCTATAATGGGAAGGAAGCTAAATCTCCCTTATTTCATTCCTTTTACCATATATAATTTAGGATTATAATATTTTAATATTGTTCTTAAATATGACTGTGGGAATATTATAACCATAATAATGATTTGGATTAGGAACCATGTTTTGGTTTTGCCACCTAAACTTTCACTTTTTATGGATTCTTAAATCCCTATATTATTTTGGTCCCTTGGCCTACAACCGTGATGTCATTTATTACTACATGTATACTTTACACGTTACATTTTTCGTGATTATTAGCCTTTTAACACACATGTTGTCTAGCTTGATCACATAAGCATCTTGTCCTTAAAACACATTAGTGGACTAGCTCACTGGCGTAACACATTTATACCCACATACGCATGTAGGCGTTAAAAAAACTCGACTCTCTAGTCTAATGATAATGTATAAAAGTAAATACATGCGTGATCTTAGGGGTTTCACAATATCTATCCCACATTCTAACTCACGCTCTCACCTCCTCTTCCTCTTTTCCTCTCTCTGAGTCTCCCTCTCTCTCCCTTCCCTACTATCCCCCCTTCTTTCCATGTTTGCCTCTCCCTTCCCTATTCTCTCTCCATACCTCCTCACCTCTCTCTCTCTCTCTCTCTCTCTCTCCACTCCCCTCTCTCTCTACCCTCCTTCCACTCTCGTACTCTCTTTCTCTATCCCTCCCTCCCTCCCTCCTTTGATACCTCCTTCTCAACAACCCCTTTTGGCTCTATCTCTCCCTCATCTCTCCCTATTAGAGATTATAAACATAAGAGAATTCATGTGCTTTCAGGAACATGCATGTGCTCTTAAATGTGCATGCATGCTTTTGAAAATGCACAAACATTCTTGAAATCATGCATGTATTTTTTATAAAGTTCATGTATTCTTAGAAGTGCACATGCACTTTTGAAAATGTGCATGTGTTCCTCAAAAATACATGCTGCACTACAAGGAAAAGACCCTCTAGCAGAGGTTATAAAAGAGGTTTTTAGTGTTATTAAATTGGCCAAAATTGTCAAAAAAACATTTTCTACAACATCCGTTTATGGTTACAGAGGTTTTGGCGGAGCTTTTAACAGAAATTCAACACAATTAAAAAAAAAGGGCGGTCAGAGGTTATTACGGATGTTTTTTCATCAGTGCGCTACTCTAGATTTAACGCACTAGAGTGTACATGAATACGGGGCCCCGGGGCTGTCTCAGTCGAACGAACGCACCGGGACGTTTAGGTGTAAAACCACATCGGGCGTAGTGTTGGTCATACAACGCACGGGGCCGTTCTAATTGGTCTTGGGATTTGTGTGGCGCCCATAGGTTGTATCAATGCACCGGTGTGTATACCTTTATGATGCACTGGTGCGCCGTATCACATAAAGGCACTGAGATTTATAATTGGTATTGGTATTCGTGCAGTGCCCATTGATCGTAAAAATGCACCGGTGCTTATAGATACATAAACGCCCCGGTACACAATATCACACAAACGCACCGATATTTATAATTGGTATTGGTATTTGTGTGGTGCCCATAGATCGTACAACGACATCAGTGCGTATAGACACATAAATGCACCGGTTGACAGTTACTGACACGCACTGGTTTTCATTTTGTTTTTTTTTAGAAACATCGACCTGTGACAATCCAATTATTGTGATTTTTTAAAATTCATTATTCATCAAAAGTAAACACATCTTATAACAATATTCATATTAATTACATTTTTATTAATGCATTTGAATGTGCTGTTTGAATTAATTTGTTATATCATATTAGAATTATTGTGGTTTTTTAAAATTCATTATTCATCAAAAGTCGACACATATATATCTTATAAAAATATTCATTTGAATTAAATTTTTATTAGTGCATTTGAGAACAACAATGGAGAACGCAAAAGAATAAATTAAAACATATATATATATATATATATATATATATATATATTTATATATATATATATATATATATATATAGTCTTTATCATACAAAATGGGATAGTTATTCGTATCCCTTTGTATTTCAATTCGGACACTATGTCCATTACATTAAACAAAATGTCTGATTTCACAGACATATTTCAAAAAATATAATGCCTTGCTTTGATATCGAAACATAGTGATCATCATTCTTCGCTTGAACTGTTGTCACTGCTAGAGCTACTTCCATGACTTGGGTTATTTTCAGGAATGTTTTGTTCACAGCGTTGATTGTTTTCTTCTTCTTCACCTTCCATCTACAAACATAAAAATAAACTGAAATGAGTGTATATGCATTGGTGAGAATAATGAAAATTACAATATTAAATAATATACATCAATGTAAATCGAAACGAAAAATGACGTACCATAGCAACAATTGACTCATAAACTATACACATTCTTTCAAAATCATGTACCATGCCATCTTTCAAAATTTCGTCTGTTGGCGTAGTTCCATAATTTGTTTCCTGCAATTTTTATACCCCATTACAAATCATATATTTAATATAAAAGATGTTTTGTTCTATTAATTATAGACGGAGCTAAGTAAAACAAGAATGATAGATGCTTACAAATTCCACAATTAAATTCTGATATGCCAACATATACTCACAACCCATATTTAACCCAATTTCAGTCAATTCGCCTGATGGTTCTTCTTTATATGTTAGCACTTGTTTGAAGACATTCAATGATGATTTTTGTGAAACAACTTAAAAAATACAAAAATGAAATCTAGTTAAGTTGTTATAAGGAAGTAACAATTACTCACAAACTTAGAGATCAACCCTTTTCTTCCTTGTCGTCCTATTTTATGTGCTAAATGGATTCCATTTTCTTTTCTTTTCTGCAAGAAAATTCTTGAAATTTAATATTTAATGCTAAATTGTTTATTTATTGTACCTAATTATCGAAAAATTCAATGATTACATATTACATTTGAAGCATGTTGTTGTTGAGATGGCTCCTCATGTGATGCAATTTTGCCCATTTCTTTGACCATCTCCTTGTACACCTTTTTGGACATTCCTACTGGCATATTTCTGATATCAGCTCGTTCATCTTTTGAGATTTTCATAATCTTATTGAAAATGTAACATGAAAATAAAATATTTAATTTTTATATTGATATATGAAAAGTAAATATAACAAAAGTGATATCTATAAATAATTCTAGACAAACATTTAAAGGAATATTAATTTTTCATTCCTTCATTTTTGTTGTTGTACGTTTTTGCTATTAAAAGTCTGACATGTCTCATTGACCAATTCTCTGTGGAAAACCTTCCTGTAGTTTAGATAAAATTTGGTTCTTGGAATCATTGGATTGATTTTCGTATTATAAGTGGAAAAAAAGTCTATAGATTCGTTCCACTAGATCCCTCAAACTTTTGTAAAAGTTTTTCCCCCTTTTGTTAACTTCCAACACCACTCTAGATGAGCTAAGGAGCAATTCGTTTTCATTTGCATGTTCTATCTTTTTCTTTTCTTAGAACAACATTCATTTTCTGAGTTGTTGGTCCCTATAAAACATTAAACAAATGTTAATTAGTAGACTGTTTGACACATGTTATCTAATAATTTTAAATATATTATTAATGATAATTAAAAAAAGAAACTCATATTGGATCGATAGTATTTTTTCATTCACCTGATTCATCCTTTTGCAATTTTTCCATTGAAATTTTACGCTCTTCTAGTCCTAGATAAAAAATAATCATATCGAGCTTCATCATTTTGTCGCTCTGCATGATACACAGTAAACAATACATATTAGTTAAACTTACATATAGTTCAAAAATAATATTTTTTATAAATAATTTACAAAAAACTTTCCTTTTTTTCTTTTCTTGATGTGTTATCAGTATTTTTGTTACTTGATCTTTTGTCAGTCATTTCTTTATCAATATGAAACATGTACCATATCATTCATTAATATATTTATAAATAAATTTGTGCGCACCGCAGCCGGTGCGTGGGGATATTAAAAACGCACCGCAAAATAGTATAATAGACCGTACGGTGCGTTGGGTATTATAAACACACTGCAAAAATAGTGTAATAGACCGTACGGTGCATGGGGTATTATAAACGCACCGCAAAAATAGTGTAATACACCGTATGATGTTATCCTCGTTAAATGGAGCACCGATGCCCTATTTCAGATATGGCGCATGGATTTAGAAAAATTGTTTTCAATTTTTTTATTACACAGTACTTGCACGGTGCGCTGTATAATACAGCGCACCGGTGCGGTAGGGTACATAGGGCACACCGATAAAGAAAAATCCATTTTTTCCAAAAATTCACGCAATGGTCGAATGGAATGGGATCCGACTATGCAAGTCATCCCGTGGGTTGGACTTCAATCTAAAATGAAAAACCCTAATTCTGAAATCACAGAAACAGGGAGAAGAAAGGGCAAAAACAAAAAAATGAAGGGTTTAGGGTAAAAATGGATAAAACTGCAGAAAAAAAGTAAAAAAATAATCAAATTTAATCACGAGATGGTTTGAAATTCTATGATACAGGGTTTGAATCACCAGAGGTTTGGTTTCTGATTGTCTGAATACTTTTGTTCGAACGTATTTCGCTACTCCACAGTGCCCTTGTGCTCTCTTGCTCCAGGTCTGTCTCCTGCAAATATCTGGCTAAACATTTTAGCAAAAATAGTGAAATAATGAAAAGTCTTTAGTATTTAAAGAAATATTTTATGAAATTAGATTTTCGAAAATATTTTGCCGCCCATTTTTCAAATTGCCGCATTTTTTTCACTTAAAGAAAATAGAGTTGCGTTTTTTATTTGCGTTTATTCGTGACCGGTGCGAAAGAGTTGTGAAGCACCGATGCGTGTTATGATGATAAGTGCACTAGACTGTATAAAGTTCTTTTTTTGTATGTAAGATCATAATAAAATAATAATAATTCTAAAGTACATGAATTTATTTTCATTATTTTCTAAACTTTATTATGTTACAAAAATTCGTATTATTCTAGATTTGTTATTTTACAATTATTTGCAAATTTACAAATTTAAATATTTTAATAAAATCATTTCACATTAATACAATTAAAATTTTCACATTAATATAATTAAAATTTTACAAATATTTTGCATACAATTACAATTTTACATTAATTTCGCATACATGAATTACGATTAGAATTACATTTACAATTTTAATTTTACATACAATTACATTTACATTATTATGTTACATAAATTCGTATTATTCTAGATTTGTTATTTTACAATTATTTGCAAATTTACAAATGTAAATATTTTAATAAAATCATTTCACATTAATACAATTAAAATTTTCACATGAATAGAATTAAAATTTTACAAATATTTTGCATACAATTACAATTTTACATTAATTTCACATACATGAATTATGATTAGAATTACATTTACAATTTTACTTTTACATAGAATTACATTTACAATTACAATTACAATTTTACAAATATTTTACATACAATTCAATTAAAATTACAATTACAAATACAATTACAATTTTAGAATTTTACATACAATTAGAATTAGAATTACAATTTTACAAATTTTCATATATACAATTACAATCATTTCACAATAAATTAAATATTAAAATTATAATTAAAATTTTACATTAAATCTTTTACATAAAATTATAGTTAAAATTACAATTAGTACAAATACAAATGCAATTTTACATACAGTTAAAATTTCAATTTCAATTACAATCACGACATAATATTTAATAAATATCATGGTCATTTAATATTAAATTAATTAATTAACATCATCACGATCATGATAACCATCGTACAAACATCATATTCGACTAAAAAACACATTCAGACATCAAATTAACATTTTTATATTAACATCATCACAACATCAACATCAAATATACATCTCATGTCAAATAACTCATGCTATCACATATACACATCTATCTGCAAGCTAAACATTAAATGAACATATCTAACATGACCGAACAATATGCGCCACATCATGATGATCACCAACATGTAAATTAAGTACAACTACAACATGTTGAGATTGCAACAAGATGATGAGGTTAGTGGAAAGGAGTCGCCTTCACTAAGTGGGCCCACAGGCTATTTTTGGCGCAAAGTCTATTTTTAGACTATGTCTATTTTTAGACATATGGATCATGTTCTATGAGTTGAAGGATGCTATTTGTGGATGGTTGGTCAAGTCGGAAAAAAATAGATGGACTTCTATTTTTAGACATACTGGGCGGAATCTATTTTTAGATTGCTAGTCTAAAAATAGATATGTCAAATATTATTAGCTCTTAATAATATTTAGACTCTAAACATTATCTTATTCTCTTGGAGCACTTCAGTTAAGTGAACAGATGTGGCACAGGAGCTGACAGAAGTAATTACGCTATTCCTGAGGGCTATGTGGAGCTATTGCATGGATACTTCAGTTAGAACTCATGTGATAGAGTTTGGTGGAGTTGAATGAGGAAGTTAGTGGAGTTGTATTTAGTTTAACTAATCTAAACATGGTTGAGCTATTCAGTTTAACTAATTGATACAATTAGTGAGAGTGGTGTGAATTAATTATTAATTAATTCACTAATTATAAACTCATTAATCAACTAAAGAATGCATCGGTTAACTTCAGTGCATGGACAGTTTCAGTGGAGACCAGTGCAGAAATAGGTGAAAGATCATGTTAACTATCAGTTGTGATTATACTGTTGCTATTTGCAACACACAGATAGGTGGAGAAGTCCATGAGGATTGCGCAGTTCAAGCCAGGTGGTTTATCTATTTAATGAATCCATCCCATAGCATTAATTACGCAATAGAGGCTGGCTATCAAGTGGAAAAAGATTGGAGCATGTGTTTTGCTAGATCTAGCTTGATAGTGTGTAGCAATTGAGGGTGTGCATGAGAGCTTGTGAGGATATTTTGTACTATGATTGTTACATGATCTCCATGACATATAATATACAGATAGTTGGGGGTTTCAGCTTTAAGCTTTCCCATTAAATACTGTGTTCATATGTGTGATTGTTTGTGGTTTTAATGTATGCATGCAATTGATTTTATTTCCGCATGTGATGATCAATGGTAGAAGAGATTCTGTATTATGCATGAAGCTAAAATAGTGTGTGATCAGGAGAATCTCGGTGATTAATATCTCAGTTATTCAAAATTTCTACACAACATGAACATAAAATACATAGACCATATATATAACTGAATAATGTTAAAAATATACAACTGTAATATAAATGTCATGGATCAGCTGGTTGTAGTATAACAACATCAATAACAGTAGAAGTGGAGGTCTGCTCAGTAAAGGGTGCAGCCTCGACGGTCGATGGTCGAGCTTGCTCATGATCATGATCACTAGTACTGATAGATGCATTAGCTGGTGGTAGTACAACGTTAATATAAGCAGTAGTAGTGGAGGCCTGCTCAGTCAATAGTGCAGCCTCGACAGTCGATGGTCCAGCCTACTGATGATCATGAATAGTACTGATGGATGCTGCAGACTGTTGACTAGACGTGGCCGATGGTCCAACCTCATCTCCATGATGACTGCTAGATGCTGCTAGTGGAGCCACATGCTCACCAGGCGTAGCACGAGGTGAACTATCATGAGTTGATGAGTCGTTGCTCGCAGACTACCCATCACGTGCCGCGGCTCGACTACGCCTATAGCTACGAACAGTCCTCCTCAGTCGCGTAACAGCTGTCGTAGCTCCTATGACATGCCACATCAGGCTGTACATGTCACGCGACATGCCTCTCCACATCCATAACATCCTATCATCGGCCTGTATGAATCTGTAATGAGAAGGCCTGATGCTCGCCTCAAGAATCAATGCACTGAGTTGGTTGCCCGACTCCATCCTATATCTAGTCTTGGGTCGACCGTGCCTAGAAAAAGGCGGTACTCGTGCACCAGCAGAAGCATGTTTCTCTGCTGCACCGGCCTCATCCTGATCATGATCATCCTCAGCATCGGCTATGTCCTGATCATCATTAGGATCCAAACTTGGATCATGTGGTGGATCTGGCATCTCCTCGCCATCAAAAGAGTCAATGTCTGCAAAATATATACAAGTACACAACAATAATTAGACAATTTCATTACACAATTTAATAAAAACAAGTTAAAGAATATGTTAGAATAAATATAAGTAAAACCGTAATATTACCTCTATCATCTGGCAGCTCATCTTCTATGAAGAGGATGTTGGGACACCCTCGCCAATCTAATCCAGCATAAGGACATGGGACCATAATGAAGGGATGCAGCCCGTCAACACTGGCTAGTAAGTCCAGTGCATCATGCGATATCCTAGCTGGAAACATAGTGTCTCCCCTCTTGAGCATCATCTGCCCCCACATGTGCATCGAGGCCTCGAACATTGGCCTACGAGGCTGTTGAGCAAAACTAGGTCTCATCTCTAGAAATATCTCAAAAAATAAACAAAACAACTCTGAAGAAAAAGGGAGGTTGACCCTCCCTTGTGCATGAGCATGACATTTATCTAAGGCCATACAAAATTGCTACAAAAAAATGGCAGACCACCTAACAAGTCACGGCTGGTGTACTAAAGAATCAACATAATATAAAAACGAGCAACTAATGTGTTGCACGTCACTGGTGTTGTGCGAAATGGTCGAAATGATAAGTGAGAGGCACTACACGTCCTATCTACCAAATGCACCTATACATAACTGACCTCCAGGTACTTGAAACTCTGAAGGAGAAATTACATGTGCTCCAGTGTATCTCTGGGAGTAAACTAACTGAATCCCTGCTACACAACCAGCTGGCACGTCTGGGAATGAGGGAAAATACACCCCTCTCCTGGATAGTCCTGTAATAAAATAAATATCCTCCTCAGTGGGTGTGTACCACTGGTCAGGACCAACCTGGAAAGCCTGTTGGCGAGCATTCCACCTGCGGATAAGATATCTCAAAAACACACTATGGGCCTTTAGGGAAGTAGCCTCCTCATAGAACTTGAGGAGGCCTACCTGCTTGAGGATCCCCTGGGTATCTGCTGTAATAGGGCGAGGGAATGCATCTCTCTCCCTCTCTTGGGCCTCCCATTAGTGAATCATTTCATACTATTATGCCTGTTGTTGCTGTTGTTCCTCCTCTTCTCTCTGAATCATTGACATATTGAATATTTTTTTTTATTAAAACAGACATGTATTTAGGAATATACATATATATTTTTTTTTTGAAAAAAAAAACAGACCAGTCAGTGCGCCACAAAAACAGTCACGCACTGGTTCCGGTGCGGCTTAAGTTTGTAGCGCACCGGCGGTAGTGCCCATAATGAAAGACAACGCACCGGCCTCGGTGCAACTGTCTTTTTTTCAAGCACCGTTGACTATATCTAAGGTTAGAATAGCGGTGTGCTGACTGAAATATATGCCTCGTAGTGTATAGTCGTGTCAGCACACCGATTTCATGACAATTACATAGTCAATGGTGCGGTCTTTTACCCAACCGCACCGTTGATCCTCTCGGAATGCTGAATGCAGTGCATTGACATACACCGGGGCAGATAATTCTATCAACGCACCGCACTGTGATTCCCATGGTCAACGGTGCATGTGGCTAAATGAGCGCACTACATTTTATTTTATTTTAATTTAAAATTATGTGGGGCACCTTTCGGTACCGCCCCAGAAACGTTGTGGATACTGTTAGCACCGGTGGCGGTGCAGCCTGTAAATTGTATAGGAAGCACCGCTATTCGGTGCGAGTCGAACGACTCAGGTGCAATGCGCGACAATTTTTCTTTTTTTTTTAATGGTTATTTCAAATTATAATCCGCTAAAAGGCTTAATTATGGAAAAACTAGAAAAATACCTGTACATTTCGCCGTCAAGGAGGCATATTTTCTATAAAATTTGCCCACCGTTTTTCAAAATTCAAGCTGGAGATTAGTGGCCAATGCAGAGCAGCAGTGCATGCAGTGGGTGCAATGAGAGCACCAATGTCAAGGTGGCTCAGAGAAGGGGAAATGGCACCGGTGCTTGAGAGATCTGGAGAACTGAGGAAAGTGAAAAATGCGATTTTTTGGCCGTAACTTTTTTTTTATTTAACCCTGTTTCGATGCATGGGGTTTTATAGGCACACCGGTACGCTTACTTACAACTGCACCAGGCGGTGTCAGATTTGGCACGTTGTTTATGATGCACCGGGGCAGTTCCCTAACACCGCACTGGGATGTTTCAGTTTTGGCGCAATGTTTTGATGATGGACCGAGGTAGAATATTCGTAAAGCACAGGTGCAGAATAGTCATAAAGCACCGGTTTTTTGGCCTTAATATTTTTTTATTTAACGCTATTCTGGTGCGTGATGTTTACAGGCACATCGGTGCTCTTGGATAAGAACGCATCAGCACGTTTCTGTTTTTTCATAGTGTTTTATGATGCACCGGCGCGGAAGAGTAGTGAAGCACCAGTGGGTTACCGTAATAGGACGCCCCGGGCAGGTGGGTACGTCACACTCGCTGTCCGGTGTGCCAATGTTTTGTTCGCACCGGTGCATTCTATGGTAGAGTGCATCGGTAATTGAGAGCTCAGGAGCACTGGAAAAATGAAAAATCTGGGCTTTTTGCTGTAATTTTTTTTTTTATTTAACCCTTTACCAGTGTGCTTGGTTTATAGGTGCACCGGTTCTGTTTCTTACGAACGCACCGATCGGTTTGTGTTTTGGCGCATTGTTTTATGATGCACCGGTGCAGTTTATTTCTACCACACTGGGTGGTTTCAGTTTTGGCATGGTGTTTTATGATGCACCAATGCAGAAGAGTTTTGATGCACTGGTGCTATAGAATAATACAGCGCACCGAGCAGGTGTGTATATTGTTCACGGTTTATGGTGTGCTAATGTTTTTGTGCGCAATGGTACTTTCGTGATTCCAGAGCACCAGGGTGAGGTTTAATGATAAGTGCACCGAGCGAAAATTATCCAAAAACCCTCCACCCGCCAACCTCCTCTAGTAACCTTCGCTAGAAAAGGATGTATGGGGTATTTTTCTGTGGGGTTCCTCAAAAATATCTACTAGAGGGTCTTTTCCTTGTAGTGTTCTAAAACCTTTTTTATGGTTCCAGGAGCATTAAGGTTATATGATTAGGAGTGCATGAAATAAGGTTATATGGTTTTTGCGTGGTTTTTCTTTCGATAAACCACTCAAATGCACTCTTTTTATCAAAGGCAGCCGCACACAGTGTCAAGGGTTTTGAGAAATAAATAAAAATGGCCAAATATTTTTCAAAAAATTGCCATATGGTTTTCTAATTCTCCTCTAATATTATTTTCATGGTTTTTTATCTCTCAAGTTGGAGTGGAGGGAAAGAGAACACGGTAAACAAGATGCATACGCTCTTAATTATCTATAAACGTTACATGCCTTAAGAGACTATGGCCTATACAAATTTTGGATGATCTCGGGCATGAAAGCTCAATTAGATCCTCTGACATGGATGGTGAGAGCGTGGGATGTTCGGGATCAATGCTTTGTGATAGGAGACCAATGACACACAGTAGATTCAAATGACATATATTTCTTTACTAGGCTGTCCAGCAAAGGGATTGATATATCACTGTATGGGCATATTCCAGGTGGATAAATGACTACAACCTATCTGAGGCAACATTGTATTACAAGGGCTCAACTCAAGGATGGTAGAATTGAAATAAAAACTATAAAGAGGCTTCCTTTGAGAAATATTTCCTTTACAGTTGCACGATTGTGTGGGAGTGAAAATCTTCACTTCCCGACTAAGGCTCAGATGTATATTTTCGTGGAGTGTGCACAACTTAGCATATTTAATTGGTGCGAAGGGGTAGTTGTCAACATGAAAGGACAACTAAGTAGAAAAAAATTGGCAAACTCAAAAAATTGGGTATGGTTCCATTCTCATCTCGTTTTCTCTAGATAGTATTCCTCTTATTTCCCCACAACAGGTTTTGGTAGATTTAGGAGGCCCTCAAGATCCTTGTATGACTTTGTGGTTTCATTGATGGAACATCATGGAGGTGATGGTTGAGTAGTGAAGTACACTCCATATTTTTTTGGGTGGTTGGAACGTCAAATCATCATGATCAAAGAGTTTCCATATGCAGGCATGGACTATACATATGACCCATTTATCCCACTTACAACAAGGATCTAGTGGGGTGAAATAGGTAAAAATTTCACACTTTGGTTGTTTTTTTATTTTCAATTTATGTTGTTTTTAGCATCCAAAAATAACTATATGAAATGATCATGCAGATGTGGGCCTAGTGAGACCAGTACGATTACGATGTTTTGACAGATAGGGCGACCAACCAACAACTCTCGCAGTACCTAACTCTGATGCGGTAGAGGATTTGACTGAGTTGGAGCACAACCTGGAGAGTTTGACTCTAGAAATCCTAGACACTGCGATTGATTATTTGCATCTCTAGTACCAGAGGCATGTCGTGGGAGTTCCTGGGCCGATCAGTGTCTTTCTATGACAAGTAGCTCGTGCCATTGTCTGCTACGATGATCACTACCATGCTTAGTGGCTAGTCCTATGGTTATATGTTTTTTTTTCATATCGACATGTTCAGATAGTAAAGGCTACAGGGCCTCATATGTTTTGGATGGAATTTTGTAAAGCCACACACTTTTTACAGACATTTGGATTAATGGAAACTACTACTTATTTCTCATTTTACCTTGTTCAATATGTGGATGAATATTGTTTTTTTCTTGCAACTGTTACAAATGTCGATTTAATACATAGTTAACTAATGTGTCAGCCAATGTATTTAAGTGTATTGGAATATGTTGATATTCAATGTAATCAAACCGTTTCTCCAAGAGATGAACCCGAAAAAAAAATTCTTAAGATTGTTGGAATTATAACTAAATAGACATCATTTAAATGTAATACTATGAGTTGAGAGTCTAACCTAATGATCAATCAACTAATTCCAAATTAAGTGGCGTCAGATAATTGTTGAATCATTTCACTATACTATGTGATGTTATTCATTGTTCGACCAAGGGATATCCCATGAATAGAAATTATCTCATTGATGGGCGAATAAATGGCCTAGTCTACGGAAGAGAGATTTTTAGTACTATGACTAGCACCACCGACGAAGCCAATGTAAGTTTGTGGGAGCATTGACATCTGAAAATATAGTGTAACATAAGATAATCAGGGGAAGTAGCAATAAAAATATGCTAAAATTACTACATAAACTCATACAAATATGATACAAGTAATGTACAAAATATTCACTAAATTAATCACGCATAATATTTCTTTAGGTAAAGACCATCCCTGGGTTCTCCCAAAGAAACATCGTCATAATCAACTAGTTTAATGGCCCCTTTAGATAGTACACATTTTACAATGTAAGGACCATGCAACATGGGTTCAAATTTACCACCACCTATCTTATCATGTGATTTATCATAGGCCAAGACTAGGTAACCTTCCAAATATGAATGAGGATTCAAGTTTCATCCAAAATGTTCCTTAACCCATTTCTTATGAGCCTCACTAGCTAGTGCAACATAACGATGAGTCTCATCTAGTCGTTTTATGTACAAAAAGGATCCTCCTCTGCAAAGTTAGTTGGTAACAACTCGATGGAAAATTTCAAAGATGGAATTTCACATTCAATCAGAAAAATTGCCTCTAAATTGTAAACAAGTTGGAAGGGAGTAAATCCAGTTGATGTTTTTGTTAAGGTACGATATGCCCACAAAGTTGGAAAAACAATATTACACCAAATTCTTTTAAGAATGTTGATGGCCCATTTGATCATGGTGGTAAAAAACTTGTTAACAAATTCTACTTCGCCATTCGATTGTAGATAATATGGGGTATAACTATCACGATGCAAGCCTAGCTATGTAGAAAGTTCGGTCATCATAAAGTTTCCAAAATGGATACCATGGTTCGTGACGAGAGCTTGTGGAACAACAAACTTGGAAATCACATGGTTGAATATGAAAATGGTTGAATTTTCACCATCATCCTTATATGTATGCATCACCTTGACCTATTTTGTAAAATAATCTACTGCTAGGATAATATACCCAAGCCCCCCAGCTGAGTGAGGGTTACATGTAAAAACATCAATGCCCCATTTTGAAAAAGGACTAACATCTATTATTGGGTGAAGTGGAGCTTTAGGTGTGCACATCTTGCGATGGTAAACATGGAAATTATGGTACTTCTAGATGGTAGTTATGCAATCTTTGAACATCGAGGGCTAGAAATACCTAGCGCACAATATATTTTGGGAAGTGGAAAAACCTGGATAATGACTGCCACAAGCTCCAGAATGAAAGTCATTCAATACCTTTTTCGCTTCATCATCATCCAAACAACATCTTTTGATGGAATTAACACCATGATGATAAAGTGTATCACCAACATTAGTATATTGCTGGGATTGGTATTGAATACGACGATGATCAGTTCCAGAAAGTTTTTGCCGAAAGGTTTGGGTTTGAAAATATACGATAATATATCCATACCAGGGATCTAAATTACTGATAAGAAAGAGTGATATATCTGGAAGTGAATCCCCTGCCACATTTTTCGTCTTAGTAAAGGGGAAATCATATAATAGCTCAGCAAACACCAATGTCCTCTTAGAATTATATTTTTCAAACTCTAAATTTAATTCCTTCAGGATAATGATCTATTTATAACCTTTCCCCCTAGAAACTGTGTCGTAAGAATGTACATCATAGGGTTGCAATCAGAAATCACTGTAGTTTTGCGCAAGAGATTATATTGACGAAAACGTTGGACAACTTGAACGGCTCCTAATGCCAATTTCTCCACATGTCCGTATTTAGCCTTATTTTTCATGAGATTCATACTCAAATAGTATATCACATGTTCAATGTTGGAGTAACCTTATTGAACTAAAACCATGCCAATGGTGGCATCAACAAAAACTAAATACAAAAATTAGTCTTAATGATAATCAAGCGGATGAAACAATGGTGTATGGGTTAACGAGCATTTAAGTGCATCAAAATATTTTTCAGCAAGCTTGTCCCATGTAAATGATATGCCATTTTTCAACAGTCGAGTGAAACCTTTAGTTTCATTGGCGTAGTTCGGGATGAATCGACTTAAAATTTTTACTTTCCCTTGAAAACTTTGGAGTTGGTGGAGATTGGAAGGAGGAGGTAGATTCAAAATAGCCTCAACCTTGAGGAGATCGACACGAATTCATTCCTTTGACATGAAAAATCCAAAAAATCGACTAGATTGTACATAAAAAATGCATTTATGAGGATTCAAGCGAATATTGTAATGTTTACATCTGATTAAAATAACTCTTAGATGCATCAGATGATCTTCCCATTTCAATGAATAACACGTTAAAATTTCTAAGTAAGGTTGCACAATATGCTTGATATCATGAAAAGTGTAATACATTTCCAGTTGGAAGGTTGCACAGAAAATTTTCAATCCAAATAGGAGTTTTCTATAAGAAAAGGTAACCCATGAATAAATAAATGTAGTTTTATGTTAATCGACAGGAAGTACGTTTGTTTGATTGTAGCTGAAAAATCCGTCCATGAAATAAAATATTTCATTTCCGACATATTTGTCAACGATTTGTCCAATATAGGGGGTGGGATAGTTATCCTTAGGAAAAGATTTGTTAATTTACCTATAATATACACATCCCCTGATGCTATCTTTATTTTTGTTCACTAGAACAATATTTGAAACTAATCAGTCAAGGGTACATGATATATAAAAAATTATTTTAGTAAATTTTCAACTTCATATTTTATAACAACAACCTTTCGTGGATGCACGAGATGTAATCTCTGTATGACAGGTTTGGAATCCATTTAAGTATTTATTTCGCGAATTAAAATGCTAGGGTCAATTCCTCAGATTTCCTCATAGGACTAGGAAAAAATGTCATGGAATTCTTCAAACATAACTTTGTATGTTTGAATCTCTTCAAGGGAGCATGAAGCACCTATGTGAATGTTCTCAATAATTCCTTGTTTGACTGAGATGTCAATTGGAGTGGTTGTAGATATTTTTCCCAAATTTCTTTCAGATTCAGTTTGAATAATGGACATTGGACATTCATGACTATCTATGATCTCAACGAGAATATAGTAGAAAATTGATTTTTTATTTTATCAAGGCTAGGTAGAAAAGATGAATGATGATGAGAATTGTCCCATGGAATTTCATCCAAAGTCATTATTTCCATGATTCTTTCATTTTTTGGAAACATTCTATCGAAGGGATCAAGGAATGAATTTGGTTCTAACCAATATAACTCAGAATTATCATGAATGATCACATTCACTTGATCAATTTGAGAGGGTTGTGGGTCAGAAAATGCTTGGAATACCTGATAAGCTAATTCAAATGGGCTTAAAGGAATCTCATTACCATATGGGGTAAATTCAGATTCTAACAACACAAACCATGGGTTAGAATATTCCATTGTGCTTGATGTGATCATGTTAACCTGGGCAATGTTAGAATGAAAGTTGGGTGGAGGGAGCACAAAAGTTATCATTAGTGGCGAATCTTTCAAAAAACCTACACAAACATCTTCATAATTGAATATTGTTTTCCCCAAGAAAGAGATATTACAAGTAGAGCTAGGTTCTAAAGTGTAGTAAGATAATTGGTAAAATTTCACTATTATCGCTTGTTGAGGAAACAATATCATGTGAAAGAGTGATGAGACCACTGCAGATATAGCATAGGTCCATCTTCGACCAATTAATAGGTTGTAATCAAGTTCTACATCGATGACTTCAACTTCAACTACGACTGTCTTACCCTGTAACTCTATGTGTAAATGATTCAAAATTCCATATGGATGAAAAATTCTTCCATCTAAGGATTTTTGAGTGGTAGGAGATTCATTTATGGTTGGAGAACCCAAGGCTTTCCAAGAAGCAATAGACATAATACATGTAATATCTCCCTTGTCAACTACTTTCCAAAAAACTTGTTTAGTTTTGACAAAAAATCGTATTTGGAATACGAGTTGATGGGGGAGTGTAGGTATATGGATCTTAAGATCAAAGATAATAAAGTTAGAATCTTGCGGATCAGTTGCTCCTATTGCTAACAATACAAATTTCCTTTGTGATGTACATGTTTGCAGCACTTCAAGGGAAAACATCGTTGAAGGGGACATCACCAGATATTCAACAATGTTGTAGTTCTTAGTAGCTATAACATGAGGGCTAAACATTGATTTTCAAACAACCCCTTTAGGAGGCGGTCGAATCACCATTTTATAATTAAAATTTTCAATCTGTAATGGTTCATAAGAAGGAGGAATTGAATTAGAATGTTGAATAGATGGACCAATATCACTTCCATTTAGTACATGAACCTTGTATCTGTAATATTTAGAGCTCATGGCTACCATCACTGGTGATGACATCATCATAATATTAGCCGATTTGGAATATGAGGATTGATTATGTGCAATCATCTTATTGACTTGAGAAGGGAATAAATCCTTCAAAACATCAGGGGTGGGAGAATATTTAAAGGATTTAGTCACCTCTCCCCGATATGGGCATTCCTTGGTGTAATGATCCTCATCATGAATCAGTCAAGGATAATGGTGCTTTGTCTTTTCGTAATAGTGGTTGTTTTTGTTTGGTTTCTCTTTTTGAGAAGCATTTTGTTTCACTTTACCTTTACCCTTATTTTTTCCTCCAACCTATTATTTGTTGCTAGTAGATGAGTCTGTGACATTGATTTCAGAAGTATTTTTTGGAGAAGGGCTTTCACTGGGTGTACCTTCCAGAGCCAATATCTGAGTGTTTTTATAATTCTTATTTTTACCCTTATATTTAAGGCTAACAGAACCAATCATACAATTAGCGGCATGAGAACATGTAGTGGTTGAGTCTAGTTTATCTCGGCGAGGTAGATTTGGAATTTTCTCATGAAAAGTTCCAGACTGTGTATAAACAAGGTATAAGTATTGGGAACGAGAAATTACTTTCTATTCCATTAAAACACCTCCTTTGGACACATCCTCCGTAATGAAGGGAAGTAATGACTTTGTAAAGAACTCCACCAAAATTTTATCTAGAATAAAAAATTTGACAATACAATGCCTTGTCCTCCATTCATGTATATGATCAGAAGTGTAGGCAGATTTTGATTGTTTCAAAGAAGTCAAAATTTCAGTATGAGTATCATGTCATATAGGCAGTTGAAAGTGGGTCAAAGATGTTGTTGCTAAGGAGTTAAAATTATGGAAAGAGTCTCGTTGTAGCTAAATGTACCATTTTTCTTCTAAACTGATTAAAGTTCATTGGAAAAGGGATAATCTAATGGAATAATTGATCAGTGTATTCGATGCACACCAAAAATGATATGTAATAACATGGTTTGATGGTTCCTCTCCTGATTTTCCTTCAAACTTCAGAATGTCACTGGGAAATTTTTTAGGAATTGGCGACCAAAAAAAATAATAGTAAATATGATCATTCGTTAGCAGAGACAAATCCAGAAAATCTAAAGTTACTATAAGCGATAACTGTCAGTTGGGGTCCGATTCCAAATATTGGTAACCTTGAGGGTTAAGTTGAGTACTTGGAGGAGGGTACACAAGGTATCCTGGAATAGCTTGGGAGGTTAGTATTTGCATTCCTCTAGGGTAACCAGGATGAGGCATACCAGGTTGTGGTTGAAGTGGAATTTGAAACATATGACCTAGATATGGTTGACTCCGGAAAGGTGGATTTTGGCCCATTTGGCATAAATAATATTGCCCCTATAAAGGTTGACTATCTAAAGGATGACCTTAAACAAATTGATTTTGAAAAGTTTGGCCCTAAAAATATTAACCTTGATATGGTTTTTGCATAATTCCAATAATAGGTTGCCCCATAGGAATATGTGTGGTAAAATAGAAAGTGGGACCAATTTAATCAGAAGATTCTTGAGGGATAGCCTGTGTAGTTTGTAGAACCAATACTTGAGGCATAGTTTGGACTATTGTTTGGGGAGAACTTGGAACTTGTTGTTGAAAATATGTTTGAACAATAGACTAAACAAGAGTTTAAGGACTACCCTGGACATGTTGCTAAACAAGTGTCTGTGGAGTTCCTTGGACAGGTGTTTGCGGAATCCCCTGGACAGGTTGTTGATATTGTATTGGAATTCCTTGAACAAGTGTTTGCATAATAGGTTGTCCAATAGGTTGAACAAGTTTATAAAATGGCACTTGTGGAGAAACTTCAATACGTTGTTGAACACAAGTAGGGTTCCAAATAGTATTCATCCCTAGGAAAGGATTACCAATCAGTGATTGAGACACAACAGGTTTACCTGGACCTACTTGAGGTATCTAACCATAGTTTACATAATTTCTGGAAAAAGGTTGTCCTCCAGCTGTAGGATATGACCCTACAAAATGTTGTTCTACAAGTGGAGGATAGGGTTGTTGGACCCGATGCGGGTAGTAAACACAACTTGGGTTTATTTGTGGATTACCTGAATTTCTAGATATCATGTTAAAATATTAGTATGATGCCAAAGGTATTTGAGGTGTGTAATTTATGCCTTGGACAATAAGGGTAGATAAATTAGATGAAAAAGTAGAAGTTTGAGGTGAAGGAGAGGCTCGTGAAATTTTTTATAAAGCGAATGGTACCTAGGAAGAATTGATGGAACACCATACAATAATGACTCTCAAGAGCTTGAAAGGATATAAGTATCAATAGTTACACTCCCAGATAGCATTCCTGACATAGTTTCTCTCATTGAAAAGTAATAAGGAGTCCAAATACGTGGAATAATTTGACCTAAATAGTTCAAAGGTGTAAAATACCAAGGATCGAGTCAGAGAGGATCAAAAGGAAGTCAAGGAAAAACTGTTGTTTCACCAGTACAAATAAGAGTATGTGGTGATTCTTCATCCTCTTCTCTGGTAATGATTTCAATACTAAGGAGACAAGGAGATATTTCAGTCGTAACTATGAGTTTCCTTCACAGTGAAGGTGGCATAGGAGTAGGGGCTGTTAGACTCCTATACCAATAGGTGTCATATTTCATGATTGACTTGA
>CM076578.1:683369048-683505794 GCA_034641835.2 Pinus albicaulis
TAAATTGGTCAAATCCCTTTATTTTGAAATAATAAACAAATAAAATATTTATTTTCATTTCGAGGATGGGATCAAGGAATAAATAAAAAAATAATGATTTATTTTATTATTCCTAAATGATTTAGTCAAATTTAACAAGAAATATTAATTAAATAATGATTTAATTAATTATTCCTAGAGAATAATAAGACAAATAATGATTTATCTAATTATTTCTCATTAATTGGGTTAAATATGACCATGAATATAATTAAACAGAGGTATAATTAATTATTCCTAGAGGAAAATCAAATAAATAAGGATTTATTTAATTATTCCTCATGGGGTTTTCTATTTTGGACAAGAAATAACTTAATAAACTATGGTTTATTATATTATTTCTTAGTGAAAGAAATTTTACTATGGTAAAATTTGTCTTACATGGTGTATTTCGATCCATCTAATTATACATGGTTAGATGACCGAAAATTGGTGTAACAATATATATATATATATATATATATATATATATATATATATATATATATATATATAACTTCATTTCTATCTTCCACCGAACACCTTCCTTTTGCTTTGGCATTCTTTCTTGTATCAGATTGTTCTACTCTAGTTTCCATCTCAGCTCCGGTCGTGACCTCATTGCTCTATGAGAACTACTTTAAACTTCAAATACCGCCTTTTTCTTCTCTCTGTATAACTATGGGAGAGTATGGGCATTCTGAAACAAATAAAACATCCTCACAAGTAATAAAAAAGACTAATCAATTTAGATTCATGCTTATTTTAGTTTTATCATGTTTTATGTTAAATTTAGATGTAGAGGTATAAGCCTTTTTTGGTAACTTGAGATTATTTTATGGTATATGATAAATTTTTAGCTAAGATAAATATATATTAGTTTTTCATATGTCAATGTCTCAATTTTGTCTTGAACATAAATAAAAAACACATAGACAAGATTGAATCTTTAGAGGTGTCTCATTCTAAAAGTCCTGATGATGGATCCTAGTTGGGATTTGAAAAGTCGACACATGTTCCTTATTATTGTGGATAATCTGGGAAGCTTCTTAAAAAAAGAAGTGAAAATGTGAAGTTGGGTTACACTTTTTGCCCTTTTTTGAGAAAAAACTTTCATTTTTTTCAGTTCTTCAACATTCTGCAAGCTAAAACAATTTTTCTGTTTAAAATTTCATTTTGCGATAAAAATAAAAGTTGTCATAAATTTTGTTAGCTTTCTATTACTTATTTTTGAAAAAATTGTATACACATTTGTTATGTCAACTTAGTGTTTCTTTGAGTGTGTGTTCTTTAATAATCAACGGATTCATAAGAAGTCATGTTAATACACAATGTTGTATTCTTTGAAAATTTGTGGTTTTGAGAAATAAAATGTATTACAACAATCTAGATAGAGTCTACTTCGGTTTTGTCATATTTACAAAGCCAATGGATGCATATCATAATTACTAGAATTTTTTGAACTAGTCCAATATGAAAAACAACATATTTTGAATATGTTTCGCGACGCAAGAAATTTCTTAACATATAAGTTATAAACTAAAAATCTAAAAGCTAACCATTAGAGACAACGGACCAATGTAATGTACGATAATTTTTTCAAATTTTTTTACAATGTATTTGGGAAGATACAGAATTTTGATTTCACTGAATCACAATGACCTTCAGAAATTTTTTGCATCCGTTTCATTACAAAATTAATTAAATATTTATGAAATTCCATGAAAGTTATATTTCCTGAAAGTAGATTCAATTTTGAAAATTCTTGTCTTGGTTCCGACACTTAATTCAGAATGTTTCATGGAGTTTAGTCAGTCAGAAGTTGCAGAAATGTATTTAGGGCTTGGATCTGCGTCACTAGTGACGCGTTAGTTCAGTCGAACTCTTAAACAAAGTCCGGACGAACTATTTTTTATGCCAACAACACATTAAATCAGACGATAAAGTAGTTCGGCCGAACTTTTACTTAAATTTCCATCGGCCGGAAAGTGCCACCGAGCCCTTCCAAAAAAACATTTCGCAATAATATAAATTTCCACGAAACCATTCATTATTTTCACATATTTCGCACTTTTGGCCTGATTTTACAACATATTTCACACTTTTGGTCTAATTTTACAAAAGCCTTGATCTGATTTTGCAAATAATTGTTTTGGGTTTAAGGATTTTTCTTGGAAGTACATTCAAAGGACTTCAAAGGATTTTTCTTTGAGACACATTATTTTCGTACATTTGATCTGATTTTGCAAGGAATTTTTTTGGGTTTAAAGAATTTTCTTGGAGGTATGTGATATAGTTTTTTGGGCTTATTTTTTTTTTTAAGTATGGATTTGGGATTAATTTCGAAAGGACATTTTTTGGTTTTGGGTTGAAGTAAATCTTTTATAATGATTTTTTAAAATGAGTTTTTGTGTTACTTTTTAAATGAAATTTTTTTGTAGGACTTGGAAGGAAATATTTTGAAATTCTTTTCATTTTTATAAGACATTTTTTTCTTGAATTTTTTAAAGTAAGTGTTTTGGATTGGAGTATGTATTTTTTGCAAAAAATTTAAAATGAGTTTTTTTTTAAATTAAATATTTTGTGATGTTTTTTTTAATTGAGTTTTTGTCTAAATTTTTGAAGGAAATTTTTTGAAATTCATACTCTATTATCATGGGAAATCGAAGAAATTGTACGAGAAAATATGATCGAAAAAGAGACCATGAGGAACGTAGAGAAGAGATGAGACAATCTCGCAAAATAAAGATAGAAGCACTCTCAAATATTGAAGGGGAAAATCAACCTCAACTAGAAGTTGAAACAGGTATGTAAATGTAAATATTATGATTTTGATATATTTAAAATTTTCCAAATGTGAAGCTTAATTTTTATTTGATGAACTAATTTGAAAAATATTTTGCAATGTAAACAGAGAGAGATATTCCTCAAAACATTGATGATGAGATGCAAAATTTTGAAAGAGAAAGTGAAAGAGATATTGAACCAATGATTGAAGATGGTGAAAATGATGAAATAAATTCAAGTGAAGAAATTGAATCACAAGGTATATATATATATATATATATAGATATAGATATATTGAACACATGCACGCATTATTGAAATTATACATATATTTATTAATTTAGTTATTTATTGAATATGTAAACTTATTATGTACTATTCATTTTAATATGTACAAATGAAATCAATGTCGATGACGAGATGTTAGAAAATGTTGACACTCACACATGTGAAGATAAAAAAGCTGGCCATTATATATGATATCATGTTAACTGCATTTTTAGAAGTATTTCATAAAGGAAAATGTGACAGTTCAAGCCCAAATTTTGAAAGGTCTCCTATCATTAAGGAAATTAAAATAAGCTATGACTTTATTGGGTATTCGAAAATCAACCAAAGATAAAAAAAAAAAATGAAGGAAAATGTGATACAAAATATAAATAGTGCTATAAATTCAATGAAAAGATCTAGACAGAAAAATGTTTTAGTTGTACTTAGAGCAATACATATGGCAGTGGTTTCATCAAGTACTAAAGAGAATTGCTTGGTAAAATCTATGGCACGAACATTAGGAACCTCGCGAAAAACTTTGCACAAACATCGGAAATTTCGATTGCAAATATATGTAAATGATGAACTTTCTTGTTGGAGAGCTATTTGTAGGCAACCATATATAGATAGACTTAGACAAAATGTTAAAAAAATAATATATGAATATTGGAAGAACAATATGCGTGTTTCGCCAACTGCAAGGCATGTGATGCGAAGAAGAATAACACGAAATCAATATGAAGAACATGAAAAAAATTTCTTGGAAACCACTCAGATAGAGTTGTTCAACAAGTTCAAAGAAGAGAATCATGAAATTCATGTTTCAATCAGTGCTTTTGTTCAACAAAAACCATGTTATGTAAAACCTGTCACTGTACACGACACTTGTTGTTGTCGTTATCATGTGGAATTTGAGTTATATTATGACACATTCCTTGATTTTGGTAGAACATTTTGGAAGGATTCACCTCCTCATTCCACTATCCATGATTTCATATCTCAAATTCTATGTGAAAGAGAAAGCGATGAACTATTTTACGAAAAGAAATGTTTTGGTGGTAAAAATGTGATGATTGTGGAAATTTGACTAAATTTCAAGACAAATATGATACTGATATAAATGATCAGTCATTGTGCAACATGAAATTGAAATGGAAGAGATATGAATATATCCATACATTGATTCAAGGTGCAAATAGTGTTAAAAGAATTGAATTACGAGAAGAAGAAATTTTGTGATAGACTTTTTGAGAAATTTTGAGGCAGAAATTTACAAATACACCAAGCATTCCCATAGAGCTCGATGGAAAGACTTGAAATTCAAAAAATCTCGTGAATTTTTTCCACCAGGGACCATTTTGTCAGTAATTGATTTTGTAGAAAACTACACATTTGTTCCACAAAAGGAAATTCAAAGTGAATACTATCATTTTGACCAAGTCTCCATGCTCATCCATATTCTATATAGACATGCTGAAAAAAACGTCGATCATATAGAAAGCACCAGTGAAAATCGACATATTAATAAAGAATATCACTTTTATATCAGTGACAATCGTACACATGCATATTTTGTACAACATTGTTTTGGAAAAATTTATGATTCCATGAAAATTCGTGGAATAACATTCAATGAACATTGGATATGGTCAGACGGATGTGCAGGACAATTCAAATCTGCACGATCATTATTTTGGTTGTGTTGTCTTCATAAGAAAACCTACATTAAACATTGTTGGAATTTCTTTGAGACTAGCCATGGAAAAGGAGAACATGATGGTGCAGGGGCATGCATAAAACGATCACTTCAAAGATATCAAATGAACCCCTCTGCAAGCCAACTTGTGGACGCGAAAGAAGTTGTTCAATGGTGCATCGCTGCCTAAGACATGAGACTAACTCATCAAGAGAAGTGTGAAGGTACATCCAATTTAATTTTTATTGAATATCTAATTAAATAAATAGTGTACATTTATCACAATGATTATCTTTGATTGTATTTTGATATTATATTTACATTCTTTTTTAAATTTTCCATATAAAGGTTTTTTTGGCATATTGGGATCGAAGACGTAGATAGATCAATTGGAAACGACGTTGAAACAATAAAAGGGACTCGAAAATTGCATTCAATTAAAACAATTCGTCCAGAAATGTGTTTGCATTGGATAAAAGAAAATATTCTTGTTTTTGTCCTGTTTTCATAGACAAAACAAAATCCAATGACGTTTGTGAAAACAAAATGTATGTAAAAGATAGGAAACATACAAAGCTAAATACAAAGGACAAAATGCCTGTTGCAATGTTTGAAGAAATGCAATGAGAGGAGACTACAATATCATCCGATGGTGATCGAGTTTCTGATCTTGTTAGAGAAGGTAACATTTGAATTACTTTCTAATGATAAAGATCTAGAAATAAATTTGAATATGTATAATTTTGTGAAGTTTGTTTTATTGTACAAGAGATGTTTTTGCTGTAATTGCACCTACTGACAACGATTAAAATGTGAAGTATTATTTGATGCGTTTTACTAAATGAAAAATGAAATTATTAGAAGACTATAATGATCACTAATTTCCATATGAAAGAGGATCTATTATACTGAAAGGTTATTTTTTCAGACAAACTAATCAAAGTGGGAATTTTGTTTACTTTGAAGACTATGAACCTGATTTCATAAGTTATCAATATAGTCACTTGGTGTGTGCAACACACATAAAGTTGATTGAGGTTCAATAAAAGAAAAGAAAAAAATATTAAGAAATGGAAAATGTCAAAATCCGATCATGAACAGATTATTGAAGATGGCATTCCATTGGAATTTTTTTGATTGAACTGCCCAAAAATTTATTCTCTTTGGATTATATGTTTTATAACTTCCAATACTCAATTAAAAATTGAATTGCCTTGTTATGTTATCTGTGCTAGTGTTTGCACATGTAAAAATTGTTTTGGTACATGCACACTCTAGTATCAACTGAAAGTAGCCTTTTTATACATGCATTGATGAAAAATGTTGCATACATATTGGATATATATGTATATGTTCTCGAATGAAATTAACTGTTCAAGTAGTTTTACTATGTGCATTGATGAAAAATGTTTCACGTACTGAATATATATGTTCTAGAATGCAATTAACTTAGAGTAGTTTTTCTATGTGAATTGATGAAAAATGTTGCATGCACTGAATATATACACGAACTCAATGCACGCAGTTTTTCTTGTGGGCTTTTTTGGTAAAAAGTATCCACTGTAAATAAATTATTCACATTATAATTTTGTACGAAGATTCCTTTTAGACAAGAGACTCAGAGCACTTCTTCGACTTTTGGTGGGATTTGACCCACATCTCTATTCTTGATTGAAAATCTAGTACAAAATTTGTCTGTCCAATGGTCGAATATGTTCTATGTGCATTAATGAAAAATTTACATACTACATACTATTGTTTGAGTGATTTTTTTTTTTTAAACTTACCAAATGTACTTCAACCATGTCTAAAACTTGAATTTTAAAAACTTTTTGATTATATCAAAAAAATTTACTTCACATGTCATGCCAATTGTAGTTCAACTACCCAATAAAAACATTAACCATTTAACATTACATCACATGCCAAATGTAGATTAAAATGGTATCCAAAACTTAGATTTAAAAACTTTTTGATTATATCACAACATTACTTCAAAACTTAGTTTTAAAAACTTTTTGGTTATATCACAACATTACTTCACATGATTAATGTACTTCAACATCCAAAACTTGGGTTTTAAAAACTTTTTGATTATATCACAACATTATAGATCGTGCAACATTACTTCACATGCACGTATTACTTCACATGCCATGCTAATTGTAGTTCTTGACTATCCAATAAAAACATTAAACATTTAACATTAAATATCACATGCCAAATGTAGATTGAAACCATCCAAAACTTGAGTTTTAAAAACATTTTGATATATATCATGTAAGATTACTTCACATGCCATGCCAATTATAGTTCAACTATCCAATAAGAACATTAAACATTTAACATTAAATATCACATGCGAAATGTAGATTGAAACCATCCAAAACTTGAGTTTTAAAAACTTTTTTAATTATATCATGTAACATTACTTCACATGGCATGCCAATTATAGTTCAAATATCCAATAAAAACATTTAAAATTATATCACATGCCAGATGTAGATTGAAACCATCCAAAACTTGAGTTTTAAAAACTTTTTGATAGATATCATGTAACATTACTTCACATGCCATGCCAATTATAGTTCAACTATCCAATAAAAACATTAAACATTTAACATTAAATATCACATGCCAAATGTCGATTGAAACAATCCAAAACTTGAGTTTTAAAAACATTTTGATTATACCATGTAACATTACTTCACATGCCATGCCAATTATAGTTCAACTATCCAATAAAAACATTTAACATTATATCACATGCCAAATGTAGACTGAAACCATAAAAAACTTAACTTTTAATTTAACAAAAAAGTATAGATCACAACATTACTTCACATGCCAAATGTACTTCAAGCATCCAAAACTTAAATTTTAAAAACAAAACAAATTATAACACATCATTACATAACATGCCAAATGTAGTTCAGAAGAAAACAAAACCTAAATTTTAAAAACAAAACAAATTATAACACATCATTACATAACATGCCAAATGTAGTTCAGAAGAAAAACATTAATTTATAGATGACAAAATTACTAGTAGTTCAATTATCCAAAACTTAAAATTTTTAAAAACCAAACAAATTATATAATAACATTACTTCACATTCACATGCCAAAAGTACTAAAACCATCAAAAAAATTAACTTTTTGGAACAAAACAAATTATGTTAACACTGTAATAAAATATGTCCAAAAATTGTTGATCTCACAAGTATCAAGTATCAAGTTATATATATATATATATATATATGAAAATGCATCTAGATAATATATAAAAAAAGTAAATTTAAGACTATCTAAATCTTGAAATCAAATCTACAAATCATGTCCATCAAATAGAGATGGATGTATCGTCTTTCCTATTAGGGTCTCAATCTGCGCACCATCATGCGAAGCCTGGGAAACCTGTACACAATGCACATGTACAAACATTAAAATTTGATGTTTTAAAAATGAGTGAGAATATATATAGAACTTCATGTAAAAAACAAAATATAAAAAAAATCATGCAATACCTCATGAGGTTCCCTCTCCGTTTGTTCACCCGCTACAAGTTCCCCCCCCATGGGAACATCTGCAACAGTAAACTGTACAATATACATGTACAATTATATATATATATATATATATATATATATATAGTAAAAAATTCCAGATTGAAATGCACGTGTACATATATAAACTTATTTTCAATAATATTAAAAAAAAATTAGACTACTTGTTCAAATGGTTGAAATGGTGTGGATGTTCCTATCTCCATCGATAGAGTCGGTGCATTAAAGAAATCTTCTATAGGAACCTAAAATTCAAAATTTTAAAAGTATAAAATAACTCAAGATCAAGATCTCAATTTATAATAAAACTTAAATAAACAACAATTTATAAATTATAACTAAATTAAAAACACACACACACACACACACACACACACACACACACACATATATATAAGTGAAAAATTGAATACTTCTTCAGGTGAATTTGGGACATCTCCTAAGAGAGGCTCCAAATTAAAATCTTCAACAACCTAAAATTCAAAAAATTTAAAATAACTCAAGATATAGATATATATATCTCAATCTCCTAAGAGAGGCTCCAAATTAAAATCTTCAACAACCTAAAATTCAAAAAATTTAAAATAACTCAAGATATAGATATATATATCTCAATTTTTAATGGAAATTTTTGAGGCACATTATATATATATTTAACTTAAAAACATAAATTTTAAAAGTGAAAAATTTTCCATACTTGTTGTGGATGTGGCACATCTCCTAAGGAAGTAGAAGGTACATCTCCCAAGGAAGAAGAAGGTACCGCCATCCCAAAAACATCAGACGGAATCAGAATCTGTTAAAATATTTTATCATTATATATACATACATGTACATGTGTGCACAATTATTTATTTTAAAAATATCACTTAAAAAACACTAACATTTGCCAACATATCTTGATGGTGAGACCCATCTGCATTGTTTGAACCAGAGGTCCCGAACGTGATATTAACATTTTCGTCATTCATCATGCATGACAACTGCAAATGGTGTTTTAACATATAATGATACATTTTTGTTAGATTAATGTACATACAAATAAATGTATACATGTACATACACATGTATTTATTACAAATTTTACACATGTATGTGTTAAAATAATTGAACCCTAAGGTCATTAACACATACCATTCATGTGCCCTCTTCCTCGTGAAGAATTAGGTCTTGAAAACCATTGCGACAATTCTTTGCAGATATTCGAATATCTTCAACATTCATGTTGTCAATCTCTTCATCTGTACAATACAAAAAATTGGCACGTGCATTTTCACATGCTCTTTGTCGATTTAGACAAACATCGACTCCACCCAATACGCTATAAACATTGTCGATCATGATATCCCTTGCTTTTCGACTTATTTGAGAAGTCACATCCATCTCTGACCGCAAAGTTTCGACCTGAATAGGTCGACTCACCAATGGCATCTCAGGGCAAGGCAACTCCGCATCTCGCTTAGCGCCCTTATGGTCATACAATTGACCTTTCCCCAGACCAAAAAATTCTAATGGAAGGTCATTGTAGTTGGGTTTCATATTAAAAAAAAATTCTACGTAAAAAAATTGTGCAAAATAAACAGGAACCTTGTTGTTCCATGGGAGCCTTCCATAGGCCGCAAGGTTCCTATCATACAAATAGTGATCTATATTTGGGTGCTTGAAATATTGCACCTTCAGCATTTTTATTTTTGGCCCTTCCTTAAATTAAACATTGACTTCACCATATCTCTTGTAACTCTTTGATTTACATCCTCCCATTTATCGAGACCCATTACTGTTTCCTTTCTCTTTCTCATAACTTCTACAAATGTATCAGTCGTTGGCCCAAGATATTTTTACAACTTTACTATTTTTCCCAATGAATGTGTAACTATTTCGAGGCTTTGTCGACTCTTAGCAGGTAGAGTCAATGCCACGAGATTTCTCCGCAATTTTGCATGAAGTTGTTGACACATTTCTAAGGTGCATTGCGCCATGTTTCTTTCCCATGGTATATCAGAAATGTTGGCCAGATAAGTTGTGGTGGGTAGACAACCTTCTTCTTGAATGTAGCATTCTACCCTACGTCTAGTTTGACCAATATTTGGAACATTTTCAGTCTCTACATCAATATATATATATACAATTTTATATATTAGAAAAAACACATGTAAACAAATTTGTACAAATTCAATGAAAAAAATAGTGAAATTGATGGCGACCTCGACGTGGTTGGTTAGCTTCTTCTCCACCCTGAAACTGTTGAGACCCAGAGCAACTCTACTGAGAACCAGACCCAGAACAAACCTACTAAGAACCAGCACCACCAGCCATTGATTGGCCTCTGGGAGAATAAATATCACCCCCTTCACGCAACCTGCTACCACTTATTGATGGCCCTCTAAGGAGATTTGAACCACCACCAACCTCTCGAAAGGAGAGAGGAGCTTCATAAACAAATACGAATTTATAATCAATTGAAAAATACATTCATGTACATATAAATACACACGTACATATTCATTGATTAAATTGCGTTCAAACCATACCACGACTGGGTGAACCCTGGGCATCCATGGTTGGAGTAGAGACCCTTCTCTTCTTATTAGCTCCTAAAAAATAAAAAATGAAACTTATTTTAACAACTAATTTAACTCACAAAGTTGATAAAAAATCAATTCCATATGTACACACATGTATGGAGATTTAAGATTATATTTAAATTTACCATGAACATCTCTCGATCTCGATCCTTGATCCTCACCTCTCGTAGAGATATGGGACTCTGTTGATCTTCGTCGTTCATCCTCCATGATATATATATCTACGGTGGACATTTACAATTAATTTTTTAAATAACTAATTTAAATTAAATTCAAGATAAAGTTCAGAGAATTAAAGATTAATTTAAAGTGTAAACAAATTATGTCGATGAACAATTGGAAGCATGTATTCAACATCACAATGGCATCCAAAAACTAGCTTCTGGACGTACTCGTTAAATGAATATGTCAGCCACATAATCACCGCATTCCCTTGATTGTGGATAGAAAATTCTATGCATAAATTTCATCAACGATATTTCATGGTTTCTTTCTTATCCCCAAGAAAAAAAAAATTCAATAAAAATATATATATTATTTATTGATACTTACGGTATGTTTATGAAATGAAAAACTTATATTTAGATCTAACTGCAAAGACGACTCAGAAAAATGGTCACATATGTCACCTTTCATAAAATATGAGATCCGTAGGCTATATTCCGGCTCCTTACGTACTCTACTCATAGAAATACCATGTGATACAGAAATGAAAAAAATTCTAATTAGATCTTAATATTCTAAAGATTGAAATGTAGGGGCATTTACTTAGATTAGGGTTTTCAACCATATATATGTTTGTGTAATTGCACCCACTTGTATTTGGGGGAAACTTTTATGTTTTAATTATGTTTTACATGTTGAATATAAAAGGTTTTTCTCTCTCATTGCTTCTGAGAATTTTGATATGAAAATGAAAACTATATACTTGGTTAAAACCTATGTTTTGTATCAAATTATTTTTTTGTTTCTAAATACTATATACATGTTGACTATATGGATGGATCGTAGGGGAATTTAGATCTGTCTTGATTGATTTAAAAATACTAGATAGATGTCGTTCAGATAGTGAAAGATGAGATCCAGAGGCTACCTGGCCCTTTACAGACTCTGCCTATAGAACTACCATGGATATGAAAATGAAAAACTTCTAATTCTAGATCTATTCTAAAGATTGAATGTAGGGGCATTTACTAGATTAGGTTAAAACCTATATGTTTTGTATCAAATCACTTTTGGTTTCAATGGAAAACTTTTATGGCTAATTTGTGTTTTATATGTTGAATATAAATTTTTTTTTCTCTTTCATTGTTTGAGACCATGGATATGAAAATGAAAAACTATATACTTGGTTTAAAACTATGTTTTGTATCAAATTACTTTTTGTTTCTAAATACTATATACATGTTGACTGTAGGCTTCATCGTAGGGGACCAAGATCATTCCGCAGATTGACTCTAGGGGTACTACTTATTATGTCACCTTTCATAAAGATGACTGAGGTTACCTCGGCCTTTACACTTAAATCCATTAAGGATGATGAAAATGAAAACACATTTAGATATATTCTAAAGATTGAATGTAGGGCAATGTCAGATTATGTTTTAAAACCTATATGTTTTGTATCAAATCACTTTTGGTTTCAGTGGGAAACTTTTATGGCTAATTCTTTTTTTATATGTTTAATATAAATGGTTTTTTCTCTCACATTGTTTGAGACCATGGATATGAAAATGAAAAACTATATAATTTGTTAAAACCTATGTTTTGTATTAAATTACTTTTTGTTTCTAATTAAGTTATATACATGTTGAATATAAAAGGTTTTTTTCTCTCTCATTGTTTGAGACCATAGATATGAAAATGAGAAACTTCTATTTAGATATGTTCTCTAGAGCTATGGATAGTTTGTGTTTTACATACATTGACTCTTAGGTTAAAACCTATGTTAAAACCTATGTTTTGTATCAAATCACTTATGGTTTCAATGGGAAAGTTCTATGGCTAATTCAAGTGTTTTACATGTTGAATATAAAAGGTTTTTTTCTCTCTCATTATTTGAGACCATGGATATGAGAATGAAAAACTTGTATTTAGATCTATTATAGAGATATGGCTAATTTGTGTTTTACATGTACATTGAATATAAAATGTTTTTTCTCTCATTGTTTGAGTCCATGGCTATGAAAATGAAAAACTTCTAGATATTTAAAACTACTAAAGAGATTGATTGACTTGTAGGGGCATTTACTCTTCTAGGTTATTTAAACCTATGTTTTGTATAAAATCACTTATGATTTCAATGGGAAACTTTTATGGACAATTCTCGAGTGTTTTACATGTTGAATATAAAAGGTTTTTTTCTCTCTCATTATTTGAGACCATGGATATGAAAATGAAAAATTTCTATTTAGATCTATTCTAGAGATATGGCTAATTTGTGTTTTACATACATTGAATATAAAAGGTTTTTTCTCTCATTGTTTGAGACCATGGATATGAAAATGAAAAACTTCTAGATATTTAAAACTATTCGAGAGATTGATTGACTTGTAGGGGCATTTACTCTTAGGTTAAAACCTATTTTTTGTATCAAATCACTTGTGGTTTCAATGGGAAACTTTTATGGGTAATTTTTGTTTTACATGTTGAATATAAAAGGTTTTTTTCTCTCTCATTGTTTGAGACCATGGATATGAAAATGAAAACTTCTATTTAGATCTATTCTAGAGATATGGTTAATTTGTGTTTTACATGTACATTGAATATAAAAGGTTTTTTCTTTCATTGTTTGAGACAATGGATATGAAAATGAAAAAATTATAGATATTTAAAACTATTCGAGAGATTGATTGACTTGTAGGGGCATTTACTCTTAGGTTAAAACCTATGTTTTGTATCAAATCACTTATGGTTTCAATGGGAAACTTTTATGGATAATTCAAGTGTTTTACATGTTGAACATAAAAGGTTTTTTTTCTCTCTCATTGTTTGAGACCATGGATATGAAAATGAAAAACTTCTATTTAGATCTATTTTAGAGATATGGCTAATTTGTGTTTTACATGTACATTGAATATAAAAGTTTTTCTCTCTCATTGTTTGAGTCCATGGATATGAAAATGAAAAAATTCTATTTAAAACTATTCAAGAGATTGATTAAATTGTAAGGGCTTTTACTCTTAGGTTATTTAAACCTATGTTTTGTATCAAATCACTTATGGTTTCAATTGGAAACTTTTATGGCGAATTCTTGAGTGTTTTACATGTTTTACATTATGAAGAGTCATGAAATCCACATTTCCACCATACTATTTGCAAGTTCTATATGAAGATATGTAGTCTAATAAATAATCAGTTCTGATATTTGTGTAAATATGAAAATGGTTCTATGATATAAAGGCAAACAAGGGATTAATATAAATTTACAACTTTCAAGTTTCGAGTTTTGAGCTTCTAAAATAACTGAAATTTACAAGTTTCAAGTTTCGAGTTTCTAATATATAGATTCTATAATATATTTGATAAATTGGGCACATGACCTTGACTGCATACTACAAGTCTCTACAACATATTGTAACCTAAAAACTGTAACCACTTGTTGCATACCAAATTGCAAACTTAAATGAATTTTAAGTTATGGACAGAACTGTAACCACTTATTGCCTAAGAACTGTAACCACTTATTGCATAACCTAAGAAATTGCAACCTAAGAACTATAACCACTTGTTGCATAACCAAACTCCAAACTGTAAACTGCAAATTTTGGACAGATGTTTTATGAATTTATTGATCCAGAAGGTGAAGAGGCCAAAGGTATGATCAATTTTTCATAAAGGTTCTTTCACTTTATACCATTCTATTTCCTTTTCTGATAGGTCACATGTTCTTCGGCCACAGATATTGTAACCACTTGTTGCCTAATAACTGTAACCACTTGTTTCATAACCTAAGAACTGTAACCACTTGTTGCATAACCAAACTACAAACTGAAAATTTTGGACAGATGTTTTATGAATTTAGTAATCCAGAAGGTGAAGAGGCCAAAGGAATGATCAATTTTTCATAAAGGTTATTTCACTTTATACCATCCTATTTCCTTTTCTTTTCCGGAAGAACTGGATTATATTAAGGATATGAGCTAAATACCTATTGGTTTGCTTAACGTCACCGAACATTATCAAAAACAGAGCACCAGCAGCGCTAGAGCACCAGCACCACTAGAGAAATTCGACAACCTATAAACAACACAGCAAAAAAAATGTTAATAATATCAAGAAATATAATTTACGATAACAATCAAACAAAACTGCAGAAAACCATAATGATTACCTGGTGGTTCGCAGTGCCGTAGCAATTCAACGAACCCAAAGAAAGACACGCGGAAACAGAAACAGAGAAGAAACAGAGCAACGTGAATAGAGCACCAGAGAAATTCAACAAATGTGAAGCAACAGAGATACAGAGCCGCGTGAACAGAAACAGAGAAGAAAAGCAGTGCTAACAGAGCACCAAATCAATTCAACAAATGCGAAGCAACATATATACAAAGCTGCGTGAACGGAAACAGGGAAGAAACAGAGCAGCGCGAATAGAGCACCAGAGCAATTCAACAAACACGGAGCAACAGAGATACAAAGTCGCACGAAAAGAAAACAATTCGCGAGCGATATATTTATAAGTAATAGTTCGGCCGAACTATTTTAGACATTCGGCCAAACTCAAAGTTCGGCCGAACTGTTGTTGCCAGTTTTCCCATCTCCGACAAAAATTCTGTTTTCTCACGTCGTCAGTGTGCCGTCAATCTAAACGGTAGAACGAGTTCGGCCGAACTATTGCCAAAAAAAAAATTATGCCCCCGATTCTCACAAAAGTGTAACCCAACTTCACTTTTTAACCCATGGATAGTGAGGTGAAGTACCTCATTAGCTACATGGAAGAAAAATTAGAAGTTAATAAATCTGCAGGTGCATGAGCACCAAATTTCATAATGATGAGGGCTCATAATAGTTGAAGGTTTGGGGAAAGAGTGATCAAACTTTGTAGGGCCATATATTTTCACCAGAAAGTCAGATTTTAGCCCATGAATAGTCAAAAGAAAGTTAATTTTGAGCAAAACATAGTTGTCAACCCCAATATTGGTTTGAAGACAAATTTTAAATAAATTTCAGAAGGAAGCTACAAGAACATAAAGGGAAATCGTGCTTAACATTCTCAACTTCCAGAGGGAATATATTTTCGCCACAATATTGTAACTATGCAAATGAATAATAAATATAAATTTATTGACGAGGAGAATATTTTTTCAAACATATAATTCAAAATATGATGGGATTTGTGAATAAAATATCACATAAATCTATAGGAGTTTAGAAAAGAAGCATTCAGGTCTAGTTAAAAATTTTGGAGGGCGTAACGTTTTGCCCAATTATTCAAATTGGATAAATGAGTAGTTAATAGAAATATTTTGATAGGAAAATTACATCGTTGAACCCAAAATTTGGATATGGGAAAAAAATTTGTGAAGACAATTTCCTAGAAGGCTACAATTTTACAATAGTGTCCTGATGTGTATTTAGAAGCATTATGATCACTCAAATCATGAGTGCACTTTTTAATTGAGAACCAACATTGACTAATTTAAATTTCCCTAATGCAGGCACTGTATTGAGATTGAAATAATGAACTCAAGAGTTATAGTTTATTGCATTTCCATGGTGGAGATGTCTGTCCAAGTAACAGTGATAGAGTTTTGTAGGGTAAAGGATAGGATAAAATGATAGCCATTATAACATGCTAGTAGATTCAAGTATTGTTGTATTGGAAATAGAAATATAAAATATAGGTTGTTGGGATCTTGTGATTTGGCCGATTGGTAAACCAAATGACAAGGCAACATGTAAACCAGTCTTTAGAGCTCTAGGTTCTAGCCCTCCTAGTCTCAGAGAGGGATATCTCAATATGTTTGCAAGGATATGACTTGTTTGCTTGTAAAGGGTTGATTTTAGGCTAGTTATTAAGCTTGAGTTTGTTTGATTGTTTGATGGGACATGATGATCTAGGGAGCATAGATAGAGAAGGGAAATCTCTAAGTCATTGGGAAATGGAGTCAAGTAGAAGTTAGTAACAAGTTTTTAGATGAATTAGGGGTATCAAAGGGAAAATTTAACCTGGTTGTTGGATCTAAGAAAAAATTCAGTGAAATGAAATGAACATCAAGGTTTTAGAATGAAAAGCAGAACTAAGGGTAATTAAGAATCCTTAATTATATGTACTTCTCAACAAAGGGACTTAAAGCATCATTTGAACATGAAGAAATATTTTATAGATAGGGCTAACCATGAATTCTAAAAATTACACTTCAGCAAATAAAAATTTCAAGACAAACTTTCAAAATGAAATCTAAGAGTCGAGGAACACTCTATTTCATCAAAGATTTCACTCTCAAGGATAAGAAAACATTTAACATTCACAAATAACTGCATTCATAGAAGAGAGAACTCCTAAAAATCTAGGACTGCAATTATAAAGGCTTTCAAAAGAATTATTTGAGCAAGTACAAAGGGTATGATCAAAATAGACCTCTTTGGCAAACTTTGGACAATGGTACTTTGAAAGGAGACTTCAGAAATAGTTTTTAAAGTGTCAACAAGAAGCAGGGAAAACCATAAATCATATTGAGGCCAACTGTATTGAATTATTTTTGAAATAAACAAGCTTAAAGGTTGAAAGGCAGTTAAACTACTCAATCAAACATTCAGCAGATGAAAACATAAAGACAGTGAAGGGAAAACAGGCCTAAGGTGCTTCTAGGAGACATTTCTTAGCCTAAAAATTTTACTCTACTGCAAGCAAGAGATGATGAAAACATAATGAAAACAAGAAAAAAAATTAAACAGTTTAGAATACTTCACCAACAGCCAATCTCAGGGATCCAATGACAGAGCTTTCTCCATCCACAAACAGGTTAAAACATCCATAGGTTCCAGTACATCAATTTCTCTTCAATCTCAGCAGAACTATGTATTACTTTAAAGAGTTATCAAATGCCCCCTATACAATGAGTTCGAATGCAGTATTTATGCTGCAAATGAGGAGGTGGAAACATCTAGGGTTTCAAAATGTCATTAATGACATAGTAAATGCACTCCTATCCTTAAAAACCATGCAAGGCATAAGGTAGGAATGTTTTTCAACTACTTCTCTGTGTATTAAATCTGTCTTTACTTCCTAAGGATAAAATAGCTGAAAATAGTGACTTTGAGGCTCTTTTCTGTCTTTTACAATAACTGTCTGACAATTTTAAAATATCTTTTTGTGTAATAACTGCCAATTTTCCCTTTGAGACATAAAGTAAGTGAAAGGTGTCAATTTTAAGTTATTAAGTAAATAACTGCTCCTTTGATGTTTTCGAGGCTATCTTTAAGGCTAAGTCCTCTTGATTTAATCATAAAACTTCTCTTTGGGCTTAATATGCCTTTAATTCATCATTAAATGTGTTTTAAAGCCTGATGATGCCTTTGGCCTTCATAATGTAACATTGTTTCCCTTTTTCCTTTATACACTGCTTGATTGGAAACTTTATTTCCCTATTTCTTTGGTTTTTTGGCCTTCATTCCTTCCCTTAATTGTTGCGCTTTATCAAATTTTTTGCTTGGTTCTAGCCTTTAACCCTTTATTTTTAAATATTCACTGAATTTTCCCTTTTTCTGTTGTGGATGGGTGCCTTCGAGATGCTGAGGGTTTGATAGTATAAACAATGCTCATATAACACCAATCGAACCACGAAACTAACCCTAGCAATTCCCTTTCTTCATGATTCGGCCGTTTTTTGGACCACAAAGGTCATAACCTTCTGGTCACATCCCTTTATGGACTGTGGGAGGGTTTTTACCTTTAAAACCACTATCAAACCTGCACAAGACAAACAAAACATTAATAAAACATGCGAGTGTTGGACAAACTGCTTTTCAGAGGTCGAGTGGAAGCGGAAGGAGAAGTGAGGAGAAAATGAATGCACAGAAGGGTTTTATGGATACAACCATGAAGAAATGGGTTTCAAAACAGTCTTGGCGCGAAATTTGAGTAAAAGTGGTTTTTGAAAACCATTAGTGGTTTTCGCGTTGTAGTTGGGTGGTTAGCGGTTTTGCCCCCGGGGAATGCAATTCCATTCATTGCTTGCCACGTGCCCTGGCCAAAACCACCAGTTTCGCATATAAATGAGGTTTTAAACCTCGAGAGGAAAACACGTGCGATATTGTATATGAGTCGTTAGATCTAGGGAGGTATATCCAAAGGTGGAGATTTAGTGCAATAGCGGAGAGTTGAACGGTGGATGGGGATGGTGGAAGACAGGTGGCAGTCGATGATTGGATGGTAGCTCTATGGGTGGAAGTTGGGCCATGTGGTGATGTAAGCAGTTTTTGTTTGGTAGCAGGGTGGCTGATCGGCGGGGTGTAAATGATCGAGTTGCATGGTAGCTGTCGGATATAGGCCTAAGACATTTGATCTATGGTCAAGAATGGACTGAGAGAAAGCAATATGGGGTGAAGGAAAAAAGGGGAGGGGGGCTTAAGGCAAGGGCTCCGGGGAGTGGTCCTGTGGATGGAGCAGAAGACCGAGAGCGAGGTATGAAGGGGTTTATCACGTCGGGCAATCGGTAAAGAAGAAAGACAAGGGGGAGGGAGAAAAAAGGGGGATTCTGATGGGATGGAGAGGCTAATAACTGGGCACTGGGGCACGGTCCCATGGAGGAATATGTAACCAGGGGCCAGAGAAAGGGAGCTAATTCTCATCGGCGGGGAGAATTTTATAAAGGAAATGCAGGTTCATAGAGGAATTTCTGATGCGATGGGGTTTGGGCACTTGGTCATAACGCTTGGACATATGGAGGAAAGGGGCCAAAGGTTTAAAGCCCTAGGGGCTTATACCTTTATTTATAAAAAGACTGTTTTTTAGGCCCGAAAATGGGTTTTTAGGCCAAATTGGAAGTTCCAATAGGTGAAAGGGGTGTTTTAAATCAAAAAAATAGTGAGTGTATTGGTTTAAAGAGGGTTTTTCGAACCATATAAATGGGTTATGATGGTTTGGGGGGGGTTTTAAGGGAAAATGGAGGGTAAATGAGAAAGGAAAATAATGAATTGGGCTTAGCAATTGATGGAAAAAATGGCCTACATACAGTCTCTTTTTGTTCAGTAGTGTTTCTTGAGGATTCTAAATAAGTAATAGATACACCAGCTTAAAGAACATCAATGCTAAGGAACATCACTGCTAAGGAACAACAGGATAACCTTTTTAGGAAAAATAGATGAAGATTTTGGTGAAATGACAGATTTAGAAAGATGAAGGCTGTGAGATTTCTAGAACTCATCATGTTCTTGCAATTTTGTTCTAGAAATCTGGGTTTTTTACATTTAGTCATATTTGGATAAAGTCAAAATTATGGATGACTAACAGTGGCTCCATTTGGGGAGGACAACTATCCTTTTAGGTGTCCAGAACCTCAGTTTATAGATCTATGGCTTTTAGTAGACCAGTTCCTTGTCCATTGGGCAGATTTCTTCTTTTCTCGCGGATCTTTCTCTGAAAATGACAACCTTTATCAATCTGCAACATGAAATTTCTTCAAACAACATCTCTACCTACCCATTCTTACTTTGTCCTAGCATTTTTTCTTCCCTTTTGAGTGCATTTGAACTAGCAAACTCTTTGACATTTTATTTTTGAAAATAGAAATAAACTATCTAATCCTATCCTTATATCTTCCAAGAGTTCAAATTAAACTGTTGAACTCTTTATTTTCTACCTAGATACTATCTGTCAAGATTTAGCTGTTTGACATATTTTTATTCTCTATTTCTAAAATAGAAATTTAAAAATATTCAAATCAGGATTAGACTGTCTGATCTGCTATGGTGTCTATGGATGTATGTACAAGCTGCACATAGACTTTATTTGCAGAAAATGAAACAAAATTGTGAAGGCTTAAGATCTGAAATTTAAAGACATCCTTCTATTCTTTCTCAGCTCTGATTTTGATCTATTTAGATCTATCTCCTTTCTATCCTAACATATTCTACTGATAAGCCAAGTCTGAAAAAAATCTTATCAATCTGTGTTTCTACTAACTTATCAACATAAATTTAAAGAATGTTCAGCAATGATTAGGCTAGATGACCGAAAAATATATCATTTTTTAATCAGCAGTGGCACTTAGATTTTCTCACTTTCAGAAAATTCTCTTTTTTGGGTATGGGGTTGTACCTTCTTTGAATTTGCCCTCTTTTTTTCTTTTTCTATTGTTTTTGTGTTTTTCTTCTCTTTTCAAATTGAAACAGTAATGTTATACATAGTGGAAAAAATAAAAACTTTGAAATTTAGGACTCTTGGCAGAAATAGTGCTTGAGCATCCTGCCATTGATAGGACCTCCAAATAAATCTTCCACATTCAGCTCCTGCAAAAAGAATGCATTATGACCACTGATAGAATGAATAATGTAGGTTCCTTTCCACATATTTTCAAATTTTCCATGCTTTCCTTTCTCTTCCCTTCTGGAATCCCATTTAGAACAACATTTCCAACTTGGAAATCATTTTCTTTAGTCCTCTTGTCAAATAATTTCTTGATACTTTCTTGGACTGTTTGTGTTTTGTTGTACACTTCCTCTCTAGTCTAATGCAAATGAATGGTCTAATATATCCTTCTCTGCATATAATTTTCCTCAGATTGTACTTCTTGGAGGAGTTTCATAACTGGAACTCCTAGTGAGGTTGCGAATACTGCATCCATGCCATAAACCAGCTGATAGGGGGACATATTTATTGACTTTTTGGTGGTTAATCTATCAGCCCATAAAGCATGAACAAGCTTACTATGCCATGATTTCTGATTCTGCTCCAACAGTTTTTTGATAATATTAACAAGGCTTTTGTGGGAGGATTTAGCTAATCCATTTCCTTGGGGATAGTAGGTAGTGGAATGAATTAATGTAATATGATATTTATAGCAGAATTCAACCATTTTCTTGGATTTGAAAGCAGCAACATTGTCTGTGATAATTTTTCTTGGACAACCAAATCTAGATAGTATGTTGGTTTCAAGGAACTTGATAATGACAGAGTCAGTAGCATTCCTAGAGGGTATGGCTTCTATCCACTTGGTAAAATAATCAGTGGCAGTGAGGATCCACTTATGTTGGACTGATGATGATGGGTGAATTTTCCCAATGAATTCCAGGCCCCATTGTTGAAAGGGAGCCTCAACACTGATGGGATGTAAGGGTAAGGGTAGGAGTTTTCTCTTGCCATCAAAAATTTGACACTTATGGCAAGTCATGACAAGTTTTTGAGTATCTGGGAAAAGGGTGGGCCAATAGTAACTAGATCTGAGGATTTTATTTGCTGTAGTTTTCCAGTATAGATGTCCTCCACATTCTCCTTCATGCAGCTCATGCATGATTTTTCCTGCATCAACTTCAAGTAGGCATTTAAGCAATATTCCAACAACATTTTTCCAATATAATACCCCATCTAATATGCAATAATTCAAAGCCTTCTGTTTCAAAAATATGGCTTTAGTTTTAGACAAAGAAGGGGGGGCATTCAGATAAAGTAGCACATATATGATATCAGCATACCAAGGTGAATTCACAAATTTTTCTTCAATGAATGGAGCTGTGAATTCCTCTATTTCTTCTAAGACATCAACCATATTCATATCAAGTGCTTGAAAGTTTGACTCAGCCACGAGTTTTGCTAATCCCTGCCCTTTGACTAGTTTGGTAGGCCTAATTTCTAAGTCATATTCTAGAATAATAGCAATCCATTTTCCCTTTTTACCATCAGGGTCTTGACTTAGAATATCTTTAACAACTGTATGTGGGGCAAAAGCAATGATGTGAGAATGCAAAATGTAGACTCTAAAGTCTTTCAATGATTTTACCAAGGCTAAGGCTTGTTTCTCCATGATGTTATACTTGAGTGGAGCATCTCTCAAAGCCCTAATAAAAAAGGATATTGGTTGTTCACGCCCCATGTCATTCTTTTTCAGTAATACTGGAGCTATTGTATGTTCGGATGCAAAGGAAAAGATATAAAAATCTTTGGTGAAATCAGGACTAATAAGAACTGGTGTTTGAGTTAAAGCTTGTTTCACTAGTTCAAATGATTGTTTAGCCTGTATTGTCCATTTAACACCTACCTCTTTCTTAAGCATGTTTGTGATATTTCCCAATAGCTCAGCAAGATTGGGGATAAATCTCCTTAAAAAATTTATCTTCCCAATGAAAGATTGTAATTCTTTAAGGTTTCTAGGATGGCTGATCTTCAATATGCCATCAATCCTTTTAGGGTCTACTTTGATTCCCTCTTCAAAAATAATGTGGCTAAGAAGTTTTCCTTCTTGGATACCAAAGAGTGTCTTTTTGGGATTCAAAGATAAACCATATCTCCTACATTTCTCAAAAAAATTTCTCAAATGAATAAAGTGTTCTTCATTAGTTTTAGAGAAAACAGTAATGTCATCAAGAGAAATGATTATGAAATAGCCTATGTCTTCTGAGAAGGCTATGTCTATGGCCCTTTGGAAGGTGGCCCCTGCATTCATTAAACCAAATTTAATTTTGACATACATGAATGCACCCCAAGGTGTAGTAAAAGTAGTTTTATGTTGGTCACTTGGGAGTACTAAAACCTAATTGTAACCTGAGAACCCATCCAACAATGAAATTCTTTTAGACCCAACCACCCTTTGAAGTATGTGATCCATTTTTGGCAAGGGATAGTTATCTTTAAGGCAGGCTCTATTTAGATTTCTGAAGTAAATGCAAAGCCTAATTTCCCTAGTCTTTTTCCTAACAGATACTAAGTTGGAAACCCATTCTGAATACCTGATAGGAATTATGATCCCAACATCATACATTTTCTTAATCTCTTTCTCAACTAAAGGCAATAAAATAGGGTTTATCCTTTTAAGTTTTTGTTTAAAAGGTTTCTGATTTTCCTTAAGAGGAATTTTGGGCTACCTATGTTATGTTCTTCTATGTCTGTTTCCATAGGCTCCATCCTTGGTTCTTTGGCTACATCATTGAAATCAAAAATTTGTTCTAATGGTGTAAGACCTCTTGGAATTGTATCATTTTTACATTTTAAAACTTCCAGGTCTTTCTGATCTGCGTTGTCAATTATTTCTTCTCTAAAAGGTTGTTCAAAATGGTTTATATCAGCAGAAAAAGACAACGTTGTTTCAGGGTTTTTTCCTTCATTAAAACAATCTTCCTCATGGCTTAAAATAGGTGTTGGCATGGCAAAGTAATTATTTGATTGCAGAAAATCATCTATGTGTTTGTCTCCTTCAAATACCTAACAATAATCTTGATTATCAGGTATTGCAGGTATTTTTTTTACCTTTACATGAAATTTTTCATTGGTCTCTGGTATTTGGCAATTACTAGCAGCAAAGGCAAGTTCATGTGCTAGATGATTTTGGGCTCTCGGGATGAAAATGAGTTCATATTTTTCAAAGGTTTTCAAGAGATCAAGGGCAGCATTCCTATATTCTCTGAGCTTTGGGTTTTTGGTTGAATACTCCCCTTTAATTTGTCTGATAATTAGCTCAAAATCCCCTTGGACTGATATTCTTTTGGCTCCTAAATCTTTGAGTAAGTGTAGACCAATAAGGAGGGCTTCATACTCGGCAATATTGTTTGTGCATGGAAAATCCAGTTTGTAGGAGAATCCTTTGTTTGTGTTCTGTATCCATACACCAACCCCTGCACTTATTTTGCTACAAGAGCCATCAAAGTTTATTCCCCAAGGTATTTCAATCTCATTTTCATTTTCTTTCTATTGTTCAAGGTTGCTGAAATCTGGGCTGTTTTTTTCTTGAGTTAAGGGCAGATTTAACTGTTCTGGTAGACTAATTTCTCCCTTGTTTTCCTTTTCTTGTTGGCTGATTTCATCCTCATTATATAAGATAAAGGAATCCAAATTTGAATGGATGGAGTAGATAGGAGAATTTTTTGGTCTATCTATGTTGCTCACCATGTATTTCATATGGGATTTCCTGTATAATCTTCTGGTTTGGTTAAATATTGGGATGGTGGCATAAGACATGTCCATTTGAAGGCTTCCCTGTAGCTTGGCTCCCCATGATCTAGATAGAAGCATGCCATAGTTAGGGGGAATATCAGCTACCACTATGTCCATTACTAGATTTTTAGCAGGAATTTGAGACAAGTTAACACACAAATCTTTAATTAAGCCTAAGCATTTGACTCTACTTGAATCAAAAGAGTAAAGGTCTTTGTATGGTTTAGTAATTTCTAAGCCTAGGCTTTCCATTACTACTTTGGGCATAAGATTGTGAGAAGCACCTGAGTCTAACATGGCATTGTGAAAGATTTTATCATGTATATTCAAGCTGACATAGAAGGGAGGGACAACCCCTTCTTGGTATTTCCCTTCAACTTCAAGACCAAACAATAATTTTGGTTTATCATCTACCATGTTTAAAGTATCAGTGTCACTGCCCATATTCAAAGCTTTCAAAACTTGTTTTTTATATACATCCTAAGATACTAGTTCAGCTAAGTCTATGGTAATTTTGATCTTGGAAATTTCCCCTTCAAGGCTGAAAGGAACTATTGTTCTTGACATATTTACATCTGTTTTGTCATTTGCAAATCTTTCAACAATTCTGATTTGCTGATTTTTATTTGGACTATTATTTGGGATAGGTTTGTTAGGGCCACTAGCAAAAGTACCAGGGCAGTTTTGTTCAACACTTTGCTGAATGTTTTTGTCTTTATTTTGATTAGATTTCTTGGATAAAGTGTTGGTGTTACTTGCTGTCTTCTTAGGCTGATTTTCTGAAGATTTCTTAGCAGCAATACTAGTGTTTTTGTCATTGGAACTCTCTGGGCTACTTTTGCTTCTAAGATTGTATTGTTTGTGTACCTCCATGATAGCATTTTCAAACCCCAATCTATAATCTTTAGAATCCTCATTATTGTATTTAGTTTGTTCTGAAGAGAAGAATCCTTGTTCTTCTTCAGTGAGAAAAACATTTGTCTCACTGTCAAATCCTATCAAGTTTACATGATTTTCTTCCAACCTTTCAACTTCCCTTTCTTCTTCTTGATCAACATAGTTTTGTTGAAAGGGAGGCCTAATCTATTGGTCATTGTCTCTCTGCCTATCTTGATTAGGGTCTCTTCTAAGATTTTGGTTTCTATTTCTATTTTGGTTTTCTCTAGGAGGAACTCTATCATTCAGATTTATCTTTTCAAACATTATCTCCATTACCTTCACTAAGTTATCAATTTTAGTATCTGATGATGAGGTTGAAGCCATTGTATAATCCTTGTATGTAACTCTTTTTTCTACTCTCAACCTAGCTCTTTTCTCAATCAGATTTGCCTCTACATTCATGGCTCCTCTCTGCATATCTTCCAAGGTTGAGGGATCTCTTTCTCTTAGCTAGTAGGCCATTTCAGGGTCAAAGCCTTCTGGGAATTTTGCTAAGGCTAGGCCTAGTGGAGGTTTCATGTCTGAGGGAAGTTCCTTATACACACTATTGAATCTAGTGCAATAATCATGGACACTTTCCCTAGTATTTCTTTTGAGGTTAGTATAGTCTGAAAGGATTTGAAGAGGGTTCTTTCTAATTTCCCATTTGTTTATGAATGTTTGATATAAAGAAGGGAGATCATTTATGTTGTGAGGAGCTAAGTTTTTAAACCATTTTTTGACTTCTCCTCCTAAACTTTGAGCAAAAATTTTCATCTTAATAGTCTCTTCTTCTATTTCCATGTAATCAAAGGCATCATTCATTTTATCTAAGTGTTTTTGGGCAGTGGTAGGTTCATTTCCAGTGAAATGGGGAATTTTGGACTAATAATCATTTGGCAAAGGAACCATAGGCTGTGGTAACACTAGTGGATCATACCATGCTGCCATGATTGGAAATAATGGGGGATTTACAAGAGGTGGATTTACAAGAGGGAAAGAGAGTTGAAATGGAGTGTTTTGAACAATGGATGTGTGGATAGGAGTGGAAGAAACACTCGGGCCAACAAACTAATGATGAGAAGATTTTTATGGAAGGAGCTGAAATGATGGAGAAGCTGGTAATCATGTGGAGTAGATGGTGAAGCTTCTCTGCTAAAGCTCTGTTGCAAATCTGTAGTTTCAAAATCAGCCTGATTTAAATCACTTTGAGATTTATTTCTGAATAGATTCTTTGTGTGAGGTAAGTCAAATTGAGGATCTTCTAAAACTGTAAGATTTTCATGGACAGATCTTGTTCTTGGAATGGACCTATCAGTAGTTGGTTTTAGAAGTTTGCCACAAAATCCTCTCTGGATTGTCAACTATAGTAGGGGGATTAGGATCTGGATGGGATCTAGTGTTAATCCTATGTGAAGCCAGATTTCAGTTTTCAAAATTTTAGAGAGGAAGAGGTTTTTAAGACTATTTTTCAAAAGTTTTCCTCTCACAGTAATTTCTATAATAGGATAACTAGGCTTCTAAACTTCCTCAAGGCTAGTTAACACAATATTTAAGGAAATCTAAAAATCTAGAGGAGTAATATGCCTATTGGGGCTAGTGGAGTCGCTGGGTGGAAATTTTTAGCTTTTTTGAAGGTAAAATTTTTTATGGTCCACCACCAATGGTTTATTTGAAAACCAATCTAAAACTTTTTTGGGTTTTTCTGAGTTTTATGTGGTTTTCTGGTTATGAGAGTGTCCTATACCTGAATCAACATTTAGCTAAGGTGATGAAACAAACAGAGTCTACTCTATGGCTTACTAGCTGATTTCTTCAAGGTTTGATAAGGGTGTCTTAGAATTCTAAGGGTTACTTAGATTGCCACTGAATCAGACAGATCCTATCATGATTACCATTATGCTGGTTGTGCTTGAAGAAGCTATGTTTCACTTAAATGAATACTGAGTGTCTTGTATGGGGACCTTTACTCAAAATGTCCCACCGTGATCGCCATAATGATGGGATCTTGTGATTTGGCTTATTGGTAAACCAAATGACAAGGCAACATGTAAACCAATCTTTAGAGCTCTAGGATCTAGCCCTCCTAGTCTCAGAGAGGGATTTCTCAATATGTTTGTAAGGATATGACTTGTTTACTTGTAAAGGGTTGATTTTAGGCTAGTTATTAAGCTTGAGTTTGTTTGATTGTTTGATGGGACATAATGATCTAGGGAGCATAGATAGAAAAGAGAAATATCTAATTCATTGGGAAATGGAGTCAAGTAGAAGTTAGTAACAAGTTTGTAGATGAATTAGGGGTATCAAAGGGCAAATCTAACATGGCTGTTGGATCTACAAAGTTTTTCAGGTGAAATGAAATGAACATCAAGGTTTTAGAATGAAAAGTAGAACTAAGGGCAATTAAGAATCCTTAATTATATGTACTTCTCAACAAAGGTACTTAAAGCATCATTTGAACATGAAGAAATATTTTATAGACAGGGCTAACCATGAATTCTACAAATTACACTTCAGCAAATAACAATTTCAAGACAAACTTTCAAAAATGAAATCTAAGAGTCGAGGAACGCTCTATTTCATCAAAGATTTCACTCTCAAGGATAAGAAAACATTTAAAATTCACAAATAACTGCATTCATAGAAGAGGAAACTCCTAAACATCTAGGACTGCAATTATAAAGGCTTTCAAAAGAATTATTTGAGCAAGTACAAAGGGTATGATTAAAACATGCATCTTTGGCAAACTTTGGACAATGGTACTTTGAAAGGAGACTTCAGAAATAGTTTTTAAAGTGTCAACAAGAAGTAGGGAAAACCATAAATCATCTTGAGGCCAACTGTATTGAATTGTTTCTGAAATAAACAAGCTTAAAGGTTGAAAAGCAGTTAAACTACTCAATCAAACATTCATCAGATGAAAACATAAAGACAGTGAAGAGAAAACATGCCTAAGGTGCTTCTTGGAGACATTTCTTAGCCTAAAACTTTTACTCTACTGCAAGAAAGAGATGATAAAAACATGATGAAAATAGGAAAAAACATTAAATAGTTTAGAATAATTCACCAACAACCAAGCTCAGGGATCCAATGACAGAGCTTTCTCCATCCACAAACAGGTCAAAACATCCACAGGTTCCAGTACATCAATTTCTCTTCAATCTCAACAGAACTATGTATTACTTTAAAGAGTTATCAAATGCCCCCTATAAAATGAGTTTGAATGCAGTATTTATGTTGAAAATGAGGAGGTGGAAACATCTAGGGTTTCAAAATGTCATTAATGACATAGTAAATGCACTCCTATCCTTAAAAACCATGCAAGGCATAAGGTAGGAATGTTTTTCAAATACTTCTCTGTGTATTAAATCTGTCTTTACTTCCTAAGGATAAAATAGTTGAAAAGATTGACTTTGAGGCTCTTTTATGTCTTTTACAATCACTGTCTGATAGTTTTAAATTATCTTTTTGTGTAATAACTGCCAATTTTCCCTTTGAGACATAAAGTAAGTGAAACGTGTCAATTTTAAGTTATTAAGTAAATAACTGCTCCTTTGATGTTTTCGAGGCTATCTTTAAGCCTAAGTCCTCTTGATTTAATCATAAAACTACTCTTTGGGCTTAATCTGCCTTTACTTCATCATTAACTGTGTTTTAGGGCCTGATGATGCCTTTGGCCTTCATAATGTAACATTGTTGCCCTTTTTCCTTTATACACTGCTTGATTGGAAACTTTATTTCCCTGTTTCTTTGGTTTTTTGGCATTCATTCCTTCCTTTAATTGTTGTGCTTTATCCAATTTTTTGCTTGGTTCTAGCCTTTAACCCTTTATTTTTAAATATTCGCTGACTTTTCCCTTTTTTTGTTGTGGACAAGTGCCTTCGAGATGTTGAGGGTTTGATAGTATAAACAGTGCTCATATAACATCGATCGAACCACGAAACTAACCCTGGCAATTCCCTTTCTTCATGATTCGGCCTTTGTTTCGACCATAAAGGTCGTAACCTTCTGGTCCCATCCCTTTATGAACCGTGGGAGGGGTTTTACCTTTAAAACTACTATCAAACCTGCACAAGACAAACAAAACGTTAATAAAACCTGCGAGTGTTGGACAAACTACTTTTCAGAGGTCGGGCAGAAGTGGAAGGAGCAGTGAGGAGAAAATGAATGCATAGAAGGGTTTTATGGAGAAAACCGCAAAGAAACAGGTTTCAAAATAGTCTTGGCACGAAATTTGAGCAAAAGTGGTTTGGGAAAACCATTGGTGGTTTTCACGTTGTAGTTGGGTGGTTAGCGATTTTGCCCTCGGGGAACGTGATTCCATTCATCGCTTGCCACGTGCCCTGGGAAAAACCACCAGTTTTGCATAGAAATGAGGTTTTAAACCTCGGGAGGCAAATGTGCGCGATATCGTATATGAGTTGTCATATCTAGGGAGGTAGATCCAAACGCTGAGATTTAGTGCGATAACGGAGAGTTGAACGATGGATGGGGATGGTGGAAGACAGGTGGCAGGCGATGATTGGATGGTAGCTCTGTGGGTGGAAGTTGGGCCATGTGGTGACGTAAGCAGTTTTTGTTTGGTAGAGGGGTGGTTGATCGGCGAGGTGTAAATGATCGGGTTGCATGGTAGCCGTCGGATCTAGGCCTAAGGCCTTTGATCTATGGTCAAGAATGGATCAAGAGAAAGCAAGATAGGGTTAAAGAAAAAAGGGGAGGGGGGCTTAAGGTAAGGGCTCTGGGGAGTGGTCCTGTGGATGGAGCAGAGGACCGGGAGCGAGGTGTGAAGGGGCTTATCGCGTCAGGAAATCAGTAAAGAAGAAATTCAAAGGGGAGGGAGAAAAAAGGGGGATTCTGATGCGATGGAGAGGCTAATAAATAGGCACTGGGGCATGGTCCAATGGGGGAATATGCGACCAGGGGCCAGAGAAAGGGAGCTAATTTGCATCGGCAGGGATAATTTTATAAAGGAAATGCAGGTTCATAGAGGAATTGTCGATGTGATGGGGTTTGGGCACTTGGTCATAGCACTCGGACATATGGAGGAAAGGGCCAAAGGTTTTAAGCCCTCAGGGGCTTATACCTTTATTTATACAAAGACTGTTTTTTAGGCCCAAAAATGGGTTTTTAGGCCAAATTGGAAGTTCCGATAGGTGAAAGGGGTGTTTTAAATCAAAACAATAGTGAGTGTATTGGTTTAAAGAGGGTTTTCCGAACCATATAAATTGGTTATGATGGTTTGGGGGGGGGGGGGTTAGGGAAAATGGAGGGTAAATGAGAAAGGAAAAGAATGAATTGGGCTTAGCAAATGATGGAAAAAATGGCCTACATACAGTCTCTTTTTGTTTAGTAGTGTTTCTTGAGGATTCTGAATAAGGAATAGCTACAACAGCTTAGGGAACAACAACTGCTAAGGAACAGTAGCTTAAGGAACAGTAATAGGGAACATCAATGCTAAGGAACAACAAGATAACCTTTTTAGGAAAAATAGATGAAGATTTTGGTGAAATGATAGAATTAGAAAGATGAAGGCCATGATTTTTCTAGAACTCATCATGTTCTTGCAATTTTGTTCTAGAAATCTGGGTTTGTTACATTTAGTCATCTTTGGATAAAGTCGAAATTATGGATAACTAACACAGGTGGCTTGTAAGACATATATAAATAATGAGAAAGGCCATTAAACATGACAACTATGCTAGTTGAGTTCCATGATATGCAGGGAAAGAAGAAGGAAAAAATTATAGACCTTCTCTTGTTGAGTAATTATAAAATATTATATGTGATGTACATGCATATACGAATGTGATGTATGAGTATGTGATTAGTGATTTCATGTTGGTTGAATACTATATGTTTTAGTATCTATGAAATATGTGATATAAGGATTAATATGGGTTATTGTATTGTTGATAATGCATTTTTTTAGGATAGGAACCTTACAAAGAACGAACCTCATAAGTCTGCACTCTTCTTTTACATGAAGGCCTTAGCAAGATGGATCACCTGTGTTGGACATTGGGTTCAACGCTCCCCGTGTGTTTCGTGACATGGACTAACCACCTCTCATGGATCCTAAATTTTTTGATTGTAGCGGAGAATAATGCCTGTGGGTTTTGGTCTAACAGCAATCGTGATTCCAACAAGTGGTATCAGAGCATCAGGTCTCGAGTTCAAAACTCACCTGGATCGTGTTGGGTGGGAGATTACTGGACATTGGGTTCAATGCTCCCTGTGTGTTTTGGGACATGGAATAACCGCCTCTCGTGGATCCTAACTCTGGCAATTGTAGCGAAGACTAATGTCTGTGGGTTTTGGTCTAACAAAAATTGTGATTCCAACAACCTAATGGGCTATTAATCAATGAAAATGACTCCTAAACTTGGAAGGGAAAGTGTAATTAGAAAATATCATGTAACTGAATATTATATATGTATAATTCAAATTGGATCCCTCGAGGGCCTGAAGGGTACTTGGAGGCCCAAGAAAGAAAAAAAAACTGTTGGAGCCACGTACTTTGAAATTTTCATGTCTGGAAATAAGTCTTCATGGAGGTTGTGTCACGAAACTTGAGGGACTATTGAGAGCAGTGAAGGGGTGCACCACATGGGTGTGGCTGATGGGGTGCATGAGTCCGTGAGTTGGAGGTTGTTTGGGTTTGGTACATTAACTGATTGAAGCTATTGAGTATGTACTTGGTGATGGGAAAGTAGATGCCACATGAAGCCAACATCATAACTACTCTCACATATAAGTATTGATTCAATTTGCATATATTATCCTTTTTTGTTATGAATATATGAATTATAAATTCAAATCCTTAGGGACACAATGATACAGATAGACTATTGGTTTATGGGAATGCTTAAAGAAATTATAATCAATTATCATAAATTCATATTCTAATATCTTAAGAAATTTTGAGAAAAAAAAGTTTCTGAGCTTGGTAAATATAAAATTAAGGATGTTGTTTGGTGCTTTGAGGTGGAAGGTAAGGACCATGGAAATTAATGTAGCTTTGTAATAACAAAATGTATACATTGGAGAAGCAACACACTTGGCTACAAAATATATTCATGCACAAGATTTCATAGGATTGTGACAAGATATGACAATTTTGTAACATGAATTGTATAGAAGAACAAAAATTAGCGAGGTTGTACTGGATTGAATGTAGGAAATTTATGCTGAGATTGTATGTAGGTTTTGTTATAGAGATTAATGAGATATACAATATATTTATCTATTTTGAATAAGACAAACCCACCCCTACTGTATTTTTTAGCAAGTTTGTAACAACATTACATCATACTTTTTTAACACAATTGTATTGGATCGGATACAAAGCCTTGACTATACTAATATAGCATCAAATATTAAATCCTTGATTAGTATACAAGGATTTCATATTTTTTTTCCTAGAAATAGTGAGAAGGGGAAGCAGAGCCAATGGTTGTAGGCATGATTTTTGGTTTGGTACCATCCCCATGGATGTAAGTTTTTTTTTTTTTTACTATTGTGTGTGGAGTTGAAACCCTAGCTTGGGGGTGACTTGTGGTTGAAATTCATGAACTACAAGGTCTATGATTGGGTGGAACCTGGAGAGGTTGCAACAAGTCAGACATTTTATGCATATGATAGTACATGTGTTATACCGTGCTAAATTATGGATTGATGTTGAAATGAAAATTTCAAGGTTATGTGCTTAAATGTTTATAGTAGTGTTGTATTCCGTTGTACCACTTATTTAGGTGTAGTGTTTTACAAATATGTCATATTATAAACCCTAGTTTGGTTTGGTAATAATGTGTATATAAAACTTATTCTATTGCCTATGAGTATAATATGCAGCAAATAAAACTTAGTTGTTGCCAATGGCTTTTAATGGTAGGGTGGAAACCATAAATACTACATAAATGTTAATGTATGAAACACTAATTACTAATTTCCCATTAATTATAATTGTTCATAATGGAATCAATACTAATATTAAACTTAGGTTACTAAATTACATCAATATATATATATATATAATTACAGGGGACTCAAACACTAAGCACTTTTCTAATATGCTTTTTATACATTATTATTTTATTTTATTTATACCTTACCCTAGTTGTTGCCAATGGATTTTAATGGTAGGGTAGAAACCATAATTACTACATAAATGTTAAATGATGAAACACTAATTACTAATTTCCCATTAATTATAATTGTTCATAATGGAATCAATACTAATATTAAACTTAGGTTACTAGATTACATCTATATATATATACACACACAAAATTACAAGCGACTCAAACACTAAACATTTTTCTAATATACTTTTTATTTTATTTTATTTATACTTCTCTTTGAAAACAACTCCCTCAGCTTCCATAATGTACCTGTTTGCACCATCAGATCAAATGTTAGAAGATTCAAATGTTTTAGGCAATTCATCTATAGTTTTCTTCATTTAACCTAACTACTTAACTAACTCTCTAACCTCTACGAATCTCTCTTCTCCTGCGATGCAAAGAGCTAGATCTGTAAAACCATAAAGGAATGACGAGGATGAAACCCTGATCATCTAATAATAAATAGTAGACTAATATATTGATATTTAGATTGTAAACATAGATTGACTGTTTTGAGTATACATTGGATCATGAAGAAACTAAGGATGGATCCTCTCAAAAGCCAATAGCAAGTGGTGTTGAATTCATGGACGACCATGGACATTATTATCAAGCTAGTGTCCTTTATTCTTTCATTGTATTTTGCATGTCGACATTCATATGAAAATTCCCTTTCAGGAATCAACAGCTACATAATTTGGCCTGTAAATTTGAACAATGACTCAGAAATCAATTGTTGAGCAAATTTATAATTCAGAAATTTTTTTATCGGTTGGAGATCCTAGAAAATTTATAATTCGGAAATTTTTTTATCCGATGGAGATCCTATTCTGTTGACATTTTTTTTTACTGATTTCTACTATAGGTTAATTAAATTTTATGAATTTGTTTTAAGATGAAGCTTAAGCAAACAGAAGTGGACTACGATCTTCTAAAGAAATATAGCGAGGCACTTGTAGACGAGAACAAAAAACTTCACATAGAAATGGAAAAATTGAAAGCTTTAAAAATATGGCCACCTCTGAGGCCTGCATCAACCCTTACCATGTTCCCCTCCTCTGAAAGAGTCTCAGCGACTGACAATAGTAGCCACTTGACTTTGGCGAAACCTGGGTCTATGCTTTTACGCAACGCTTTCTGGAGTACAGAGAGCTCTAAAATAGATTAAATCTCACGGCACGGACCATCTCCATTACTCTGTCATGGGGAAGATCGGGAGAAATATTGGTTGGGGGGATTTCCCATTGGTCAGAAAGAGGACATTCACATTGCCTATCCATCCATTTGCTTGGTTTGCAATTTCCAATTTTTGATAATTTGTTACTGATTTGGACGGATTCTTTTATCTATGTTGTATTCCCTTCCAATACATAATCGAATCCATTTTGGCTCTTATATTAATCGTATGTTTTTGTATGAAAGGACACTTTACAACTAAGTAGGGAGCGACCAGTCATTTTCTGGATTCTATAAGTTATTTTAACCATCCTGATCTCTTCCAATCTCGGTTGGAGAAAGCCAGGGAACAATATAAATACAATCATCATATGGTACTTGCCATTAATACTAGATGTAAACAAGCATATGGCACAATTCTTGCTATGCCAGGTAAAATATTATGTTTTTTTACTTTATGTATATAATTATCTGCTGGGGGTGGATTTCAGTGTAAAATATTATGTTTTTAAAACCTAGTCAATGATTTTCTATTCCTGTATATTCAAGCACTATTAATTGCATGAGATCAGTTCTCATTGATCTAATAGAAATTTTGTATTATGATGTTTCCAATATGGAAGATTGCTTTGCACTGTCATCTCAATGAAGATGACGAGTTTTGTGATCAACCTGTGAAATTTCAACATTAGGTTTTGCAATATATGATGCAGATGTAATAACAAACTACAAATGTCTTTTTATGCTCATGATATTGCCTTTTTTTATGTAACCACTTCAATTTTAAATCTATCTTTCGCAGATACAACTCTGTAACTAGATGTTTTTTTGTTTGGATGGAATTTCGTAATAGTGCTAAAATTGAGTTATTCGAGATCTCACTTGTTGAGAATGGTATCAAATCAATAGATGCCACACTCCACATCCAATTGTTTCATAATGCCTAATCCTATTCATCTCTATTTACATCCTGATTCCCCTATAGTTACACTACCTTACACCTATTCATAATCACAAAAATCTATCAGGAAATATACCATGAAAATATGAACTTACAAGATTTATTGATTATAACACTCTTATTTTCCAATATGCAATGAAAATATATGGTCTTTATTTGTGCTAAATTACAACTATTATTAATTCCAAAACATTTATACCAACTCACTCACCAACTACTGAACATCGACACATGCAATCTGATTTTAATACTAGTGACGAAGAATCTACCTATAACTAACGCCATGACCGATGTGTATATGGAACATACAAGATTTTACCAATGTCTATTGGTTACATGCATTTTGACAGTGGACACTATCAGAAATCGGTATCCGCCCTTCTTTACAAATTGAAGGTATCACATCTCTAATCAAACAATTGAAAAATGTACATTGCTACAGTTTAGAATTTGGTTCTTAGACCTAAGGACTGAGGTAGGATAAACTCCATGGTGGGAGGCTACTATAAGAAGAATGGTAAAGTTATTAAGAAAATGGGTCAAATTGATTATGAGGGCAAGGTGCTATAAGAAATAGGTGGTATGTGAGATCAGGTTGAAGTGATAAGATTTCTGGAATTTGAGTGTGATAATAAAGCACTTCAAACAAGGGATGGTGACTTAAAACCACAATTAGCTATGCTAAGGAATATAGAGCTAGAATCCAATCTGGACTGAGCTTTTCAAATTTCATGTTGATTTCCTACACAAAAATAGTAATTTTACACTTCAAATTAGTTTTCCCCTATCCTGGTTAGGAACAAATCTTTACAACAAGGCATCTAAGAAAGTGGTCAATACCAAGATACAGAAATTGGAGAACTATAATTTAAATTAGGACATCTCCAAAGATGAATATGGCTCTTCACCAAGGGTGGATGGTGTGGTGTAACTTCTAGATCATGCAGCATAAAGTTGGAAACGATTTCTAGCATTTCAATGCAGTAAGATGGGGATTTCAAAAAATATGGGTTTATTAAATTAACCACTAAATCATCAACCAAACACACAATCAATGGATGGAACCCTATTACACTATTTTTATTAGCATAAAAAATCATGACTAAAGAAATGGCATTATCAGTTTAGATGATAGCATTGAAAATTGTCTACCTAGAACAAGATCAATGGATGGTACCCTATTACACTATTGTTATTAGCATAAAAAATCATGGCAAAAGAAATGGCATTATCAGTTTAAATGATAGCATTGAAAGTTGTCTACCTAGAACAAGCTGAATATATACAAGGGAGATTTATTCTATATACAATGGTCGCTACATGGGAAAACATTGACAGGGACTTCAAATCAAACATGCTTACCTCCATGGTTCAAGCTTTATTTTTTAATTCCTCTAAAACAGTTGTTATCAAGATTGTCTTGCCTCAAAAAATGTTACTATCAATAATATTAAAACTTATTTGCACAAGACAATTCGCCAAACCTATCATAGATCTCTTTTTGTGTATGTGTTAGCAAGAATTTCCATGGGATGCTTAATAGAGGATGCTAATATTTAAAATTCAGTGTCCCTCCATGGCTAGAGGGGGTGAGATGAATCATGAGATGAGTCTTTGTTTCACCTTATGCAGGATATTCATATATAGTTGGTTGCAAAATCGAATAGGAGAAGAGCAATCTTGTCCCTCGATACATTATAGATATATAGCCCCCTCTCTTTAAGTATGTTATTTTTTGTGGCCACATTCATTAGAGCAATTATAGGTGATACTTAAGGAATAAAGAACTTGTACTATCTAAATGGCTTGAATAACTATTATTGAAAAAGGTTAATTTTGGTCTACTGAGCCAAGTATATACAATATTGGTTGAAGATTATTTCGTTCGACCGAGGCAGGGATGACCTCGTGAACTTGGATGAGTAGCGAGTGTTGTTGGGTGCATTCTAGCAATATAACCCCTACGAGTAGTTGCCACACCCATCTCTTGATAGGGGGGAATTATTAGATATTTGAGCATTCTTTTTTATGATAGAGTTTATCCTTCTGAGGTGTGGATTGGTATCTTGAAGTTATTCGAGTGAGTAATATTATTAAAGCTAGCCGTGTTCACCACTATTTTTTTCCATTTTCATTGTTTCAAGAAGTTAGATAAATTGTTTAAGACAATAGTTGTGGTTTAAGTTTGGAATTACGTTTGGAAGTTTGGTTTAATTTTGGAGTTACATTTGGAAGTGATGAGGAATTTTCATGGTCCCAAGGAATATTTTCACTCTTCTAAAGAAATAATATGGGATATCCCTAATGGATAGAGTAGAAGAGGAAAATTTAGGCTTAGGCTTCCAAATGCATTATAAGATGTATTCAAGGGTAAGTGGCCTTGAAATAGTTGATGATTTACATTATGATGGATGGTACATGCTTTCCTTGGAAATAGCTGATGGTTTACATTATTATAAACGGTACATGCATAAATAACATAAAACACCTATTTAAGTTGTGTGATATGTTATGATTACCATAAGAATTCATAATATTGAAATCCTTGTTTTTGAAGGGAAAATGGAAAGCTTTGACAACAATTTCTTCTTTGTTAAAATTGGAAGTTTGGAAGTGAATTTGGGAAACTTGTAAAGCAATTCTTCTTTGTAGAAGTAGTTTCTTTGAGAAAAATTTGTGAAGCTTGGAAGGCACATTCTTCTCCATTATTATGGAACTTTCATGTGATATGCATCCATGTAATCTTCCTTACACACCAATTTTGACTTGCAATATTTTGAAATTTGGATATGGCAATTGTTCATCAACCTAGATACCTAGTCAAGAGAATAAATAGTAAATGAGTGTGTGAGGGGTGGAAGGGGATCTATGGAATTTTGAACATCAAGTGTTAACTTATCTTGGAAAGGGAAAAGAGTTTGTTAATCTTCCACATGCACATATTTGTATCTCTCTCACCCCCTTGGCTAAGTTTTGTATTTGATAGTTAGTCTATAGGAGCCCAATGCATTAAATGCTACTAATATTGTTTGATATTCAATATTGTTTTTTTATAACATAATATTCATGAAGGATTTGATAGATATTGTTTAAAAGATCCCAATGCTCGCAAAAGAAACCTATCAAAGGATCATTAAAGTTTATTTAAATCACTATGAGAAAAGAATGGGACTCAAATGTCAATACTAAAATAATGCCCAATACCACTAATACAATGAAAATGAGGGTGTAACACAGGATTTTTCATTGTTGGTGTGTATTGATATAACCTAATTTGGGTTTGTTCTCTGATTGGTGGATTATGGTTCGGAATCAGGATCATGGAGATATATGCAACATGTCTTGGGCATTTAATGTTTGAGATTTAGACCAGATCATTTGTATGTGACCAACTAAGGCATTATTAAAGCTCTTCTTTGAGGGTTTTTTTGTCCCTATCACGACACCACATATTTATCCACATGACTAGCAAAAGTAAGGTTGATAGACCCATAATTATAGTATTCCTCTTAACCAATGAAGAAGGAGGGGCTCATAGTGAGGCTATTCAACACTTCCCTAGGAGGCATGCAAATTTGAATTGCAAAAATCATTGTTTTAGCCTAGAAAGTAGGGGTTGTGTTTTTGCAATTGGCCGCTATTTCAGTGACTAGTTCTTTTTTAGCAATGTCATTTTGCTGAAGGGTGTAAACATTGATGTTCAGTAGATTTTTTTATATAAAATATTTGAATGCTTGACTGACATAATCCCCCCATTTTTTGTGGACATTTTCTTCATAATAAGGGATAATTGCTACTTAGTAAAATCCTTAAAGGTATTAAAAGGAACAAATACCTAGCTCTTGTACTTAAGAAATTACACCCAAGAGAGTCATAACTCATCACTAAAAGTGAGTGCATACTGAGCCCGTGAAAATGAATGAGTTGGAAAAGGTATCAGATCAATATGTATAGTCTTACAAAATTTGATAGCAGACAAGGCCTTAAATTTTGGAAAATGATCTTGATGTAAGAAACTTTAGGAAGACCAAGCACCAAATTTTGTGGTCTCAACTGTTGCAGATACCTGTATGCCAAAATATGCTGAAGAAATGAACATGTGCAATAAAGGAGGAACCTAAACAAGACTCAAAACCAATGAATGTATATAACCAAAACTACGATGAGCTGTTCCAAAAAAAAAACAAATTTTGAATTTGTATTTCTTTAATGACCACATCATGAAGAGAAAAGTTAAAACTCTACTATCTTCCCATCACAAAAGTGACAAATATAGTAAATAGAGAGTAGATTTGTAGGAATTTTAAGAGCAAGAATAACATTATTGTGACAAATATAGTAAATAGAGAGTAGATTTGTAGGAATTTTAAGAGTAAGAAGAAAATTATTGATGTAGCCATTACCTAACTGCAAAATGCCTAAACCTAAAACATCAAGTACAGAAGAATATCCAAGTATAAACCTATAAAATTCACCAAATAATAATAAGAAATTATTTGATGAGCTAATCCATGCCTCATGCAATAATTTTGCATAGTTTTTGAGCGGGAACTTTGCATGATTTTTGACAAGAAATTAATATGTTCTTGAATTTAAAATTCGTGATGAATGTGTTAATATTGTGTGCAGTAGAAACATGAAAAAAGTTAGTGGGGTTTCGAACAAAGTTAGTGGGGTTTTTATTGAGGTTTGATGAGTTGTAGTCAATTTTATCAGTGAGGATGAGGTCCAAACTTCACATATATGAATCTAATATTTCAAGCAACATATTGGGATTATTTTCATTTTATATGAAGTGTGGAGTTTATTATTATGGCCACAAATAATTCTCTTAAAGATCAAAATGAAATTAGAGATGTTTTAGTCTGTGTATATATATGTTTGTTGAATAAGTTGAGTTCATTGTTTGTTAGATTTCCATTCTTTTCCTTGCACTGAATTATCAGGTCTTGATTTTACTCTTAAAATGTTGTAATTAGGTCTCAACATTGGAAACATATATTTTTGAGCAATGTGTATCGTGGCATGAAAACCTACTCTTCTCTTATAAAAGGTATCTTGCAGAAAATTAGATCCTATTCTAAGCTAGAGACAACCATGAGGATCAATTCTATGGTTTGCAGAGACTTTAATTGAATCTAGATTCCCAAAAGAAGCAAATAGGAAACAAATTAAACTTCAGAACATGACCTTTATTCTATTTTGTTTAGATGGAAACACAAATCATTTGAATTTTTTTTTGAAATGACCATAAACATACTATGTGACACCAGGAAGGGGTAACCGTTGAGTTAGAAGTGTATTGTGTTGCTAAACAATGACGGGCTGGGATGTATTTGTTTCAAAGATCTACAAAAGGTAGATGAAAAAAGGAATAGGGAAAAAATGGAATAGTTGATTCCCTATACATTTGTGAGGAACTTAATCTCTATTACCAAAAGAAGCAAATAGGAAACAATTTAAACTTCAAAACATGACCTTTATTCTATTTTTTTTAGATGAAAAACAAAAATTCTTGGAAAATTTTAAAAAAAATCATAAACAAATTATGTGACACAACTGGTAACCCTTGAGTTAGGAGTGTATTGTGTTGCCAAATATATAATCCTTAGAAACCTAAAGAATGGCATTCAAGAGAAACTGTTTACTAAGGAGGTATCTCCTGTGACAACAAGAAAATTGTTTTGTATTCTCTGCTCAATAAATGTATTCTACCACTTTGCAGACACTCTAAAACCACAATGAACAAAGCCCGCTCAAGGGAATGGAAGAAATTAAGAAAAGATAACAATAGTTAAGTTCAGTCTACGCTGGACATCACAACTCCTTAGCCTTGTAGAGGATAACAAAGAGGTCTAGGTCCTTGTAAATGAAATATACCTTGATGGGTTTCTTGCTTGCAATATATTTTTATGACCTACACCATTGTAGAGGTCTATTGAGAACCTGTCATTATGTCATATTAAATTGCCTTACATGAATGAAGAGCCATAGGACGAACTTGGTATGTCATAACATACATATCAAGTCTTCTATTCTACAACTCTTACCTATGTTACCGTCTAAAAGTGTTTCCTTTAAAACATCAAGTGCAATGGCTTGTTTTACAGATCACATCTTTTCATATAGCAAAAATTACATTTCTCTAAAAAATAATTATATATGCCAGTAATACCGACCTATAAGACTACAATATTACTCTAGGAGTTCCCTATTATCCTAAGAAAGCTTAATTAAAAAAAAAACATAAAAAAACATACCTCGCTCAGAGAAGTTTGTAAAACTACTTGAAGCTCTACAATCTGTTACGCATGATTCTTGGAAGATGGACTTAAAGCAACATAAGAGGACACTTCATGGAGAAGATACAAAAAGGTAGTAGGTCAGATGGAAGTAATTACAGGGAAAAAAATATCACCGACAATAATGACAAGGTGCTTAATTCAAAATAATATTGATGGAAGTAGTTATAGGGAAAAATATATCACCGATAACAATGACAAGGTGCTTAATGAAAAATAGTATTCCTTGGAACACCACCACAAGGTGCTTAATTCAAAATAATATTGATGGAAGTAGTTATAGGGAAAAATATATCACCGATAACAATGACAAGGTGCTTAATGAAAAATAGTATTCCTTGGAACACCACCATCATTTCACAAACAAATCCCGAACACTCTAAACCACACTGCAAACCAACAAAATTTAAGTAATTTTTTTCCATTAGTTAAGTTGGTTTTTAATTGAGAATTTGCTTATAATAAACTCGAAAAAGTCATGGATAGATTGTATGTTTTGGTGAACGCTATGATTCATAGCCTGCGATATGGATAAAGATGAAATAAAAGTTCTTTCACCACTTCTGAAAAAGGAACTGAAATCAAAGTTCTTACAAAGCTACTGAAAAGCAGAACTATGGGACGCACAAGTACATGTATGACCCATTATTATATTAGTGTGCAAAGAAATGCTTAAATAGTTAAGCACACGTGTCTGTTGTTTAAGTTTGTTGTTGGTTTAAATAAGAGGTTATATATATATATATAGAAATCAGTTTCAATATTAGAATTAATTAAGGGTGTTTTTTTTAACGTTTTTTTTTTTACATACAATAAGTTCTAGAAGAGTATTTAGAGGAAGTTCGACTAGTAATTTTTATGAACTTGGAAAGTAATTAAGAATTTTATATTTTATTTCAAGATAGGTATGTAATTAAGAATTCTCCAAAAATTATGTTTTAAGATGGGTATGCAATTAAGAATTATTCAAAATCTTTCTCAAAGATGGGTATGATTATCTTACAAAATATATGTTCCAAGATGGGTATAATGGTTAATACTAACGAAATGGAAATCATGATAATTATATCAAAAAAGATCACATATGATACTTTTTATATGACAACTACAATTTGGAGGAAGTGTCTTTCTTCAAATGATTATGAACTTGAAAAAAATTGTAAACTATCAAATATTTAATATGTGATTAAAGAAAAAACGCCTTATTGAGATTCTCATAGCTTTTATTTTTTTATATGGATGTGAGGTTTGGGGATGTAGTATATTTGAAGAAAAAGATAGAGAAAAATAATAAAAAAATTCTAGCCTACAATCTAAAAATTAAAAGATATAGACCCTATCATATCCTCGAGTGGAAACAAGTCATTCCCCTATAGAGATCATGGATATGACCAGGTATATAATGTATAAGAAGAGACTAAATAACATGGAAGCCAAGTGGGAGGTTAAATAACATGGAAGACCAGAGACTTTCTAGAATTGCTTATCAAACCAAATGAAAAATTTTGTCACATTTTTGGCACTAAAAAAGTTTAAAATGAAAATCACTTCTTCTAAATTTATCCCTTTTATACTTAAATAAGATCTAAATTTCAAAATATTTCATATTACCAACCATCTTAACTTTTTAACTCAATAAAATTCAAAAAAATTGAAATAATATCTTACCTCTTAAAATTTATCAGTATCTTAGTGAATGCTAATATTCCTCATCCTTCTTCACCATTAAAAAATAATAGAAGAAAATAAAATAACGCAAACTAACCTAACTAGGATTCAAGCTATCACACCATCATGGAAGAATTATGTTTTGCTCAATAATTAAATATAAAGGTCAAGAATTATGTTTTACTCAATAATTAAATATTAAGGTATCTCACTACTGACTGATGTTACTCAACATCCCCACTATAGGCAAACCTTCCGAAATTTAATGACAATATATCTCTCTTCAAGCGAGGGAGTCACGTGACATGGGCTCTACGTGGCTTGGTTGTCACAATCCAATTTTCTCAAAATATATGCCTATCCTTATAATTATAGGCTTCCATTCACGGGTATCCTTCTCCCTCAATCACAAGAGGTGCGAAATGAAAGTTTGATAGTGTAAAAAAGGACAGCATTGCCTACCCGACAAAAACTGGAAGAAACAGAACAGCTCACTGTCTTGCGTTAAAGTGACTTCACAAAAGATAAAGGCAACATGTTATGCATTCATCAGTCTCCATGTGGTTGTCCAGTTCAAGAGGCGAATCACATCGCATTGCTGAATCGAATCACTAAGTCAAAAATTTTATTTATTTATCTAGAACATACTAATAATTTTAATGTTTAGATTGTATTTTATTTTGTATAAATTTTATTAAATGGATTTATATATAATGATAAAGTTGGGATTTTTATCATGTATTTTAAATATATTAATTTCTTATATTTTTTATTAAATTTTAAAAAATATTATATATATATTGGAATTTTTATATGGTGTTAAACAAAAATAAATCTACATTAAAATAAAAATTCTATGTTAAGAAAATTGAGAGATCCAAGATTCATATTTCTAGTGGTGAGTGATTTTCGAGCTCTAGGTTAATGATAATCCATGGTATTTTTTTATGATATTTATGATGAATATACTCTGTTTAAAGGAGGAATTAAATCATCCTAGATCCATCTTAACATCTAATCTACTAAGTGCCTAGAGAGATCAATCTCATCTTAAGAGGCAAAAAGATTTGATCCCTCTTGGTAGTTGGTACATCAGAGTTAAGATGGATCTAGACTGGTTTATATATTTAAAAATATAATTTGAATAGTATAAAGTTACAATTTATGAACAATAATATTAATAAAATTTTAATAATTTTAAAATGTTAAAAAAAATAGAATATTTAAGTTTTGTTATCTAAAATTTTTGAAAAATATTAAAAAAAATATAACCATACAATAAAAATAATATTTTAATTAAATTATGAAATCAAAATTAAAAATACAAATATTCTTTATTATAATTGGTTTTAATAAGTTATGTTTATATTTAAGTATGAGGGGTTTCCCGTTGCATTATATTAGATATCATTTTTGGGATTCAACTGTGTTAAGTAAGTCATTCATCTATGACTAGTTCCATGAGAGGTAGTCGTAAGTGACTAATTTCTCATGATTTTTTAATAGTCCAGCGAACACTCATTGCATCGGGTGATGCTCACAGGTGTGAAGAAGTGGGATTGAAACTAAGACAATATTGATGAAATTATTTGAATTTCATTATTTTAATAATGAGAAAATTTAAAAATTTTAAAAAATATAAATATTGATAAAAAATAATTTTAGTTAAATTATGAAATCAAACATTTAAAAAAAATAAGAACGATAATAAATATCTCATTTTTAATTTTGAATAAATATTTGCACATGTATTATAATCAATGTTTTAAAACTCTGACTCGGGTTCTGAATTGGTCGAGGGCCGACATTGGCTCCGACTCTAACTCGATATCGACTCAACTGGTTCGGTTTCAATGACTCGGGCTTAGTAAAAAATACATTAAATATTTATTTTATTATAAAAAAACATAATTTTAAATATTTTCATTCATGTTTCCAAACACAAAGCATTGGAATATAGACAAAAGATAACATATGATCAAATTAGGCTCATGAATGTATCCATTATATCAAAATGACACCCAGTGCATTGTCCAATATATACATTATATAGACATCAGAACAAAAACAAAAAACCAAGGAGGCTCTAAATGACCTCTACAACAAAACATCACTAGTCACTACTACTAAACAAGGCAAGATCATCTAGCTTAGACTTTGAATCAGAGGGGGAAACCCATGGCTCCTCCTCCTCATCAAGATATTAAACTGGAACTGTAGAATAGTAGCACTAGCATGCTAAGCTTGAGATAGACGAGCTATGCGCTTGCATCGTGGCTGACTAGAGGAAGTGTTTGTGACTCCAATGGGAGGACTTGATGTTGGGCTTGGTACTAGTGGATCTACATTTAGTTGAGCCTCTAGTTGTCCATCAAAGTCAACACCAATATCTTAATCAGATTCAAACTCTGTTGGACGACTCTTCACTACCCAATCCAATGTTGGATCAATATCATCCAACACAATGGGATCTGAATTAGGTATTTTGTTCAAAAATTGGTTGTGTCTTAGTCGGAGGTTGTATTGGTGTGTGTTGCTCCAAACAGTTTCTCTTCTTCATGTGAATGCCCTCAAAGACATACCAATTGCGCTCACACCCGGGAGCACTGCAAGTTTGACTCAAAATGCGAATTGCAAACTTCTGTAATTGAGGACAATGGATATCAAATGCCTCCCACCATTGTGTTGCAAAAAATATAAAATTTTGTAATGAGTTTTAGTTAGCTCAAAAAATTATATCCAACTTTCAAATTATTAACAATTTAACAAAATAATAAAATATGAATTTGAAAATTGAAATTATTTGTTTACTTGGCTCATCTGATTCCCTTGCAATCCTTGCATGGTTCTTGCCAAAGGTATTTATGGCTCTGCTGAAGAAAATTATCTATTTATGTATCTCCAGTCGGTCACCCTCCTTGGGGATCATGTGATCAATGCAGTCAATCAATCCATCTCTAACCTCCCTAGTCAAAGCTTCTACTTCCACAGCTTTATAATGATACCTTGGTTCAGAAAATTCCCAGCTACATGTATAGGGTGATGGAGTTGATTGTTCCATCTTTGATCAATGATTTCCAAAATGGGCCCATACTTAGCCACTCTTTCCTTGTATGCTTCCTTTATTTTCTCCTTTTCTTGATCCATAGTCTCATAAATGAAGCCCATAGCCAATCTTTCCCCATCCACTAACCAAAACACCTTAACCAATGGCTCAACAACCTTCACAATCTTTGCTGCCTTTTTCCAAAATATTTCTTCATTAACTTTCTTTTTCACATATTTTCCATCCTATTTGCGAGACCATTGAAATTAATTCCATTCATAACTGGAAAACACCTTTTGCAAGTTTCTATGTTGGGAACTCATAGATTGCAATGTCAAAAAATGTGTTGCAAATATAGTGATGATAGCCCTAATAATATCCTTGCCCCCTATGTGTTTCCTCATCAGGTTCAAAATCCAAGAATCTATTTTTTGTTTTTCCTCTAACATTTTACCAACAAGAACATAGTTAGAGGCATTACCTATGATGATTTGAACAACATTAGCCACCCCCACCTCTTCAACAACCTCATCCAAAAGCTGAAAGAGAAAGTGTGCATATTTCACCCTATCAGATGCATCATCTGATCTTAGAAACATGGTTCCCTGTGGGAAAAAGATAAGAAATTTTATGATGGTACAGTTCCTTTGATCAGTCCATCCGTCTGACATGATGGTACATCCTATTTTTTCCCATGATTTTTTGAAATCTCTCAAATATTTATCACTGGAAAAAATCACATTTTGTAAAAGAGATCCCCTGAACTCATGCATAGTAGCGCCTTTGAAGCCCTTTCTAGCAACAAATGTGGAATCAAACATAGGTTCATAATATGGTGAATGAAAAGCGTTGAAGGGGATATTAGCACCACACCACTATCCAGATATGTAATCACAAAGAGTTTCTCTCAATTATTTCTTCCAATGTTGATCTAAACTGGGTTGCATTTTACCTCTATTAGCTTGAGGACCATGTGCACTATCAGAGGGAGAGGAGGGTGTGAAATAAATTTTGATATTACCCTTATTTTTAATTGTACCCTTACCTTTTTCTTGAAGAGACTCCAAAGAGGGAGGAACATAGCGAAAGGGGTTTGATGCATGAGTGCAAGGGATAAATGAAGAGCTATCATAATCAAAATTGTGGTTGACAGCCATCATGTTTTTTATTTTCCTCTTCCTCCCAATTTCAACCTCTTTTTCTTTTTGCCTAGCTTTTTCTTCATCAAACTTCTCAAATTGATCTCTCAACTTCTTCTTAATTTCCCCAATTTGTTTCCTTGGTGCTTCACATGGAGTAATTTGACCTCTAATACCAGCCAATTTTCTCATACAAAATTTGCAATACATTTGATTATCAATCATCTAAGCATATGCCCAAGCACCATCTTTCATTCTAGGATCCATTTTGGACTGATATTTGGACTTGGAAATGAAAGGTTTAAATCTTAAAATGAAAGCAAAAAAAAAAATACTCATTCAATGTTCAATTCTTTCACAAGAATTTATGTTTTCAATTCTAGATTTGCAAAAACAAAAAAACACTGACAAATTTTAGAAGTGAAAGAAAAGACCTATAGGCTCTAGCCTCCTAAATGCTGCTCCAAAAAACCAACTCCTCAATGTTGCTCCAATGACTACCCAAGAATCTCCTCACTACTGCTCCAAATATTTTCCAAGAGACTCCTCAATGCTGCTCCAAATTCCTCACAAATCCTCACTCAAATTGAATGAGATAGTTGTGAGGAAATGAGAGGGGTTGGGTAGCTTTTATAGGCTTGGGAAAGGTTAGAGGGCATACCAAAACCCTAAAATTCAAGTGAAATCCAGTTTGGGGTCCGATTTTGGACGTTTTTTGGGGTCTACGGATGGTTGTTAGTGGCTCGGCTAGTTTAACTCGGACTCAGCCAAGCCAGATGGTTTGTGACTGAACCAGCTAAGTTTGTGACTAACTCAGCTGGTTCAGTTAGAAACTCGCCTTCACTCCAGTTTTTCTACCAGGCCGGTCCAACCAAGGGGGTGGCTCAGTCACCACGACCGAATTTTAAAACAATAATTATAATTGATTACAATACAGTTTATTGAATAGAGTAATATTCACGAGATTGGATGGCATTTACAATAAATTTATATTTTAACAATATTTAAATAATAGTAAATTAAAATATTTTTTAAAAATAAAATTATGTTTTTATATTTTATTATTATTTTAATAATAAAAATTAATGAAAATTAAATTAAAAATAATATAATTTTTAAATTTATAAAAAGTAACTATAAAATTTTATAAAAATTAAATATTTAATTTTAAATTTAAATTTAAATTTAACTTATTGTATTTATAAAATGTTTTTTCAAAAATAAGTATGTAAAACGTTTACAATTATTACAACATTTTAAAAATTTTAACAAATTGTAATTACTAAAATAATAATAAGTCATAAAATAATAAGAAAATAATATTAATTTTTGTTAATAAAATCCCATAAATATATATACAATGTCTATCTAATGATGTACTCATTTTAACTAATGTGTCGGTATATAATGATACATTGAATATGTAGAATGTAATCAAATACATATTTTAAAATATTTTAACAAAATTATAATTAATAAAATAATAAATATTATATAAATATATATATATATATGTAAATTTAATATAATGATGTGTAAAAATATTTTAATATTAAAAGTTAAGTTAAAATGTAGTCTCTCAATGGGGTGATGGATACGTGATAGAGGGGGCCTGCAATCTCTACACGTTCCTAGTTGTTAATCATGCGAAGAGTAATGAGACAAGATGGGGGCTCTTGGCATGTTAATGGAATTATCAGGAGAACATGAGGTTTAATTGTTTTTTAGGTGGAGGATGACATTAGTGTGTCTATAGCGGGCAATGAGAACGTGGGGAGAGTGGAAGGGTGGTGGTTATGTTCACTAGCCAGGTCTCCAACGAAAGTTGAAAGGCTGGGGTGGTAATTTGTCGGTGGGTGCCATAAGTCTATGTGTTTGGTTTTGTCTCCAGTAATTTGTGTGGGATCCCAGGGAACCACAAGCACATAATTGGATTTGAGTAGCTTTCTGCACCTTCTTTGACTTGTGGTATCTTCACCTGCTGGTGCAGTGCAATAGTGGAACTTTTTCATCCTCCAAGCTTGGGTAATTCTCTTTCACCTAGTCTAGTTTTTGTGGGTTGGTTTTGATTTAGATTTTTTTTGTTAATCTTTGTGTCATTAGTCAAGGGGGAAAGTGGCTTTGTTTGGCCAAAATTTTCGCCCGCCCAGAGAGGAAAGTCTGAGTGACACGTGAATTGGTATGGGAATCACCGAGGAGGGGAGATATTTGGCATAATATGTATGGTGTCTATGACCTTGGTGGACCGAAATTTGTGCTTAATAAGTCCTACGTATGAGTTCTTATACCCCGCCCCTGTGTTAGTAGGTTCGCCTGGTCTAAGGGTTGTTGTGACTTAGGGTCTCGGGGGGAGACATATTATGCCTCGATGTGTTCTAAGGGTGGGAGTGTAAAAAATTTAGACTCTCTACAGCTAAAGTGGTCGTATTTGTTGAACTGGGGGCAGTGTGCTAGTTGGGCGATGTGTTTATGTGAATTCGAGGGGTTGGAGCATCCCTGTGGAATTGGGTGGCCGGGGGCAGGCTGGAGGTGGTCGGGAGACACCCATATACGAAGCCGAGGATGAGCCATCGGTGAATGGATAGTGGAAGGATTTGAGGGTCAGTGCCTATGGGTGTGCCAGTGCCTCTGGGAATGAAGCGAGTTCCTATGCTTGTGGGAGTGCGATATTGTTTTTCCTACAAGTATGCAAAGACAAAGAGGGAGACCCCATTGAGGGGGTGGTGAGTGCGGAGATGCTCACAAGAGAGGTGGTGGTGCCTCTTCCTACAATGAGGCACATTCAATGAGCCTTGATAGAGAGGAGGGGCTCTCTCAAATTCCTGGAATGTCTCCTGGCCACGTAGTCTTGGCTACCACATTGGACTCAATTGTTTAACAGTGGAGGAGGATCCAAGCCAACCTGGACATCCTTTGGGACCATAGGTATGAGGACCACAACAATAATGTTTAGTACTCGAACGACATCCAATTCACCCAAGAGGAAATTTTTGAGCAACTAACACATGTTTGTCGTAGCCAACGCATAAATAATGATCACTCGCGTGTACTACATAAAGGGGGGTTTTAAGACAATTTTTGGGTAAATTGTCTTAATTTGAGACAAAAGAAAACTTGTGTATTGTCTTAAATATTGTCTTTAAGTGGGTGTCTCAAATTAAATCGTCTTAAAATATTGTCTCTATAAAGACAATATATAACACAATCATTTTTGTCTCTCCAGAGACAATTTCATTTTTGTCTCTCTAGAGACAATAGTTGCACTACAACACAAAGGGGGGTTTTAAGACAATTTCTGAGTAAATTGTCTTAACTTGAGACAATTTCATTTTTGTCTCTCCGAAGACAATAGTTGGAATTAAAGACAATAGACATATTGTCTTTATGGAGACAAATTATTTAATCTTATCTATTGTCTCTGTAGAGACAATATAAAACAATGAATCCAGAAAAATATCTCACCATTAAAATAAATCAATATAAAAAATTTAATTAAAAAAATCAACAATATCATTGAATAATTCATGTTAGGGTACAGTGGAATCGAACCACCAACCTCCTGCATGGCAGGTGCTCTTCCAATGAGCTAGCACCCTTTAAAGAATTATGTGAGGAGTTATAAGTCATGACAAGTATAGGACCAGGATGCAAAAAGTCTGCCGTCAATAAGAGCTCCAACATCTTTACACCCACATAAGATTTCCCTGTTTATTTCATGGCCAGGCACACATATGCAGAAAAAAATAGGTCTAGAAAACTCAATAGAGATTGTCAATTTCTGCAGTTGTTATGCATCCAATTAGGCAATTTCAATATGGGTATAATAGAATAGTGATCATAAGAGAAATATAAAATTCCGCTAGGAGAACTTATGACTCTTGGAGCAGCATGCATAGAGCACAGAAAATCGGAAATACTTCAAAATGACAACCTAACATCAAGATTGGGTAACCAAGGCACCCTAAACTAGTAGAACTAAAGATAAAACATGTCAGCAAACAATAGTTAGGCATATAAAATTGGAAATTAAAAAGGCAAAACCAAGAAACACATAAATGAAGAGTTGATATGCAAGTGACCGTTAAAGTGACAAACTTGCTCCTGCTTAAATGAATACACATCCAGATCTTATCATGGTTTATCTTTGGATTTTAATAGTTTTCATATGGACAAGAAGAAAAAGGTTGATAACACCTTCCATAAAATAAGTTTGACTTTGTCTAGGGCCTAAAATATTAGGGCTGATGTGCAGATCGATTATACCACTTAAAAATGAACTTCCGAGGCAATTAACAGTTTTCTGCATCTATCAAATATATCTCCAATTGTAAATGAAAACTGATAGGTTTCTCAGTTTTGAGCTCAGCATTTTATTAGAAGGAAATGCAAGAACGCCTTACACTTGCCATAAGCTAAGTGCACAAGTTTGACAAAGCATAATACCTAAGCATTCAAGTACTGAAATGGAAGGAGGAAAGGAAGCTCAGTGATTTGTAAATGTTTCAAAATCATAACCACAAAAGAAGCATCAACCTGTATATTGCGTCTACATATAAGAAAAACGGCAGTCTTTAGGGTAAAGAAGAAATACAGGTCTCTTTAGATTAAGGAGTGAGCAGTATGTAGTACCACTTAGTAATGGGCAGTACTTCATAGGCAATACCGATGCTTTGAATGGTGATTCATGGTTTGACGCCATCCATGGATTTAAATTGACTATACTTGTATGCGGCTCACTCGGTGCAGGCAATATTGAGCCAAAAGCAACACTGAGCCGTAAGGCATTGGGTGCAAATAATAGTATGTCACACCTTTAAAAAGGGCCTAAACACCCCTATTCATTGCCACTTACGGTATTCCCTTTGTTGGCATTATTATTATAGTTTACTTATTGATAATAGTATCCCAACTATTATATCTCTCCTTTAAGTAAATAAAATGGGATTTAATTCAATAATGTTACTAAAAGGGTCAGCCTTCTTTGGCGTTTACTGTATATTCTTTAGCCCTGATTTTATCAGGGCATATTTGCCTAATTTTATCAGCGCATATTTTCCTGATTTTATCAGGCCATCTTTCAAATGGGGTAAGACCCCACGCCCATTCCGGAAAGTTGCTTTAAAGAGGCCAAAGCCTTACCCTACCTTTTGAGGTCAAAGAGGCTGTAAGCGCCTTGAAAAGGCCAAATTAGAAGGTTTAGTAAGGTCCATTGAGCCTTAGCTTCCAACCAAAGGTTGAAGTAAACCATAGTCAGAGACTATGGTATATCCTAAGCATCCAACCAAAGGTTGAAGGAAGGGGCCCCATTAAGGGCCACCAACAGAAGGTTGAAGGAATGATCAACCAAAGGTTGTTAGGGGTTCCACCCAACCAAAGGTTGAAGGAAGCTACAACCAAAGGTTGAAGTATCTACAACCACCGGTTGAAGATCATTAAACCAAAGGTTTAATAGTACAACCGAAGGTTGCTACTTTAATCAAACCCAGTGTGAGTGACTTTTCCCATGACTGAAATTGTCCTGACTATGTAGACAACTGTTGTTTCCCAATACTATAGTCTTTGATGTGCATCAACTTTCATTATTGCGAAGGCAAGGTAAATTATTACGGAACAGGTAAGAACTCAACAATCAATTTTGTTAATATACGATCTTATTTTGATGAATTTCTCTGCATCCTTTTACTTGTAAGTTCAGCCATTACAAGACACAGATGGTCAGTCATGCACCTCAGCATTGCCTTGCCTTCTTAAATCTATTCTTTTCCTCAGCCACTGATTTAGAGATTTCTTTGATATCTGCAGCCTCTCAATGGTTGGAGGCTTTTGTAGAGCAATTGCATAGATTTCAAATCTACTGTCAATTTTTCTATCCTCTTCATGAGTTGAAATCCTATCACTAGTTGTTTGATGATCATTGGTATGGTTAGGTAGTCCATCTTTGACAATTATGTGTCTTCTAGGTACAAGGTCGTTTTGATTACCATAGATAACTAGAAGGCCCAACTCATTTTGAAGGACTTCAACAATAGCATTAGATAGTGTGTTATGTTTGTCAATATCTTTCGCAGTTCCAGTGAAGATTACCACCTCATCTTTAATCGGGTATTCTGTACTTTCAAATACACTAAAATTAGTTTGTCATTTTAACATACAAATCTAAAATATATTAAAAATGAGTATAAAAAAAGAGATGGTATGCACTAAATCACTAACAAGAATATGCCATAAGAGGATGCGAGTAAGTGCAACAGTTGACAAAACCATCCGAATACTATATGCCTATTGCTATATGGATGTCAAATATCTCATACTGAGTTAATTCGTCTTGCACAGCCTCAGGTTTTGTTGAGTAGTATAGTGAAAGTAAGCAGCTGCACATTAAAATTTCATCCATAGGACTTCTATTTTTCTGTTCTGTGGAATGGATAAGAAAGGCTTGTTATCTATAATCACTAACAGTAACAACTTATTGTTTTTGAGTTAGTATTTTCCAAATCTTTTTGGCATGGGCAATGGACAACACCTGATATAAATGAGATATTATTATATATAGAGAGAGAGATGTGGGGCCATTTCTCATACTGGTCATTGATTCTGTGAATAATTTGACCCTCTGGTTCCACTGAATAGTGATTTTGAACCAAGATAAAAAGAAAAGATATGAAATATTTTTTTTCTTGATGACCGCCTCAATGGATCAAACTAGAAAATTAAAGCAGGAAGATTGCCCTCGTGCCCACCGGGCCTAAGATCAACACTTGCCACTTTGTTCGGGGCTGTGCCGGCTAGAATTGTGCTTGCGCACAAATATTCAATGATCGGATCCATGATAGACCGCAGGTGAAATTTGTCTGCTTCTAATTGCCAAGAGGAAGAAGATATTGCAGAAAATATTAGCCCCGTTGACAAAGCCCTAATTGATGGAATAACGAAATTCAGTATCCATGGGAACATTGCCTCTACAAATGGCAGCCCTACAAGGCATCATCATCATAACTTTTCCTCATCAGATGGGCGGATGGAAGATTGCAGTCTCAAGGGTACGAGAATTCCCCTCCCATGGGAGCTTCTACAGCCGATCCTGAAGATCTTGGACCACTACTTTCTAGCTCCTCTTGATCCACAGGAATGTATGATGGTGCTTTGTTAGCGGCACGGGCACTCTTCGCCAGTCTTGCATGATCTGATTCCTAAAAAAAGTCTAGCCACCAGGGGTCTCATGAGGTTAGACATATCTGTCCAGGCGACTGTGATCACAGCTGTCGCTGCCAATGCTGCAAGAAAATCCGATCCACTGACCAAGCACAGGAAGCCCGAGCTCTTCCTGGCATCTACATGAGTGTTCTCTGTGCTTGAATATAACAGGGTGAAAATTGAAAACTTGAGATGAAGCATGGGATTGGGAGTTGTGTGTTTTGATTAAAGCCATTGCCATCTCTTGCATGGAGTATTGACTTGCAAGTATTTCCTAGTATGTGGATGAGGATAGTCCCAGGGGTAGCAGAGTATGGGGTATATGGTGTTACTAGACAGTAAAATCAAAATTGCAACAGTGAAGTAGTGGTGTTGTTGCAGATGTTGAGCTTATGTGTGTTACATAAGGCTCAGATCTAGACAATTATGGTCTCCCCATTTTCTCTCCTACATGTGTCAAGGATTGGTAAATGGTGCATGATGCCTAGATTCATTGCTGTGTGTGTCATGGTAAATGACAGTATCAAGAGATTCACTAGTTTTGATACCAGTTGTATGAGAATAGTTTGGCGTGTCCAAGCTGATAGCTTGCTTGGTGTGTCCAGGCTGAAATGGATAGTTCATTTCAATAAAAGGTTTTGGGTCAAATAGGTCATTATCAAGGTATAGCAATTAAAACAAAGCTCAGTAAAGCAAATACTTTCAATAGAATTTGTCTTCAATGTTAGAGAGAAGAACCAGTGGGTCGTTTCTTGTGGAGGTGTCCAATTGCCAAGACGTTTTGATTACAAGTGAAATTCAGCTTCCTGTTCACCACCCCGCCCCCTAGCTTGGAGAGAAGTTGGAGAGGTCTCTTCTTGAGCAATGCCCGGATGATCAAGGATTACTAAATACTTTTATGGCATACAATATGGCTGTCTGCTATCGCTCCTCTTTGGAATAGGAGGCGTACAACAACTTTTCAAGGAGACAATTCACAACTACAACTATAGGAGATTGAGAGGATTCAAAAGTGATCTAGCAGTTCATGTCAAAGCTAAATTCAATATGTCACAGAAGGATGTAGACTCCTTTCCCCTTGGGCCACAGGTTCATATGAGCCTTCTTAGCTTGCATAGGGAGAGGATCTTCAGGTAACTTGTATTTCTTCCTGCTGTAGCTCTAAGTGCACATCTTAAGTAACATAAGTTGCAATTAAAAACTTAAAAAACTAATTTCAATGGAGAATCCTTTCAATCGTCCATGGGTCTTGAATAGACAAGGATCGAGTGCGCTGTTAAGCTGTTAAGGCACTTCTAAATTTTAAGTTACCGATTAAATTCCATGTCTTATTCAGTTGTTATTCTTGGCCATAACCATGATGTAACCTCACCACTGCCGAACTAAAAAAAATAGAGAAACCTTTCAATCGAGTAGCCAAGGGTAACCCATGTAGACCAAGGTTACTAAACTAATAAGGAAATGTCCAGACTGCATTCTTATTGTCTTTTCAGTTAGGCTGGAAGTTTCCTCTAAAAATCAACTGAGTTTATATCTTTAGTTCAATGAGTATCTTTGCCTACTCAACTAGGTATATAGGCAATCTCAGTATAAAGATATTAGAAATCCATTATTAGCCATGGGAAGAGAGGTAATTGAAGAGGATATAGAAAATTTTCCCTTCCTCATTTGAAAACTTCATAGAAATGCTTAAAATCACTAATGAAACCACTGACACAAATTTTGAGGTCTCGACAGGTCAAAAGGAAAGATGGAAAAGCAATTTGAAAACAAAAGTAGCAATTTTGAAAATGTTTTGCAGCAAAGTACAAAGGTACGAAGTACAAAGGTAAACAAAGGCAGGAACGGGAAAGTAACAATGAAAGAGTCTTTACCATTTTAGATTTAAGTAAAGATAAGAACTTGAAGTGCTACTATTGTGGCAAAATAGGAAATATGAATGTTGTGTGCAGGAAAAGAATCTATAATTTAAAGCATGAAAAACTTTAACAAAAGCACACAAACATTGTGGAAAAAGAGGAAAAATAATTGTGTTCTTTGTTTCTTCTCAGACACGAGGCAAGTCAAGTGATTGGTATTTTGATTCTGCTGCATCCAACCACGTAACTAATAGAACTTACTAATTTGTTGAATTTGATAACTACAAGTCGAGGTCATATTCAGTGATTCTATGGAATGAAAGAGCACATTGTGTGGATGGAATAGGCAATATGAAAATTGAATCGGAGTTAAAAATTCCATGTTTAAGAATGCCTTTTATGTTCTTTATGAGCTTGAAAATGAATCTTCTTTCACTTTTTCTTGTACTCACATAAATGAATTTTTCAAAAAGTAATGCTATGACATTTTATATGCTCTCTCTCATTTTTCTAGTGTGAACTTTTTGCAATTTCTGTATGCAATTTACTAACAACGATGAAGTCAGTGGCTGAGCATCTTAGACACAGGATTGTGTTTGTTGATATATGTTATCCTCTGATGCGAAGAGGGTGGTCAATGGCTCCGCAATATCCTGTAGAGAGAAATATCTGCTGCTAATCGCATAGTAAGATGACAGTGGGAAGATTAAGTGATCTTCAATCTCAACAATGAATAAAGCCTACATGCCTGTTCCTTTTGAGGGATATGGTGCTCAATTGCCTGTTCCTTTTGAGGGATATTGTGCTCAATTTCGACTCTCAAATATGTCAACATACCCTCCAATTTCCATGGGAATCTAAGTTAATGTAATCAATGATGTCATTATACTCTGGAATGGACAATAACACCATTAGAAAGATGGACTTGTTTTTCGGTTTTTTAATAGCCCAGAGGACATTGATAATATGCCTTTGGTCTATGGTATAGTTGTCTCGGCCCATCCTTTTCTTTTATAGAGCTGACGATCGGGATTCTTGTATACATGTGCTTTACATCAACACTACTTTTTTTTGTTTGATGAAAAAAAGCTATTTTTCAGTCCAAACAATAGAAATATACAGAAATGTATCTCCCCTATTAATGCTCTACATGTAAATAGCAGATCTGTTCAAAAAATTGACTTTAACATTTTCTATTCCAATAATTTTTCTAAGGTCAATGAGAGGACTGTAATGTTAAAAGGAATTTCCACACTACAAAATAATAAATACAGTAGATACTGCAAAATACAGGAACCATTAAAGTTCAGAGTTTGTATAAAAGCTATAAGAATTTAAAATCAGTTTTGTCAGAAGGGCCTCTACTGAGTCAAAGTACTCATACAAGTATGCTGAAAACATAGTTTTATTTATCATTTTAGATCATCAAAAAATATGTTGCCACTCAAACGTTAAGTTCTCATTTTAATCGCCTTGACGTAGTCAATGAGGAAATAAAATAGAGAGAAAGTATATAAATGGACATAGAGCACTGCTGCATCTAAGGCATTTCAATACTATATCGGACGACTAAAACATTCCCAAAATTTCGATGCTTATTAGTTATTTCTAATGAAGGGCTATGGAGGAAGATCTGTGTTTATGAGAGTGTGCAAGTAGTTGTTCTGTAAAAGAGATGTACTATTAACATTAATAAAAAGAAAAGAAAAAAAAACATAAGCAATGGGTTAGGATCTTGCCTCAAGAACTTCAAGATTAGGGCAGAGCCCTGCCAACTGACAGTGATTTTCTGTGCTAAAAAATGTGTACTGCAGATCCAATCTCTTAAGAGCAAAAGCTCTTGGGAATATAGCAGGCATCTCAGCCTCCATCATGAAGTTTAGTCCTAGCAATGATGTCAACTTTGGAGGAAATGTAATCATCTAGGACATATTGGTATCTGTCACATGCTGTTCACTAGTGTTAAATGTCCCACAACCAAACTCCTCCAATGAAGTAGCCTTTTTCAGAACACCTCTCATCTCCAGTATATCACAATCTCCAACCTTTAAGGATGTTAATGAGGGGCAGTATGTTACTATTAGCTCAAGATCACTGGTATTGATCATTTCTAATGTTGTCATGTAGAAGTTCAACACTTCCAAAGAAGAATTGTTAAGACCAAGCTCATGTAGCCAGTCCCCGCTTTCCTCTTCAATTTGACTCTCGTCCAGCATTAAGGTCTTAAGAGACCTACAAATAAAATACAGTCTTGATTAAAATTTCATTTGAGAAATTTGATAAGAAAGATCAGGAGTGAAGACTTATCTAGGTTGGTTTAATATATATATTTCTTCTTACATAAAAGTATCATTGACAAAAAAATGTCCAAAAATTGATTATTTAGACCCAATTTTATTTTAATTATTAATTTTATTTTTTTATTTTTATGTAATTTGACCTAGACAAATATTTAAATAACATAACAAAACAAGACATTACAACATCTCTTTTAAACTAAACTAGATAAAGACTTTGGTGTGAAAGAATAAAAAACATTAAAAACAAAATAAAAACTCCATGTGTATTTGACTAGTTCTCTTTTGGACCAAGAACCCTTAGGAAAAGGATTATCATCTCTCACATCATTACGGACAGGAGCATGACATCCGGCCCCTGCCAAATGCACTAGGAATGATTGAAATTTCTTGGAATAGTTTTACAGGGAAGTGTCACAGAGTAAAGCAACGGTAGGGCCTGGTTACTATGTCTGATGCCCAAACACAGAACTGGGTAAAAATAAAACTAGAGATCAGCAACTGGTTGAGCTTGTCCTTTGGGGGCAGGTCCATTTGCCAGTTTCATATTTCAGATATAAATTATCTCATGTGCTCTAATATATGCAACTTCACCAAACTTGGGAAGCACTAAACATGGGACTCAAATAAGGATGCTAAAAAGCCAAAAACACCATTAAAACACACATAAAATCATCATTTCCAGTCACTACACTAAGAAAACAATGCATTTATCCAGACCTACTTTCCAACTAAATAGATAAAGCCGAGAGAATGTTTATTTATAAAGAGATCTCATCGCTTGTCTGTCCTTGGCCATAATGAAATTATTCTTCAAAGATATTCTGCTTTCCATAATTTGAAATAAAATAAAATAATTCTAACAGAAACTCCCCATTTTTTTCTTAGCTGGAGTGGGGTCAATCACATGGGACATGTCATTCTGGGGATTCTTAGGTAGAGCCATACAAAATGCACTATGAGCTGAACCTTGGTCAGTTGTGATAAACTTCCATAGATCTACAGCTGGACCACATCCCAACCAACAAATCAAAATGGAAGTGGGCTTGGTTCCTATAATTTAAAGCATGAAAAACTTTAACAAAAGCACGCAAACATTGTGGAAAAAGAGGAAAAAGAATTGTGTTCTTTGTTTCTTCTCAGACACGAGGCAAGTCAAGTGACTGGTATTTTTATTCTGCTGCATCCAACCACGTAACTAATAGAACTTACTAATTTTTTGAATTTGATAACTACAAGTCGAGGTCATATTCAGTGATTCTATGCAATGAAATAGCACATTATGTGGATGGAATAGGAAATATGCAAATTGATCGGAGTTAAAAATTCCATGTTTAAGAATTCCTTTTATGTTCTTTATGAGCTTGAAAATGAACCTTCTTTCACTTTTTCTTGTACTCACATAAATGACATTTTCAAAAAGTAATGCTATGAAATTTCATATGCTCTCTTTCATTTTTCTAGTGTGAACTTTTTGCAATTGCTATATGAAATTTACTAAAAATGATGAAGTCAGTGGCTGAGCATCTTGGACACAGGATTGTGTTTGTTGATATATGTTATCCTCTGATGTGAAGAGGGTCGTCAATGGCTCCGCAATATCCTGTAGAGAGAAATATCTGCTGCTAATCGCATAGTAAGATGACAGTGGGAAGATTAAGTGATCTTCAGTCTCAAAAATGAATAAAGCGTACATGCCTATTCCTTTTGAGGGATATGGTGCTCAATTGCCTATTCCTTTTGAGGGATATTGTGCTTAATTTCGACTCTCAAATATGTCAACATAGCCTCCAATTTCCATGGGAATCTAAGTTAATGTAATCAATGATGCCAGTATACTCTGGAAAGGACAATAACACCATTAGAAAGATGGACTTGTTTTTTGGTTTCGTAACAGCCCAGAGGACATTGATAATATGCCTTTGGTGTATGGTATAGTTGTCTCTGCCCATCCTTTTCGTTTATAGAGCTGACGATCGAGATTCTTGTATACATGTGCTTTACATCAACACTACTTTTTCTTGTTTGATGGAAAAAAAAACTATTTTCAGTCCAAACAATAGAAATATACACAAATGTATCTCCCCTATTACTGCTCTACATGTAAATAGTAGATCTGTTCAAAAAATTGACTTTAACATTTTCTATTCCAATAATTTTTCTAAGGTCAATGAGAGGACTGTAATGTTAAAAGGAATTTCCACACTACAAAATAGTAAATACAGTAGATACTACAAAATACAGGAACCACTAAAGTTTAGAGTTTGTATAAAAGCTATAAGAATTTAAAATCAGTTTGGCAGAAGGGCCTCTACTGAGTCAAAGTACGCATACAAGTATACTGAAAACATAGTTTTATTTATCATTCTAGATCATCAAAAAATATGTTGCCACTCAAACGTTAAGTTCTCATTTTAATCGCCTTGACGTAGTCAATGAGGAAATAAAATAGAGAGGAAGTATATAAATGGACATAGAGCACCCCTACATCTAAGGCATTTCCATACTATATTGGATGACTAAAACATTCCCAACATTCCGATGCTTATTAGTTATTTCTAATGAAGGGCTATGGAGGAAGATCTATGTTTATGAGAGTGTGCAAGTAGTTGTTCTGTAAAGAAGACGTACTATTAACATTAATAAAAAGAAAAGGAAAATAAACGTAAGCAATGGGTTAGGATCTTCCCTCGAGAATTTCAAGATTAGGGCAGAGCCCTACCAACTGACGGTGATTTTCTGTGCTCAAAAATGTGTACTGCAGATCCAATCTCTTAAGGGTAGAAGCTCTTGGGAATATAGCAGGAATCTCAGCCTCCATCATGAAGTTTAGTCCCAGCAATGATGTCAACTTTGGAGGAAATGTAATCATCTGGGACATATTGGTATCTATTGCATGCTGTTCACTGGTGTTAAATGTCCCACCACCAAACTCCTCCAATGAAGTAGCCTTTTTCAGAACACCTCTCATCTCCAGTATATCACAGTCTCCAACCTTTAAGGATGTTAATGAGTGGAAGTTTGTTACTATTAGCTCAATATCACTGGTATTGATCATTTCTAATGTTGTCATGTAGAAGTTCAACACTTCCAAAGAAGAATTGTTAATAGCAAGCTCATGTAGCCAGTCCCCACTTTCCTCTTCAATTTGACTCTCATCCAGCATTAAGGTCTTAAGAGACCTACAAATAAAATACAGTGTTGATTAAAATTTCATTTGAGAACTTTGATAAGAAAGATCAGGAGTTTTAAGACTGTTCTGGGCTGGTTTAATATATATATTTCTTCTTACATAAAAGTTATCATTGACAAAAAAATGTCCAAAATTTGATTATTTAGACCCAATTTTATTTTAATTATTAATTTTTTTTTTTTTATGTAATTTGACCTAGACAAATATTTAAATAACATAACAAAACAAGACATTACAACATCTCTTTTAAAATAAACTAGATAAATACTTTGGTACGAAAGAATAAAGAACATTAAAAAAAAATACAAACTCCATGTGTATTTGACCAGTTCTCTTTTGGACCAAGAACCCTCAGGAAAGGGATTATCATCTCTCACGTCATTACGGACAAGAGCATGACATCCGGCCCCTGCCAAATGCACTAGCAATGATTGAAATTTCTTGTAATAGTTTTACAGGGAAGTTTCAGAGAGTAAAGCAACGGTAGGCCCTGGTTACTATGTCTGATGCCCAAACACGGAACTGGGTAAACATAAAACTAGAGACCTGCAACTGGCTGAGCCTGTCCTTTGGGGGCAGGTCCATTTGATAGTTTCATATTTCAGATATAACTTATCTCATGTGCTCTAATATATCCAACTTCACGAAACTTGGGAAGCACTAAACATGGGACTCAAATAAGGATGCTAAAAAGCCAAAACCACCATTAAAACACACACAAAATCATCATTTCCAGGCACTATACTAAGAAAACAATGCATTTATCCTGACCTAATTTCCAACTAAATAGATAAAGCTGAGAGAAATTTTATTTATACAGAGATTTCATCACTTGTCTGTCCTTGGACATAATGAGAATTATTCTTCAAAGATATTCTGTTTTCCATAATTTGAAATAAAATAAAATAATTCTAACAGAAACTCCCCATTTTTTTTAGCTGGAGTGGGGTCAATCACATGGGACATGTCATTCTGGGGATTCTTAGGTAGAGCCATATAGAATGCACTATGAACTGAACCTTGGTCAGTTGTGATAAACTTCCACAGATCTACGGCTAGACCACATCCCAACCAACAAATCAAAATGGAAGTAGGCTTGGTTCCTATAATTTAAAGCATGAAAAATTTTAACAAAATCATGCAAACATTGTGGAAAAAGAGGAAAAAGAATTGTGTTCTTTGTTTCTTCTAATACATGAGGCAAGTCAAGTGACCGGTATTTTAATTTTGCTGCATCCAACCACGTAATTAATAGAACTTACTAATTTGTTGAATTTGATAACTACAAGTCGAGGTCATATTTAGTGATTCTATGAAATGAAAGAGTACATTATGTGGATGGAATAGGCAATATGAAAATTGAATCGGAGTTAAAAATTCCATGTTTAAGAATTCCTTTTATGTTCTTTATGAGCTTGAAAATGAATCTTCTTTCACTTTTTCTTGTACTCACATAAATGACTTTTTCAAAAAGTAATGCTATGACATTTCATATTCTCTCTCATTTTTCTAGTGTGAACTTTTTGCAATTGTTGTATGCAATTTACCAACAATGATGAAGTCAGTGGCTGAGCATCTTGGACACAGGATTGTGCTTGTTGATATATGTTATCCTCTGATGTGAAGAGGGTGGTCAATGGCTCCGCAATGTCCTGTAGAGAGAAATATCTTCTGTTAATCGCATAGTAAGATGACAGTGGGAAGATTAAGTGATCTTTAGTCTCAACAATGAATAAAGCCTACATGTCTGTTCCTTTTTAGAGATATGGTGCTCAATTTCCTATTCCTTTTGAGGGATATTGTGCTCAATTTCAACTCTCAAATATGTCAACATACCCTCCAATTTCCATGGGAATCTAAGTTAATGTAATCAATGATGCCAGTATAATCTAGAATGGACAATAACACCATTAGAAAGATGGACTTGTTTTTCAGTTTTGTAACAGCCTAGAGGACATTGATAATATGCCTTTGGTGTATGGTATAGTTGTCTCGGCCCATCCTTTTCTTTTATAGAGCTGACGATCGGGATTCTTGTATACATGTTCTTTACATCAACAGTACTTTTTCTTGTCTGATGGAAAAAAAAACTATTTTCAGTCCAAATAATATAAATATACAGAAATGTATCTCCCCTATTACTGCTCTACATGTAAATAGCAGATCTGTTCAAAAAATTGACTTTAACATTTTCTATTCCAATAATTTTTCTAAGGTCAATGAGAGGACTGTAATGTTAAAAGGAATTTCCACACTACAAAATAGTAAATACAGTAGATACTGCAAAATACAGGAACCACTAAAGTTCAGAGTTTGTATAAAAGCTATAAGAATTTAAAATCAGTTTGGAAAAAGGGCCTCTACTGAGTCAAAGTACTCATACAATTATACTGAAGACATAGTTTTATTTATCATTCTAGATCATCAAAAAATATGTTGGCACTCAAACGTTAAGTTCTCATTTTAATCGCCTTGATGTAGTCAATGAGGAAATAAAATAGAGTGAAAGTATATAAATGGACATAGAGCACCCCTACATCTAAGGCATTTCCATACTATATCGGACGACTAAAACATTCCCAACATTCTGATGCTTATTAGTTATTTCGAATGAAGGGTTATGGAGGAAGATCTATGTTTATGAGAGTGTGCAAGTAGTTGTTCTGTAAAGGAGATGTACTATTAACATTAATAAAAAGAAAAGGAAAAAGAACATAAGCAATGGGTTAGGATCTTGTCTCAAGAACTTCAAGATTAGGGCAGAGCCCTGCCAACTGACAGTGATTTTCTGTGCTCAAAAATGTGTATTGCAGATCCAATCTCTTAAGGGCGGAAGCTCTTGGGAATATAGCCTGCATCTTAGCCTCCATCATGAAGTTTAGTCCTAGAAATGATGTCAACTTTGGAGGAAATGTAATCATCTGAGACATATTGGTATCTGTCGCATGATGTTCACTGGTGTTAAATGTCCCACCACCAAACTCCTCCAATGAAGTAGCCTTTTTCAGAACACCTCTCATCTCCAGTATATCATAGTCTCCAACCTTTAAGGTTGTTAATGAGGGGTAGTTTGTTACTATTAGCTCAAGATCACTGGTATTGATCATTTCTAATGTTGTCATGTAGAAGTTCAACACTTCCAAAGAACAATTGTTAAGAGAAAGCTCATGTAGCCAATCCCCGCTTTCCTCTTCAATTTGAATCTCGTCCAGCATTAAGGTCTTAAGAGACCTACAAATAAAATATAGTGTTGATTAAAATTTCATTTGAGAACTTTGATAAGAAAGATCAGGAGTTAAGACTGATCTAGGCTGGTTTAATATATTTATTTCTTCTTACATAAAAGTATCATTGACAAAAAAATGTCCAAAATTTGATTATTTAGACCCAATTTTATTTTAATTATTAATTTTTTTTTTATTTTTATGTAATTTGACCTATAAAAATATTTAAATAACATAAAAAAACAAGACATTACAACATCTCTTTTAAACTAAACTAGATAAAGACTTTGGTACGAAAGAATAAAAAACATTAAAAACAAAATACAAACTCCATGTGTATTTGACCAGTTCTCTTTTGGACCAAGAACCCTCAGGAAAGGGATTATCATCTCTCATGTCATTACGGACAGGAGCATGACATCCGGCCCCTGCCAAATGCACTAGGAATGATTGAAATTTCTTGGAATATTTTTACAGGGAAGTGTCACAGAGTAAAGAAACGGTAGGGCCTAGTTACCATGTCTAATGCCAAAACACAAAACTGGGTAAACATAAAACTAGAGACCTGCAACTGGCTGAGCCTGTCCTTTGGGGGCAGGTCCATTTTCCAGTTTCATATTTCAGATATAAATTATCTCATGTGCTCTAATATATGCAACTTCACCAAACTTTGGAAGCACTAAACATGGGACTCAAATAAGGATGCTAAAAAGCCAAAACCACCATTAAAACACACATAAAATCATCAGTTCCAGGCACTATACTAAGAAAACAATGCATTTATCTTGACCTACTTTCCAACTAAATAGATAAAGCTAAGAGAACATTTATTTATACAGAGATCTCATCGCTTGTCTGTCCTTGGCCATAATGAAAATTATTCTTCAAAGATATTCTTTTTTCCATAATTTGAAATAAAATAAAAAAATTCTAACAGAAACTCCCCTTTTTTTTTTAGCTGGAGTGGGGTTAATCACACGGGACATATCATTCTAGGTATTCTTAGGTAGAGCCATACAGAATGCACTGTGAACTGAACCTTGGTCAGTTGTGATAAACTTCCACAGATCTACGGCTGGACCACATCCCAACCAACAAATCAAAATGGAAGTGGGCTTGGTTCCTATAATTTAAAGCATGAAAAACTATAACAAAAGCATGCAAACATTGCGGAAAAAGAGGAAAAAGAATTGTGTTCTTTGTTTCTTCTCAGACACGAGTCAAGTCAAGTGACTGGTATTTTGATTCTGCTGCATCCAACCACATAACTAATAGAACTTACTAATTTGTTGAATTTGATAACTACAAGTCGAGGTCATATTCAGTTATTTTATGCAATGAAAGAGCACATTATGTGGATGGAATAGGCAATATGAAAATTGAATCGGAGTTAAAAATTCCATGTTTAAGAATGCCTTTTATGTTCTTTATAAGCTTGAAAATGGATCTTCTTTCACTTTTTCTTGTACTCACATAAATGACCTTTTCAAAAAGTAATGCTATGACATTTCATATGCTCTCTCTCATTTTTCTAGTGTGAACTTTTTGCAATTGCTGTATGCAATTTACTAACAATGATGAAGTCAGTGGTTGAGCATCTTGGACACAGGATTGTGTTTGTTGATATATGTTATCCTTTGATGCAAAGAGGGTGGTCAATGGCTCCGCAATATCCTGTAGAGAGAAATATCTGCTGCTAATCGCATAGTAAGATGACAGTGGGAAGATTAAGTGATCTTCAGTCTCAACAATGAATAAAGCCTACATGCTTGTTCCTTTTGAGGGATATGGTGCTCAATTGCCTGTTCCTTTTGAGGGATATTGTGCTCAATTTTGACTCTCAAATATGTCAACATAACCTCCAATTTCCATGGGAATCTAAGTTAATGTAATCAATGATGCCAGTACACTCTGGAATGGACAATAACACCATTAGAAAGATGGACTTGTTTTTTGGTTTTGTAACAGCCCAAAGGACATTGATAATATGCCTTTGGTGTATGGTATAGTTGTCTCGGCCCATCCTTTTCTTTTATAGAGCTGACAATCGAGATTCTTGTATACATGTGCTTTACATCAACACTACTTTTTTTTGTTTGATGGAAAAAAAAACTATTTTCAATCCAAGCAATAGAAATATACAGAAATGTATCTCCCCTATTACTGCTCTACAAGTAAATAGCAGATCTGTTCAAAAAATTGACTTTAACATTTTCTATTCCAATAATTTTTCTAAGGTCAATGAGAGGACTGTAATGTTAAAAGGAATTTCCACACTACAAAATAGTAAATACAGTAGATACTGCAAAATACAGGAACCACTAAAGTTCAGAGTTTGTATAAAAGCTATAAGAATTTAAAATCAGTTTGGGAGAAGGGCCTCTACTGAGTCAAAGTACTCATACAAGTATACTGAAAACATAGTTTTATTTATCATTCTAGATCATCAAAAAATATGTTGGCACTCAAACGTTAAGTTCTAATTTTAATAGCCTTGACGTATTCAATGAGGAAATAAAATAGAGAGAAAGTATATAAATGGACATAGAGCACCCCTGCATCTAAGGCATTTCCATGCTATATCGGATGACTAAAAAATTCCCAACATTCCAATGCTTATTAGTTATTTCTAATGAAGGGCTATGGAGGAAGATCTGTGTTTATGAGAGTGTGCAAGTAGTTTTTCTGTAAAGGAGATGTACTATTAACATTAATAAAAAGAAAAGGAAAAAAAACATAAGAAATGGGTTAGGATCTTGCCTCAAGAACTTCGAGATTAGGGCAGAGCCCTGCCAACTGACAGTGATTTTCTGTGCTAAAAAAATTGTACTACAGATCCAATCTCTTAAGGGCAGAAGCTCTTGGGAATATAGCAGGCATCTCAGCCTCCATCATGAAGTTTAGTCCTAGCAATGATGTCAACTTTGGAAGAAATGTAATCATCTGGGACATATTGGTATCTGTCGCATGCTGTTCACTAGTGTTAAATGTCCCACCACCAAACTCCTCCAATGAAGTAGCCTTTTTCAGAACACCTCTCATCTCCAGTATATCACAGTCTCCAACCTTTAACCAGTATATCACTTATCACCAAAATCCAGAGTAGGTCAACTGCAATAATTGAAAATCCCTGACAGAGAATTGCATTCAAGCCTGAGCTTCGAAACGCAAAAATTCATCACTCACATACTTGCAACCCTGAGCCACTTCCTCAAGCCCCCTCGTAGAGAACCCAGATCACTTCTCGAGTTTGAGCTCCTGTAACATGTGACGTCGGCCCCTGATGAGAGTGGAGAGACCATCATCGGTAACAATCATTCTACGCAGATGAAGCACCTTGAGGCAGAGATAGGTGGAGGAGATCTGGTCTATCCAGGGCTTGGCATAACCGCCCCAATCATCAAGGAGCAGATTATACATGGCCGCCCTTGGTTTCCCCTTCACTGTAAGGGACTCCGGGCTGGTAAACTTGTGGGTGAGGTCATTGGCGTGTATCGAGTAGCAAAAAGCCACGGTCACATGCTTTCTTGTGAAGGCATCCACGTCGTACCACTTCTTGCATACTAGAGAGACCGAACCACGGTCTCTCAGATCCTCTGGGTGGCCCATAATGCACTCCAGGGCCTCGTCCGATATGCATCCACAGCTTACCCGCTTCATGGCCCTTGCATTCAACAAAAAGAGACGATATACTCAATGAATATGGAATTTTTCCCCGAAGGCTTCTATCTGCAGGGAAAATATTTGTTGCAGAGAAAGAGAAATGATCCAGGGTAAAGCAAGGGATTGGTTAAAACAGTAAAGGAGAAACAAAATGTTTTAAAGTGGCTGGGGGACAAATGAACATGTGCTTGGCCTGAGTGCTCTCTACCGCCTTCATCCAGATGACTTACGGTCTCATGGGAGTGTTATATATGTCACCTCTTTTATGTTAGATGAAGACTTGGCGGCAATAAATGAAACGAATGAATATGTTTATTTTTCCTCTTTTTCAGAATTTTGCTGCCTCTTTGAATGAATTGTGTTAATTTCTAAATGAATTTTGTGTTAATTTCTAATTTAAGACCATTAAAAAGTTTTAGCTTTTAAATTAAAATAATTCAAATGATAATTGAGGATTTTAAAATAAAATATTAGTTTGGCATAAAAATATGTTTTAAAGTATCTTTATATGATAGTGATATAATTGTTGTTATTGTTTCATTTTTTAGTGTTTTTATTAATAGTTAAGTAACTTTATTAATTAATGAAGATTATTACTATTTATTTTTATTTATAAGGATTATTTTAAGATATTTGTGTCGATGTAAGTTTAAAATAATCCAATATACAATGGTGTCTTTGAGTACAAGTGAAATTATAGAGGGTAGTGATGAATTTCCTAATTAAAATTCCTATGATTAGATGGAAAAGTGGCAAATAATATCCATCCAATATGAAAGTAACATTCAAATAAGTGCATTTTAATGAAAACATAATCCTTGTAGCATGATAACATATACAAAACAAACACATGAACTGAAAGAGCTATAAAATAAGTATATTATAATTCATTTGATATGTGAATGAAGTGTCAGAAAGTAAATCATAGAGACACTATACCATGGGCTACCCTATCAAGTGCATGTAGTGGGAGTGCTCTCAAGTATGAAATGGATGAGGGCAGATGATGAGAAGCTCTTGACACCTATGTAGTAAAGCCACCCTCTAGAATGAGGATTTTCACCTCTCCTTTATAGAATAGAATACGAAGATAGAGAATGTAATTGATGAAATAGAAGAGGATCAAATTGTGGGTTAAAGGCTTATGTTCTAGATCAATTTGGATGTCACAATTTCTCTCTAGTGAATTTTCTCTCTTTCAAAACTAGGTTTGTTGAAAGCACACATATCCTCAAAGCACTTTGTAGCTAATGTTTTCCCTTTAATTGACAATTGTGTTTAAAGTATCTTTAGTGAGGCACATGTCTTCTAAAATATGTGTTATTTTAGCATGTAATACTCAGAATAGTGCATTAAATGTATGAGCAACAAGTCAACACAAAACTGTGGCACTACTCCATGATATCTATTTTATTCTTATTATGAAGTTACAACCTACTAGAAATAGTTCACTATGGTGCCCCCTTTGTAATAACTTCTTGTTTTCCTTTCGTAACCATATATATCTATTGTTGTTGTTTGTATTGAGTGAGAGTTTATACTATAGGAAGGTGTATGTCGAGGGGGAACTTTGAGGATCCCACTGCTCCACCTTCACAACTGGTATTTTCCATCATTGGGTCTTTCCAATTGCATACTCTATCACTAACTAGTTTAATTTCAAATTCCCAATTTCTTGCCAAAATAATGAGTGGTTGACTACCAATCGCCATGAGATAATACCAATGACTAACAAAGGCTAAATGAAGAGCACCAGAGAGAAATAAAGATAACAAATTCTTCCGTGAAAGCCAAGGAAACCGATGTAGACCAACAACCATTTCGAACAACAAGTTATTGATCTGCACCTTGCTCACATAATCACATCCTTAGTTAATTGCCTCCATAATGTTTCAAAGCTTGCACACAAACAATTGATTCTTCATTGGCATGTCTGGACCTTGATGGAAGAGCTCGGTTGCAAGAGAGAATTTCAAGGAATCGACCTTAGACAAGTTAGGCCACTACACAAATCTCTCATCCAGAGCCCACGAGCTCAATGGAACCTCTCAATCACTGAAGAGGTAGAGTAATCTGGAGACCTAGAAGGAGCCTTTACTAATACTAATAATTTTAATTAAAAATATAATTCATTTATTTTTTATAATTTTTTTTATTTTATCACTATAAAACATATAATAAAATAAAATAAAATTAAAATTTGAGTGATTTAATACTTATTATAAATTAATACCTTTAAGTTATATAAATATATCACATTTATCCACATCACCTCATAATTCCTCATAACCTTTTTCTTTGCAAGATGCTTAAAAAATAAAGGAAAAGAACAACTACCATATATTCAGGCAACCAATGCGCTCTTAGAGTCTTTATTATGCAGCATTCCTTAGCCTCATCCCAAAAGTTCTAATCAATCCATATTTTTATTTGAAGTTTTATAAAATGTTTCATACTGTTTTTCACCTATATTTTTATACATCTTAAAATCAGTTGACTGGAAAATCATCCAAAATATGTCACCCGATATGGCTGCGTGAGTTCATTGATTGTCCAGGTTCAGGAACGTGAAAAAGTTCGGCGACGTGAAGGGATGGACACACCATATATACTGGGTGGGGATGTGAGTGGAGTTAGATAAGAGGCCGTAGGATTATTTTATGTTGAAGTGGCCAACCGCATTAGAGCCCCATCTTATCTTGCCCCGCTGATCGTCCCTTTGAATCTTCCTTTTCCTTAGTTCATCAGCTAGGTTAGTCCAATCCTGAGAGTGATTTTGCTGGACCCTTTCTGGGGCCTCGATTCATTCTCTCCATTCAGTGTTTTCTTTGTTTTTCTAGGAAAGGGATTCTTTGATCGAGGGAGAGCCCATAAGTAGAGTGTGATCCACATATTGTTAGTGGGTTGAAGGGGGGTTAGAGGGGTAGAGGTTAAGGGGTTAGAGGTTTAGGGGATTAAATGGGTTAGGCATTTAGAGGTTTAGGGGTTTAGGGGATGGTGGAATTAGAGCTCTAGGCATCCTCCAATTTTGAAGAAAATACGATGGTGGAATTTCAAATAAATTGATGCCCTAACTATCACACCAAGAGGGAACCCTTGATGCTCCTTTGACTTGAGGATTTCTTGAAGGTTTTCACTTTGTAGTTCATCATTCAAAACCTATTATCTTAACTATAAATGATCATTGGATGAGCCTTTACCATGGTATATCTCCCAAAACTTAGTCTCTTATAGTATTTCTCTCAAAAAACAATTCATGGAAAGTCACCCTAGATTCTCCCAAAGCTCATACTTTAATTGAATTTTTACTTGCCTCACTTTGAAGCCTATTATAAACACGTCAATCACAAGAGAGGGATTTTGGAAGTTTTGATCTTAGGCATTCATCATTTTTTAATATTCCTAAACCGGAGGTCATATTTCCCTCAAACCTTTCTTCGAGAGTCCTTCTTTTTCTTCTAAAGTAGGGAACCTATTATCTAATCCTCTTCTTTGAATGGGCATTGGAAATCACATTGTGCATCATTATTGGTCTCATCATTCTAGTAATTTCCTTATACCGAGACTCCTCCCATCAGTGAAAGTTCATAAAGAGCAAGGGAAATTGAATGAGGTGACAATGGGTCCTTGTCCCATTGTTTCCACTTGATCTAGTAGTAGTCCCTTTGGAACCCCTCCTAGCACCCTTGCTAAATTAAGTGCTAACATTTTTCAAAAAAAAGTATAAAGCAGATGGCTCACTTGAAAAGAATAAATCTAGGCTTGTGGCAAAAGGTTTTACACAAAAAGAAGGGGTCTATTATGAGAATACCTTTTCCCCTATAGCAAAATGGGATACCATATGGACATTCTTTGCCCTGTAAACTCAAAAAGTTGGAAATTCCATCAAATGGATGTAAAAAATGCTTTCTTGAATGGAGATATGAAAGAGAATGTTTTTGTGTCCCAACCAGAAGGATTTTTTGTGAAGGATTAGGAACATAAAGCATGCAAGCGGTAAAATCCTTGTATGGCCTCAAGAAAGCACCACGAGCCTGGAATAATAAGGGGTTAGGGGAATAGGGGCTTGGGGGTTAGAGGTTTAGGGTTTAGGGGAATAATGTGTTAGTGGTTAAGGGGTTAGGGATTGGGGGCTTAAGGGTTAGGGGATTTGGGTGCATTTAGGGGTTAGGGGCATAATGAGTTAGTATTTAAGGGATTAGGGATTCGAGTTAGGGGAATAATGAGTTAGTGGTTAAGGGGTTATAGATTGGGGGGTTAGGGGTTAGGGGATTTAGGCGCATTTAAGGGTTAGGGGAATAATGAGTTAGTGTTTAAGGGATTAGGGATTGGGGGCTTAGGGGTTAGGGGATTTAGGCGCAGTTAGGGGTTAGGTGAATAATGAGCTAGTTGTTAAGGGATTAGGGATTAGGGACTTAGGGGATTTAGAAGTTAAGGATTTTAGGGGTTAGGGGTGAGGGGTTAATGGGTTAATGGTTAAGCATTAACAGTTTAGGGGTTAAGGGTGTTGGAACACCTAATCCTCTATGGGTAGGTGTGGAATGCGAAAAGTCACAATGGAGTCCAAGTGACCTTGGAATATGAAACCAAGAGTCACACCATTGTATTATAAATGTACATTTTTGTATAATGGAAAAATAAGAAAGCCTCACGCTTATCCTTCATTGTGTGTTGAGTCTCTTGTGTGTGTGTGTTTACTCCTCTCATACACCATGTGTGTGCTTAACATGGTGTTTAACATGGTATCAGAGCGGATGATTGCCGGCCTTGCTCAACCTTGAGTGAGCCATTTGTGTTTATGGCCTGTGAATATCTACAAAAAGTCTTGACATTTTTGCAGCACTCAGAGTTTCTGCGGCAGTGTTTTTGCCTCCATTCAGAACTGTTTTGAAGAGGAGCAGCATTCAAAATCCCAGCATTCAGAAATTGGCAGCATTCAGGCATTGGCTTTGAAGAAAGGCAGCATTGCCCATCTGAAGGTTTTCATTCTAATTTTTCTCTGCAATTTCTGCTTATTAAAATCTGCATTTTCAAGAGCTGCTGGAATATTGTTTAAAGAGGGTTTCTGAGAGAAATTTTTTTGAGTTTTTCATTGAAAAATCTCTGCAAGTTTATGGGTTTCTGAATACTGTTAAATTCTGCAATTGAGTATATTGTTGTATATTTGAAAAAAATATTCTGCTGTTTTAAAGTCTTGAGTCTCAGTTTTACTCATTTGCTGCTGGAAGAAAATCTACACTTTCTTTTCTTCTCTGCTGTTTCAAAATTTAAAAAAAATTTAAAAAATTAAATTAAATTAAAAAAAGAATTAAAAAAAAAAAATCGATTCAATCTCCAACAACACTCTGCTCCTTTTCAAAACCCTCTGCCCCTGCACTCTTCTCTACGCCTATCTACTTAACGCCCCTCGTACCATGCTCCCCCTACCTCATAGCCCTACCCTTACTACGCAGCCCTCAACACTCATCGACTCCCTCACTCTACACTCTCACCCTGCTTGCATCAACTCGAGCCCTCCTCACTCCTTCTTCACCTGCTACCCAAACTCCCCCCTCTCCTTCCCCTCATGGCTCTCACAGTCGGTCCTCACCTCACGCAAACCCCACGCGGCATTACATTTTCTATCACCTATCCTCACTCTGCAACCTATCCCCTCGCACCCCCTCACCGTGGCGTCCACCCCTCCCCTCTGTGGCCTCCGCCCCAAACCACACGGCCCCCACCTCTATGCATACCTACCCACGCTCCTTACAGAATCATCCAGAGCCCCCCCCCCCCCCCCAACTCTCCAACGTAGCCACCCTATCCACTACACGCCCCCCTTCTATTCCCTCGCCCACCGTCTCGATTCATAACAGTCGCCCTCTTCATTGCACTACGGCTGACCTTCACTGCAACAACCACCCTCTCATTCCATTCGACCCCACCCATTCCATTCGCTCAGCTTTTTAATTAAAATTCCCTTTCCTCCAAGCAGTTCTAGTTTTTTAAATTCGTTTTTTTTAATTCTAAATATTTTGCTTCAGTTAAATTCCCCTTCCCTCCACGTAGAGTTTGTCCCAATTTTTAATTTTTTAAAATCACTCCCCATATAAATACCCCCATCAAATATTACCGTCCCATTCCCACATACCCGTTCCCCCCCCCACCATTTTGGTTTCCTATTTTAAATTTTTAAAAACATTTTAAAATCGCCCTCCTCTTTAAATTTTTATTCCCTCCCATTTTAAAAAAAAAAAAAAAAATCAAGAAATGCCTTCCCATATAATAGCCCCCCATTAATAAACCTTCTCCATATAACATCATTTTCTATTATCTCCTCCCCCATATTTTTTAATTAATCCCAAATAATTTTTTTAATTAATTAAAAAAAAAAAAGACAGCAGAGAGAGAGGAAGAGCAGAGAGAGGAAATGAACAGTAGAGAGGAAGAGAAATGACATGTGAGCAGATGGACTAAATACATAGAGAAAATTTCAGTTTTGCATTGTGATTTGTGGCATTGACATAAGGGTGACTTTTTCTGAAGAATTTTACATGTGAAGACAAGTTTTCCATCAGTTTTAAAACAGATATTTGAAGGAAGAAAAATCAGTTGCCTTAAAGGCCTCTTGCACAGTTGTTTTTGCTGCACATATTTTGCAGAAAATATTGTATTGAACTGACATTGATTTTCATCTTCATTCAAGACTTGAAGTGTAATTGAGTTGAAAAATTGTTGATTGCCCTCCATCATTTGAGGAGCAGATTTTGTACTTTGAGATTTCCATAGTTGGAAATTCTTTGGAGTCATTTGTAATTGTTTGAAAGAAGTTGAATCACATTGTAAATGGGTGCATTTTCGGTTGAAGCCGACACCCTTTCATTTTTTGAGCCTAAGTTGTTGAAATGGCTAAAATCAATGAGGCATTAGAGTTGTTGAGTAACCTCATTCATTCCAATGTTGATGATATGATAAAAATGAGCAAGAATGCTCTTTGTAATATTCAAATTTGTTTGCTAGATGCACAAGAAAATATTGAGTTTTTGCAGTTGGAATCTCAGCTTCAGCAAGACGAACTTCAGCAAAAGAGCCACCATTATGAACCTGTTTCTATTCAGAAGATTGTGAAGGACTCTCATTAGAAGAAAGAAGATAAAGTTCCAGTTGATTCCCATTCAGTTCCTTGCACTAGAGCAGATGTACATGCAGATGCAGCAGCTCAACCTGCACTTCCTAAGCCCATCATCAGACCTTGGGAAGAGCTTGTCCACAACAAGCACCGAACTCGTCTTGGATATGACAAGGATGTGTCCTTTCATATTCCAGACTACACCAAGCCCATCATATTTCAGAGTGCCGGATTCCTATATGACAGCTTCACCCGCAAATGTCGCATCCGTTCCACAACAACAACAACATTGAGAAATGCCAACACCGTGATCGAGTTGGCCATATGAAAGATCGTTGGATCTTCATCCATGTACACCGTGGTCTTCAAACCCATTCTTCTACGATGTTTCAGACACTAAAATCTGCAAGAACAAAGATTCATCTTGGATGGATCACTTCTTGGCAATGGGCATCAACAGCCAAGAAGATGTTTAAGTCACATGTGAGAACATGTTCACGGATATTGAACAAACTTGCAGTTGAGTTTTTTCCATCATCTCACCTTGTCCCTGACAGGGGGGGAAATGGTGGTCATGTACAAGCTTCATGACAGATCAAGGGCCCGAGGCCACACCCCATTCCATGTTCGCAGTTGTAGCCGCCAGCCTGCCGTGTAGCTTGAGCCACAATTCATTCCGTATCTCGAGATGTAGCGAGACACAGATGTCCATGAGCATGCCTTCAGTTGGTGGACAACCTTAAACCATCATCTTTGGTTGGTGGATAACCTAAAACAATCACAAGTCGTAGACCTCCCTTATTTTAGGTCGAAGGTCTCCCTTTCATATATGAGGAACACTTCCTCTAGCAGAAGGCTTCAGCTTCTTGCCAGTTTTGGTTGAGTTCCAGGAAATGCTTCAAAACATTCCAGAGTTGTTGGTAATCCTAAAACCATCACAGGTAGTAGACCTCTCTTCTTTTAGGTTGAAGGTCTCCCTTTTATATGAGGGAAAGGCTCTCTAGCAAGCCTTGAGCTTCTTGCCAGCTTGAAGAGTTCCGGGAATCAGCAAATGTTTTGTGTTCCAAAGGAGCAGTGGTCATCCTTAAACCACCTCTTTTTTCCAACATTTCGCAGAGTTGATTCATGATTTAGCCCAAGTGCCGCCATGCATACTTTGCGGATTTGTATTACAACTCTTTTCTTGGACTCACACATACCCCTTCAGATTAAGGGGGGATGTTGGAACACCTAATCCTCTATGGGTAGGTGTGGAATGCGAAAAGTCACAATGGAGTCCAAGTGACCTTGGAATATGAAACCAAGATTCACACCATTGTATTATAAATGTACATCTTTGTATAATGGAAAAATAAGAAAGCCTCACGCTTATCCTTCATTGTGTGTTGAGTCTCTTGTGTGTGTGTGTTTACTCCTCTCATACACCATGTGTGTGCTTAACATGGTGTTTAACAAAGGGGTTAAGGGGTTAGGGGTTTAGGTGTTAGTGATTTAGGGGTTTAAGGGTTTAGAGGTTTAGGTTTTTGGGGGTTAAATGGGTTAGGGTTTTATGGGTTTAGGGGGTTAAATGGATTAGGGGTTGGGAATTAGGGCTTAAGGGGTTAAGGGTTAGATGTTTAGGGTTTACAGGGTTAAATGGTTTTAGGGGTTTAGAGGTTTAGGGGGTTACGGGATTTAGCAGTTAACGATTTTAGGGGTTAGAGGTTAAGGGGTTAAGGGGTTAGATGTTTAGGGGGTTAAATGGGTTAGGGGTTTATAGGTTTAGGGGGTTAAGGGATTAAGCAGTTAAGGATTTTAGTGGTTAGGGGTTAAAGCGATTAGGGGTTAGGTTTTGGAGGTTAAATGGGTTAGGTTTTTAGGGGTTTAGGGGGTTAAATGGGTTAGGGTCGGGAATTAGGGTTTAAGGGGTTAGGTGTTAAGGGTTTAGAGGTTTAGGGTTTAGGGGGTTAAATGGGTTAGGGGTTTAAGGTTTAAGGGGTTAAATGGGTGAGGGGTTATAGCCATTTATTAGGTGAACAAGGCATAATCTAGTTGTAGTAACCATAACTTGGTCAAGTTGTTATAGTCAAGGCAAGACTTGGTTGGGTTCCCAAGTTCCAAAAAGTAAGGGTAATTGTGAGGGCATGAGAACTAAGGAGTTTCAGTGTGTGCCAAGGAATTATAAGGCATGATAACACATGCTAGAAAGTGTCAATGGATGAAAGTGTGAAAAAGGACTAGAAACAGTTAATCTCTTTGACTGCAAAAAATATTCTACTTGTTGTGTTGGGGAGTTTTTCTCGGGAAATTTATGGAGAACCCGACATATTTTTTATATATGTACTGTGCAGAACCCTTATAATCTACCCTTCAAATCAGGTTCAACCCAAATAAATCTTATTTGGGGGTTCCACTACAACAACATTTTCCCCACAACAAGCACAAGATCAAGCCAACATGTGTGATGTGTGCGTTTAAAGAGATGGATAGGTAGTTTTACCCTTACGAGAACATGGCATCTTAAAATCTGACCACGATTACCGAGTGCAAGAATTTGCGAAATGGCATTATGAGTGGAGCCTTTTCCAGAAGAGATTATTCATTTAAATTACAACATATACAACATGCAGTTAGTGTTCCATCCATGTTAGCGCATACACTTGATGGTATCAATCCTTAAACTTGTACAAAAAAAATGATTTTATATATTCACATATGGGACAGTCACAAGATGTCAACAAATTCACATACTTATCGAAATCCTCAACCAGAAATATGCTACATTGCTTCTTAATGTGCTTTCAATTAGGTAGGCATCAATGACAATCATTACAATGGGTTAAGGGGATCTAAGAGAGAATTATGTAAGGAGTTCCTTCTAGGTAAAGGCCATTGGTATTACTATTGTTAAAGGGGGTGACCTACAAGGATACATTGGTAGCTACTGATGCAAGAGCATAATTTCAAAAATTTATTTCAAAATTTGTATTTGTCCTCCATAAGGCCTTAGAGATTTATAGAAGACAAAGTTGGTTTCCTTGTTGCCCTATAATTTTGTAGAATTTCTAACTTCATATTTGGGATAGGAAATTTTAGTAATTTTAGGCATAAGTTAAGATGTATTTTTAATTTTAAGGCCTCTTAGTCATTAGGAAAGTTGAGTCTTATGATTAGGATTACTTGTGGCATCCTACATATTTTTCAAACTCCAATACACCAAGGCAAATATGTGGAGGACATTTGGGGGAAATGTGATTGTCCATCAAATGTAGATCGGATTTGGGGAACTTGTAGCTCTTTTCCTTGGACCCTACTAGTTCTTAGAGGTTGTATTTGGAGCGGTTAGCAAGAAAAAGCATAATATGCCCAAGAGTATTAGCATTGGAGCACCTATGGTTTGGGATAAAGGATAAGGGGTTCTAGGAGTTAATGGGATTAAGGGTTTAGGAGCAAGGGGTTAAGGATAAAGGGTAAAGGGTTAGGGCTTATGGGATTTAGAGGTTAGGGGGTTGAGGTATAGGGATTTTAAGGGTTAGAGGTTAATGGCTTAGTGGTTAAGGGATTTAGGGGTTAATATTAACCATCAAGGGCTTACATGTCAGGGGATTTAGGGGTTAAGTGCCTAAGGGTTATGTTATTTAGGTGTCAGAAGGTTAAGGGGTTAGGGGTTAAGGGTCAAGGTCCAAGAGGATATGGGATTAGGGTTTATGGGGTTAAAGGATTCTAAGTCAGTGGTTAGGGGTTAAGGGGTTAATGGCTTTGGGTTTAAGGGATCAAGGGGTTAATTTGTTATGAATTATGGGTGTAGGGATTAAGGGATTGTGGCTTTGGGGTTAAAGGGATAGGGACTTTAGTGGTTATGGGTTAAGTGCATATGGGTTGTGATAATGTCGCCCCTAACCCCTTGTCACAACTATTGGGGGTTCCCCTATTAATTTCTCTCATTACCTTACCTATAGGTTCCCTAGCCCCTATGCCATAAGGCCCTAAGGCTCCTTCTCATTCTCTAATGTTAGGATTATAGATCTCAGTAAACCATGCTCGAACCTCTCACTTCTACCCATCCATGCTACCCTTATGTCCCCTTGCCCCGCTCAATACACCAAAAGAACCCCCTCCCCCAAAATTCATGAGAATTGAACATTTGGAGGCGATCATTTAACAACAAATTCACAACTACTCCATTTATAATGGTGTCTTGGAGCTATTAGATGTCATTTCATTGAGCTACAGTGATAGGTGAGAGCTATGCATAGCTCACTAAAGGTGTATCAAGAGACTATTAGTCTTTTGGCTATAGAATTTGACTCTTTTTTTGTAACTTAGCGAAATGGAAAAGATGTGGAGACAATCTCCATTCTTCTTCTTTCACCGAGCCATGTAAAACATATGAAGCAAATAGTATCAACCCCTTGGAGAAGGAAAGTTGAGAACAATAATTAGCATGAACAAACAAAGGATCCAATGAGTTAAGCTTAGAGGGGTCTCCCTTTGTAAAAAAGCATCCATAATCTTGTTAGAGTTAGTATGAATCTTTACTAGAGGTTGAGTAGTCTTCACATCACCAACCACATCCAATAGAAAGGTACCAACCCCTACAATAAAAATGATGTCTCCAAATAAGGTGTAGTTAATACCAATAATATCACCTTATGAATCTATTAGAATATGATTTGGAAAGTACGTTTCCATACATGTGTGAAAGAAAAAATCCATTTGGCTTGCAAAAGGAAGTCTTTTTTAAGACCTTCAGAAACCCCCTTGAAGGAAACAAGAAGGGTTTGAAACCATATAATACAAGTCGATCTATTAACCCTATTTCTGATGTTTTCTATGCATGTGTTTGTTCACTCGGTTTGACATGTGATAGACAATATGTGAAGCCTTTTTTTCCACATATCATATTCATTAGATATCATGTTGCTAAGAATGAATTGTCTGGATTAGAGTTAAAGTTCCTATTTTAGTTTGTTGTCTTTTTCTGTCTTTTAGAGTACAAATCTTTCTGGTATACTGTGCTAAGGTAGTTTGGATTTCAAATATTCAAGGAATATGTGAGCTAATATAAGAAAATATTGTAATATTTGAAATAACATGATGAACTATTTAGCACAATTTATGGTGTTGGATTGATTGAGATGTTTATTTATAGATGGATGGATGTACATCTCTTTAGCCAATAGAAAAAACTCATTAAGCATTGTTGCAAGTATGTTATTGACATGTTGAAGTTACATTGAGAATTAGAGGTAGAAGATTTAGATTTGTATGTTTTCACCTATCCGGGTGTGATGATACCTTGTGGAGGTAAGAAAAATTTCCATTTTTTTAACTTTTGGATACATTCTATACGCTCTTGAGAGAATTCAACCTTCTAAATAAAACTACAAAAAAATATACATTCATGCAATAATTACTAATTGATTTGGCGGTGACTCAACAAATTGTAGCATGTTGGCTTGTTGAATTTGTTAGTAAGTTAATTAGGGCTTGATAAATTTGTAAGCTTCAGTAGGATTTATTGTAGTTGTATGTGTTTTAGAGAAGCGAGTTTGGAGTGGTGGTTTTGCTTCCTTTATTGAATTTGATTTCTTTGGTTCTTCTTCTTCTGCATGCCCACTGTGGTATATTCTAGTTGGTGGTTAAGAGGTTAGGGATTGGGGGCTTAAGGGTTAGGGGCATAATGAATTAGTATTTAAGGGATTAGCGATTGGGGTTAGGGGAATAATGAGTTAGTGGTTAAGGGGTTATGGATTGGGGGGTTAGGGGTTAGGGGATTTAGGCGCATTTAGGGGTTAGAGGAATAATGAGTTATTGGTTAAGGGATTAGGGATTGGGGGCTTAGGTGTTAGGGGATTTAGGCGCAGTTAGGGGTTAGGTGAATAATGAGCTAGTGTTTAAGGGATTAGGGATTAGGGGCTTAGGGCTTAGTGGATTTAGCAGTTAAGGATTTTAGGGGTTAGGGTTGAGGGGTTAATGGGTTAATGGTTAAGCATTAACGATTTAGGGGTTTAGGGGTTAAGGGATTAGGGGTTTAGGTGTTAGTGGTTTAGGGGTTTAAGGGTTTAGAGGTTTAGGGTTTAGGGGTTAAATGGGTTAGGGTTTTAGGGGTTTAGGGGATAGATGGGTTAGGGGTTGGGAATTAGGGCTTAAGGGGTTAGGGGTTAAGGATTAGACGTTTAGGGTTTATGGGGTTAAATGGGTTTAGGGGTTTAGAGGTTTAGGGGGTTAGGGGATTTAACAGTTAAGGATTTTAGGGGTTGGGGGTTAAGGGGTTAAGGGGTTAGATGTTTAGGGGGTTAAATGGTTTAAGGGTTTAAAGGTTTAGGGGGTTAGGGGATTTAGCAGTTAAGTATTTTAGGGGTTAGGGGTTAGGGGTTAGGGTTTGGGGGTTAAATGGGTTAGGGTTTTAGGGGTTTAGGGGGTTAAATGGGTTAGGGGTCGGGAATTAGGGTTTAAGGGGTTAGGGGTTAGGGGTTTAGGGGGTTAAATGGGTTAGGGATTTAGTGTTTAGGGGGTTAAATAGGTGATGGGTTATAGTCATTTCTTAGGTGAACAAGGCACAATCTAGTTGTAGTAACCGTAACTTGGTCAAGTTGTTATATTCAAGGCAAGACTTGGTTGGGTTCCCAAGCTCCAAAAAAGTAAGGGTAATTGTGAGGGCATGATAACTAAGGAGTGTCAATGCATGCCAAGGAATGAAAAGGCATGCTAACACATGCCAGAAAGTGTCAATGGATGTTGAGGACTGTTAGGGAGTGCCAGGACATTGCGAGGGAGAACTAGGTCAAAATGCATGGAAATGAACGAATAAGAGTGTGTGCCAAGTAGTGTCAACGAATTCCAAGTGTCTCAAGGATAAAGCGTGTTAGGGGAAGGTCAGAATAAGACTTGTAGGAGGTAAGCCTATGGTTACATAAAGGGTTGGACAAAGTAGTTTCAGAGAAAGGGAAACTTTGGGATGGGCACAACATCAATTTTCCAATGACTTGGTTGGGTTCCCATGTCACAAAAAAAGCAAGGTTATCTATGACGACATGAAAGCTAAGGAATACCAAGGTGTGTTAGGGAATTCCTAGAAGTACTAAGACATGTTAGGCAGTTCCAAGGCATGATATGCATGCCAAGATGTGGCAGGTGCTAGGGTGTGGCATGAACACATGCTAGGGAGTGTGAGGGCCAAGTGTCAGGGAAACACAAGGGGGCACTAGTTTAAAGTGCATGGAAATGAAGTATAAGCCAGCTCTAGGTGTGTTAAGAAGGGAGTGACACGTTATTCTAGGAAGTACCAAGGCATGTTAGAGTGCTAGGGAAGAATAAAAAGTTGTTCCAAGTGCCTAGGTGTGCCAATGTGTGCTAAGGAGTGTTAGGGAGTGCCAGGAAAACATAACAGAGGTGCACTAGGTCAAAATTCGTAAATGAATGAATAAGAGTGTGTGACAGGGAGTGTTAGCGAGTTCTAGGTGTCTCGAGGAGGGAGTGAAATGGTATGATAGGCAGTACTAATTCATGTTATAGTGTCAGGGCGACATGCATCCAAGATTTTATATATTCACATATGTTACAGTCACAAGATGTCAACAAAATCACATACTTATCGAAATCCTCAACCAGCAATATGCTACATTGCTTCTTAATTTTCTTGCAACTAGGTAGGCATCAAAGACAATCATTGTAATGGGTTAAGGGGATCTAAGAGAGAATTATGTAAGGAGTTCCTTCTAGCTGGTAAAGGACATTGGTATTACTATTGTTAAAGGGGGTGGGCTACAAGGATACATTGGTAGCTATTGTTGCAAGAGCATAATTTCAACAATTTATTTCAAAATTTATATTTTTCTTCCATAAGGTCTTATAGATTTTTGGAAGAGGAAGTTGGTTTCCTTATTGCCCTATAATTTTGTAGAATTTCTAATTTCATATTTTGGACAGAAAATTTTAGGCATTATAAGTTAAGATGTTTTTTTATTTGTAAGGCCTCCTAGTCATTAGGAAAGTTGAGTCTTATGATTAGGATTACTTGTGGCATCCTATGTATTTTTCAAACTCCAATACACCAAGGCAAATATGTGGAGGATATTTGGGGGAAATGTGATTGTCCATGAAATGTAGATCGGATTTGGGGAACTTGTAGCTCTTTTCCTTGGACCCTACTAGTTCTTAGAGGTTGTATATATTTGGAGCGGTTAACAGGAAAAAACATAATATGCCCAAGAATATTAGTGTTGGATTAGCTATGGTTAAAACACAAGATTCAAAGTTCAAATCCCCTTGAGTTGCCAACCAAAAAATAATATTTTTTTAATCTATTTATTTATTAAATTTTTAGAATGTGGTTTAATGAAAAAAGAAAAATATAATATAAAAGAAATAAATTATATGACATGATTAAATTTCATGTGGTTTGAATATCGATTTTCAAAAATAAAAAATATAATTTTATCCGCTATCCACTGATGGATATTTCAATGCAAACTTCTCAATGCTAATGATTTTGTCTTAATTGCTAACTATCTTAAATGGGTTTCATCTTAATTGTCATTGTCTTAAGTCGACATTGTCTTAAATATAAAGTTCTATCTTAAATATTTTTGTCTCAAAGTGCTTTTGTCTTTAATCTAAAATTTTGTCTTAAAATATTTTTGTCTCAAATTGTTTTTGTCTTAAAATATATTTGTCTCAAACTGCTTTTGTCTTAAATATAAATTTTTGTCTTAAAATATTTTTGTCTCAAACTCTTTTTGTCTTAAATATAAAAGTTTGTCTTAAAATACTTTTGTCTTAAATACTTTTTTCTTAAAATTTTTTGTCTCAAATTGTTTTTGTCTTAAATATTTTTGTCTCAAATTGTTTTTGTCTTAAATATAAAATTTTGTCTCACAATATTTTTGTCTTAAATTTTATATTTAAGACAATTCAATTGATATTAAATTTTAATATAAAATAACTAAAATAAAAGGTAACTTTTTACGACAAAAGATTAAAAAGATTTCTTTTATCTTAAACAAATGTCTTAAAATGTAGTGCGAGTTTTGTGCCACGCGCCCATTGCGAAATTGCAAATCACCCCACTACTAAATTCGATCGCAATTCACCACAATTTTATTTCTCTGTGTGCCAATTTCGGTTTCCCTAATCATCTTTCTCTCTACCCCAATTCCGGTAAATTCGATTGAATCTCTGTAACGATTTCTACGATATCAAGAACCACTCATTTAATCAACATTTTCTCTCTGCCTTCGAGTCAATCGCCGAATTATACAGTGGAATTCATGTGAAAAGCGCTATAAATATGTATTCACCCCATCCATACCAAACACCTCAACACGGATTTGAGAGACGTTTAGTGGGAGATGAAGAAATGGCTCTTAATCTCTTAATAATCTCATTAATGCTTCTCTGCTTCGCTGCCTCTCTGCATTCCATTTCTATGGTGGAGGAACATGATTTCAACGAGCAAAGGGACGTTGCTGCTCTCTTGTCATTCAAAGAGTGCATCACATCTGATCCATTCCGAAAGCTCTCCAACTGGACGCACCATAACTCCCACAATATCTGCTCCACCTGGTTTGGCATTCGCTGCACACCAAACATAGCAAGAATCCTCGCCATTAACCTTCATGCAGCTGATGTATTCGAAGACAGATTGGAAGGTATTCTTTCATGATCTCTTAGCAGCCTCTCAATGTTGCATACCTTCAATCTATATGGTAACTCATTCACAGGAACAATTCCACGTGAGTTTGGGCAGCTGAAAGCATTGCGAGCACTTAACCTCAGCTGGAATGTACTGAACGGTTCTATTCCAGCCGAATTGGGCCGACTGCAGAAACTGCGTTCCTTGGATCTTTCTGGTAATTATTTGAGTGGAAGAATTCCAGCTGAGTTTGGGAAAATTAAAGCAATAAGAGAATTGGACCTTAGCGAGAATGTGCTCGGGGGTTCTATTCCATTGGAGTTGAGCTCACTGCAGCGATTGGTGGACCTGTTTCTGGAAGGCAACGACTTGTTGGGCAATATACCACATTGGCTCGGTAATCTCACACACCTAATTAAATTAAATTAAACCTAATTAAATTAAATTAAATATTAAATATTAAATTAAACCTAATTAAATTAAATTAAATTAAATATGAAATTAAAAAGTAACAATGAGAAATGTAATAGAAATAAAAAGTTAAATGTCCAACAATTTTAAATCAATTACACGGTGTCAATCGATTACACGGTGTCAGTTCACGGTTTATGTCCCCAATGGTCGATATATAAAGAGGGTTTGATATAACATGTAAATTGATAAATTAAAAATTGCTTACTGTATTAAAACACTCTAATTCTCCATTTAGGCTTGGTCATCTAGGAAACAACCTTCGTTTTCCTGCGAGTTTTGTGCGACGCGCCCATGACGAAATTGCGAATCATACTCCACAACTAAATTCATTCGCAATTTACCGCAATTTCAGTTTCCCTAATCTTTGTGGGCATTCATCTTTATGAGTCAATTTCCGAATTCTACAATGGAATTCACGTGAAAAATCACATCGAGCTATAAATCTATGGTAGACTTCACGTGAAAAGCATCGAGCTATAAATTTACGGTGGACTTCACGTGAACAACCGCGTCGAGCTATAAATCTACGGTGGACTTCACGTGAAATCTAGTGAAATCTACGGTGGACTTCGGTTTCCCTATATGCTCACGGATAACATCCCCCAAAGAATTACCAATTTGACCAAATTAACCTATTGTTGACGGGAAAATTTGTCCAGCCAACAGTAGGGGATCTCCCCGATAGAAAGTCCCAATTAGACCTTGAACCGTTTGGAGTAGGGATCACGTCCGGGGTGTGGGTCCGGCTACCGCTTAAGATGCCTTCCCTTCGGTCTCAGAAGAACCTGATTGAACCTGCAAACATACACTTGTTCACATGATACAGAATACAGGATTGATGCATTAAAGACAAATCAAACACTATGCGTAACAAGATCATAAATAAAGCATATACACCTCAGGAGATGTCATTAGCAACACATCTTTTGGGGTAATGCTTATAAGGTAGTCTGATCACAAAAGAAATAGTTCTTTATGATGAGATGTCCCTTTACTTTCTGAAAGATGAAACGAAATGCTAACAAAATAGTTCATTAACATTCATTAATAGAGCAGATGATAAAATGAACATCATTGACACAACACAGATAGCCATGACGCATAAATGATGACATGAAAAGTGCAGCTTCATTAGTCATAGGATATTCTGAAACTGTACAAGGAATACACACAGTGTTCGCACAGCAAAACACATCATAACCATAGGGTGTTTTAACAAGAATATATATTCATATGCACAAGAGTATAATCTTTCAATACAATGCCATGTAGCTCTGCGTTTCCAAAAAATAAAAGCCCTTTTACAAGCTCCCGAAGGAGTATTTATAAAACAAAACTTGCCCTTTGGGCTTCCTTGACCTTTCATCTTCCTGACCGTTGGGCTGCCTTACGACCCAGTCCTTTCGCGACCTACGACTTGAGCTGTTGCTGCTGCGATCTGACTAGGTCATGGGGTCGCAAGTTGTAAGAAAATGAGAGATTGCGACCTTGCGACCTTGCGACTAGGTCGCTGGGTCGCGGGGTCGAAAAAGGCAGCAAAACCAAGGATATGCGACCTTGCGACCTTGCGACTAGGTCGCTGGGTCGCAGGGTTGCAGATCATGAAAACAAGTGGATCTGTGACCTTGCGACCTTGCGACTAGGTCGCTGGGTCGTGGGGTCGCAAAACGGAGGGAAACTGACGAAATGCGACCTTGCGACATTGCGACTAGGTCGCTGGGTCGCGGGGTCGCAAAAGGCGGCAAAACCAAGGATATGCGACCTTGCGACCTTGCGACTAGGTCGCTGGGTCGTAGGGTCGCGGATCGTGAAAACAAGTGTATCTACGACCTTGCGACCTTGCGACTAGGTCGCTGGGTCACAGGGTCGCGGATCGTGAAAACAGTTGTATCTGCGACCTTGCGACCTTGCGACTAAGTCGCTGGGTCGTGGGGTCGCGGCTTGTGAAAAATATGAAAATGTGACCTCGGGCAGATCTGTGAGTTCTCTGGAGTTTCGCCAGCATCTACTTGTTTTGAACATGTCCCCTTGTTTGCTGGGGAAAACCTTGGCTCTTATGTGTAAACAGAGTGGTTCCTCCTCCAATAAAAATAACACAGGTCACATATCTTCATGATGGAATAATAATAATGCTAAGGGCATTTTAATTAATTTGCAAAAGAAGAAACAATGAATTTAGACCCCTGTGTGGTCAAGACTTTGTCATCAGAGATAATGGCATGTGTAGGCTTTCTTTGTGCCCTTTCTCTGATAGGATCGTCATCTTCCCCACGCTCAAGGTTCGCTTTAAGTCTCGGATTAAAATGCTTGATAGGCACGAGTTTCTTCATTCACATTCTCAGCGTTCGCCGCAGGTATTTATGCTCATCGTTTTTTTCATTCATTAGATGAGCAATACTTGCCATCTTCAATCGGAGAATCTCAGGTATCTTGACTGAGGAGAACTGCGACCTCACTTACCATCCTACGCCAGTCATACCACAAAAACTTTGCATCTGCGTTGCATTTTGTTTTGAGGTGGTGTAACAGCACAATATTTCTTCAATGGTGGGCATGGCCTTCATGTGTGGACATGTCCTTTTATCATATGATCTGGTCGCAGTTGGAGGAAGAGGCGAGTTTTGACAGACCGTGAGCAGGGTTGATGAGGCATTTCCACGAGATTCTTCCCCTCCTAGTTGCAGCACGTTATCCATTATTGCAATAGTTTTCTTCATTTTAGACAGTCGGATCATCATCGTAGTGCACTCAGATGCGACCTTGTCTGTGGAGTCCAAGGCCGTGAGCACTGCAGGGCTTCTTCGATAAGCTCACTGTTCGAATGGTGGATGTTTTAATTCATACGCTACGACAGCTACTGAGCCTTTTACAGATGCCGATAAGTTTTAACACATTCTAAACTGATATATCCTTAAGGCCACCATCTGTTTGGTCATTCGAGAATGCTTGGGATTTCTGTAGGAGAGGACGCAGTGAAGAGGCCCCTCCAGATGTGGAGCGTATGCCTGGTAGAATGACATAACGTGTGCTGATTATACGTGGCGAAACTACCATGGAAAAAACCCTGTGTGAGACGATGTCTGGTAAAAGACAAAGCCGTGGGGAAAAGGCCTGAGGAGACCAAACTGTCATAATGAGAAATCAAAGATTAAATATCAATGTTGTGCTCGTTCAAATGAGCGTTTTGCTTTTCCTTGTGGATCTGTATCCTACAGCGATGACAGAGCAGCTAAATTCATGTGCATGCATTCAGGATGCGATGATGTTGCCATTTTTTCATGTTGTCCCAGCTAACACCACGCCGGATGATGCTAATTACTGCCTGTTCCCACTAAAGCATTGGTCAGTGACACGGTTCATGCATGGAGAAGAAGGCGGTTACTAAATATCATAATTTCATTCTGGGGAGGCGCTGAACATAATGCTCGGCACTGTAAACTTTCCTGCAGAAGGTGAAAAACGATGGTGTGGTTATGAGCTGGGTCGAACACAACCTTCACACGTGGCAGGGACTGCCTCATGTGTGTTGTGCTTGCGCTTCTCATAATAGAACCCCAACGCAGAATAAGAAACAACGATATCATTTTTTAATCCTTCTATTCACAAGTTTGGGCAACTGTTGATGAATCTGCATGTCATGGTAACGCCACTAAACACAACGTTCTCGCACCGCTAAAAACCAGGTTGTGGATTGTCACCTGTCGCGCCATAGTTATCACAGCACGCCAATGCAGGTTTGGTTCTACCATATATCCGCTGCATATTTTAAATACAAACTTTGACTATCCGTTCAGACGTTCACGCAGTTTGAAACCCCACGTTGACATGCCTGCTTAATAGATCCGTGGTGTATTCGTGAGAGATAGGTGACAGCGCACCATCTCTGTTGACCATATGTGTGTCCGCGTCGTTCTGCACTGTTTAAAACATGGCCATAGATATTCATATATCGCATCACTATATCATAACATTACCACCTTATGTATATATACCTCCCTCAAATGTTTTAACGTAAATCAAAACGTGCCATCGGAGGTTTGACTCCATGCAACGCGTGCATGTAGCTTTGTGCCATGTTTCCCACGTATATTGTCCACTATCGAACCTTTGGCTGAATGCCACATGCCCATACATGTCCTTTGACCATTATATATGCTCAATACGTTTTAACGTAAGTCGAAACTACACCACAGAAATGTTTGAGCTCGGTTTTCGTGAGTTTCACATGGTTCTGATCTTTTGCGTGTATATTTTCTCTCAAATCATTAACCACGATTTGAAAAACTGCCAACGATCCTTTGAATCTGTGCCACGTGCACATGTATTTTTTTGCACCATCTTACGTGGCGCTACACCTCTAAAAAATGACTGTAGATTGTCATACATGCACCATAATAATATCCGCTGCCATGTTTGAAATATAAGGCGACCATAGTCTATCTGCTCCACGTCGTTTTACCATCAATCCGAACTCCACTAAAGAAATATTTTAGCTCGATTAATGCATTTGATAGAGTTCTTATCCGCGCTCTTATATGGATGTGCCCCCACTTATAAAGTCTTCACATAGTGCTACCACATGACTTGATTAATAAATCTGCTCAAAAGATTTTAAACCTATTGGAAATGTATCTTTATATGATCCATGATCCATGCATTTCTTATAATATTAAAACCATATATTTCTATCCTTTTGTGCCTTAGTTTTAATATAAAATATGAAATTTTATTTTCTTCTGATTGCTAGCGCAACTAGATAACAATCGTTTATGCCACGGCCACCACCTCATAACATGAATGCTTTTGTTTTGAAAGGTCGAGAGTTGAAATCTGCTGCTCAAACCGCATGATGGCTACTTTTAATGTTGACCCTTTTCTACTTTGTGGTTCTAGAGACTCTCTGTGCAGATACATCCATGGGCCTGGCTACCAAAAGGCGTATGCGTTCAAACATGACCTTTTGGGTTCAATTCGAGGTTCCTCATCTCTTGTGGTCCCGCATAGACAAGGAGACGAGGGTTTTATTGCCATTTCCTTGCTCCACGTTGTACTCCTTGCAGCATAAATAATTTCACACCATGTAGCTTAGGATTCATAAATATTTTTTCTCAACGATGCACCCACATATTTGAAGACTCTGCCTTTGGCTTGCCAAACCAACATGTGCGCTTTCGCACTGCTACCTAGCACAGGAACGCCTCGAATGAGATGGTCATTTTCTAGAGAAAATTTATGAGTCCGATTTGTTCACCGGGCTATACTAGACTCATCGAAGTGGTGAACTATGTTTCTTTGCGTGCGCCCATCGACATTGAGATGGTATGATGCAGGATCTGGACATTTCCAATGGAGCGGTTTTTAAACATCTAGTGCGCACTAGTGAAGAAAGCTGTTGCATTCAGTGACATAGTCTCTTTGATCAACATGTATCACACCATGTTCCCTTTAACAGTACTGATTACTTGCTCCTGATCCTCCCCTATTCTGCAACTTTTGCCTCATCGTTGAGCCCAATTTTATTACCCTTGATGTCGTGATATGACTGAGGGGTTTGTCACCCTTGGGGTTGACCTGTGTGGAACATTACAACATCATAATTATTCTTTGATAATGGTGACCACATATAAAACATATGAGACTAGCAAATGTAATAGAGGTATTCAAACCACACGCTTAATGACCTACGGTGGCAGGGCCTTTAATCGTTAAAACAAAAAGGTTTCCTTTCAAACGTATGCATGGAAATTTCATTACACATGGCGCGACTGCATTACGAATGTTCGAATGTATGCTAGATGTTCTTTCCCACGTATGGCATGATTGCAACGACATCATCAAGTCACGGTGATGGGACAACTCGAGAGGGGTTGGGGATAGGTCGGCGGGATGTCATTGACTGCAGGTCAGGTGAAATACTTTAACGCCTAGGCGAGCAGAGGGGGAACCCGAAATTTTAAATATACCCAAAATTTTGGGTGGTGTTGTAGCGGCTACAACAAATGGCGAACCACTGGTAGAATCTAGCATCTCTTTCAACACCACCACAGTAGTCTGAGTCTAGAAAATGATGCAAGGGAATATTGAACCAGTTCCGTAGGTACCCTTTGTATTACTTTGGCCCTTTACAGGTATGCCTAATCCTTGTGCCTCAACTAAGTCCCGCTAATCAGAAACACATCAAAGAGAAAACTCACATATGCCAGTAGCTTGATGATGATGTGAAGAGCAAGGCACTGGGTTTATTATTCTTAGGATTTTTAAAGTAAGCTTCTGGTGTTGCTCCGCTGCCAGCGGGCCTGGACAGTACCCCGACGGAGTCACTTCAAGAAATCACAAACGTTGCTCCGCTACCAGCGAGCCTGGTTAGTACCCCGGCGGAGTCGTTGCATTACCTCTCTGCGCAGGAAGCCTTTCTCAATCCTTTACCCTTATTTGTTTCATGTGCTTACAACACTTATTTTCATGTGCTCGTGGCACTTATTTTCATGGGCGGATGAGGGATCTCGACTTATTTTACGGGCAAGAGAGGTTGTTTCTTGTTTTGCAGAAACTGAAAGATATCCTGATTTTGGTTTGCCTTCATGCCAAACCTTCACATCCCATTCACAACAATAGGCGAAGCACGCAAAACAAATCATTCAAACGTCCAAGACCATGTTGGGCACAAGGCTTAGGCTTATGGGTATGGGCCATTTCAAACTCATTAGGTCTCCCACAATCAACTGGCTCGTATCTCCTCAGATAATAAGTTTATACTCATCGGCATCTTGTTGAGAATGCGACTTCGATGACTGGTCCTAAGAGAAAGCTGCCTCTTGAGATAGCCACCGCAACCTCACGCAAAACAATGGGGTTAATGTTTCAGCCATCGGGGAAAAACAAGGCTGTAAGGTGATAGGGTTGCAATGAGGGCTCATGAAGTGGCAGGCGATATGAAAAAATGATGTGAGGGAGAGAGAGTGCGACGAAATGTAATAAGCGAGGCCCAAGATGCAACGCAACGCCATGTGCGGGAAAGATCAACTGGCTGCAGGTGGAAAAGAAGCGTAATACAAGCAATGATTATTTATGCAACAATAAGTAATTGAAAAGGAAATGAAAGGAAAATACTTGTATCACAACGATGCCTAAAATATTAATTGTAAACAAAAAATAACAAACACACTTTTAAATCATGAAGTAAAATTTAGTAAGTAAACCTAATTAACTTTGAACTAAAAATTTTTATTGCATGTCCTAGCTAGCCTACACCTAAAACCTAGTTTAACCAATGATGCGGTCGGGTTATGTAAAATCAGTTTTCCAGTGCAGCCACCGCATTAATTTGCATCCTGCAACGACAACAATGATCAAGATCAGAGCCAGTATCCGAAAAAGTGCAGCAGCAACAAAACTTACCTGAGGAGCAGGTGCCATGGAAAAATGATCAGATATACTTACCAAAGAACATGTCAGAACAGATTGTGCAAGATGAGTCCCATTCTCATCTTGATAACCAGCAATATGTTCTTGAAACCCAACATTTATACATGACACACGTTCATCCATGCACAATCCTAGGTCTGATGGGTGCTGGGTAAGCCATTGCCTATTTGTAGGCACATCCACTGAATGGGGTTGGTCTAGTTGACCAGCAATCTCATCATGGTGTTGAGGACCATCAGTTTTATGGAATGGAAACAATAAGCAAGTGTCAGGCGAATTATAGATGCATGCGCATCGAAGCGTAGAAACCCTAGTTTCGAAAACCCTAGCTCGAGGTTGCTCTTGGGTTTGGTCAAGGGTATGAGGATCCGAATCCATTTTCAGTGTAGGCTGCAATTCCTCACCGCCTTGAACAAACTTTGGACCTTTGAGCGAAGGGCTTCCCAACTTTGATGGTTGGGCGAGATCAACAAGCGACTGGATGTGATCATGGATTATGGTGAGTTGCAAAATGTCAGTGGACTTTGTATCAATTTGGTCAATTTTTTGCGCGCTAACAGATTGATAGATCAATATATCAGATTCTTTAGATTCTCCGAGGTGGGTTGGATTCGATGCAGTTATGCTAGAAGGAGCATGGTATGTGGGGATTGTCGTTTGAGAAATGGTCGGCAGAAGCTGAGGCACTGCGATTTTCTGATGGGTACTCAAATCCTCACAAAGTGCATCATTGACTGCTAGTGTCTTCATATGGTCGGCAAAGAGATTTGAGTGATGGTCGTCAGCGGTATGATTGAATATGTTTTCTGATAAGGAGTGATCGCTGCAACCATCGGTTTGGTCAAGTTCGGTACCTGGCAAGTTAGGCTCCCTGGGGTTTACCAACTGGGATGGATCGATATCGGGGACATCTTGAACTTTCCCAGATAGGAAATCACTCCCATGGTTGTCTAAATATTCCGAGTGAGACAGATCAGATTTAAAATATTGATCGATTTTAGACTGTGATTGTGAAACACCACCTGCGTGTTTATGATTTTCACCAACACCAGTATAAGAAAACTCTGAATGTCTAGAAAAATTTACTGGTATGGCAGGATCAAGAAACAAACTAGGGAATAATGAATGAAAATATTGAATCGCAGGGGCGTTAACCCTACAAGGCTTTTCAACACGCGCATCCGTGTCATTCAGAGGACACAAAGATCTGGCAGGCCTTGCAAGGGAATCAACTTTATGCAGGGTAGGAGTCGATTCATAATCTGTATGTGAACCAGATTCATAGTCCGAATGTGAACCAGATTCATAATCTGAATATGAACCAGATTCATCATCCGAATCTGAACCAGATTCATAATCCGAATGTGAACCAGATTTAGGACTAAGTCCAGGGAGACATCGAGTGGGCTCGGGGTAGGTTTCATGAGTCAAAAGAGATAATGAGCCACTGGGGTGTTCAGATTCGACATGGTACATGAAAGACTCAAATTCAGAACAACCATTGACTTGTGGGTTGTCATAGGGAACACTAGGCTCAGGTCGGGTTGCTAACTGAAATGGTTGAAGGGAAACAAGAATCGCATACGCGAACTGTTCTCTTAACAACCTCCAATCGACATCCTTATCAGGGAACTCAAAACAATAATGAAAAAATCTAATAGATAACTCTTCTAAAGATTCCTGAGGTTCCATTCTGATGTCATTTATCTTTAGTAAAACATTATGAAAATCATACCTGTGAAAAGCTTGTTGTAATTCACTGGCAAGTTGTTCAAATGAATGGATGGAAGATTCCGGCAAAGTTTATCACCATTTCTTACCGCGAACTTCGAGGGTGAGGAAGAAAAGCAAACAAAACAAACCCTCATCGTCAATTTCATAGCACTCACCAAAGTCACAAAAATCTGACCAGTGTTGGGTTATGGACACCCCATTTTCACCATCAAATTCTAACTGGGACAAGTGATAAATAAGTTCATCGGAGATGTAGTATCCAGGCTCATAAAACTCCGACAAACATCTCAGGAGAATGATTTGGGAATGAGCCATTACAAATATGAGATTAACTGCAGGCTCTAAGGGCTCAGCTTGTCATCTGGCCCCCCCTTCTCGTTAACCATATGGTCGGAGGTTCAGGCCCTCCTTCTAGCGCCAAATCTGTTGACGGGAAATTTGTCCGGCCAACAGTAGGGGATCTCCCCTGTAGAAAGTCCCAATTAGACCTTGAACCGTTTGGATTAGGGATCCCATCCGGGGTGTGGGTCTGGCTACCGCTTAAGATGCCTTCCCTTCGGTCTCAGAAGAACCTGATTGAACCTGCGGACATACACTTATTCACATGATACAGAATACAGGATTGATGCATTAAACACGAATCAAACACTATGCGTAGCAAGATCATAAATAAAGCATATACACCTCAGGAGATGTCATTAGCAACACATCTTTGGGGGTAATGCTTATAAGGTAGTCTGATCACAAAAGAAATAGTTCTTTATGATGAGATATCCCTTTACTTTCTGAAAGATGAAACGAAATGCTAACAAAATAGTTCATTAACATTCATTAATAGAGAAGATGATAAAATGAACATCATTGACACAGCACGGATAGCCATGACGCATAAATGATGACATGAAAAGTGCAGCTTCATTAATCATAGGATATTCTGAAACTGTACAAGGAATACGCACAGTGTTCGCACAACAAAACACATCATAACCATAGGGTGTTTTAACAAGAATCTGTATTCATATGCACAAGAGTATAATCTTTCAATACAATGCCATGTAGCTCTGAGTTTCCAAAAAAGAAAAGCCCTTTTACAAGCTCCCGAAGGAGTATTTATAAAACAAAACCTGCCCTTTGGGCTTCCTTCACCTTTCATCTTCCTGACCATTGGGCTGCCTTGCGACCCAGTCCTTTCGCGACCTGCGACTTGAGCTGTTGTTGCTGCGATATGACTGGGTCGTGGGGTCACAAGTTGTAAGAAAATGAGAGATTGCGACCTTGCGACCTTGCGACTAGGTCGCTGGGTCGAGGGGTCGAAAAAGGCAGCAAAACCAAGGATATGTGACCTTGCGACCTTGCGACTAGGTCGCTGGGTCGCAGGGTCGCGGATCGTGAAAACAGGTGGATCTGCAACCTTGCGACCTTGCGACTAGGTCGCTGGGTTGCAGGGTCGCAAAATGGAGGGAAACTGACGGAATGCGACCTTGTGACCTTGCGACTAGGTCGCTGGGTCGCGGGGTTGCAAAAGGCGGCAAAACCAAGGATATGCGACCTTGCGACCTTGCGACTAGGTCGCTGGGTCACAGGGTCGCGGATCGTGAAAACAGGTGTATCTGCGACCTTGCGACCTTACGACTAGGTCGCTGGGTCGCAGGGTCACGGATCGTGAAAAAAGGTGTATCTGCGACCTTGCGACCTTGCGACTAAGTCGCTGGGTCGTGGGGTCGCGGCTCATGGAAAATATGAAAATGTGACCTCGGGCAGATCAGTGAGTTCTCTGGAGTTTCGCCAGCATCTACCATTTTTGAACATGTCCCCTTGTTTGCTGGGGAAAACCTTGGCTCTTATGTGTAAACAAAGTGGTTCCTCCTGCAATAAAAATAACACAGGTCGCATATCTTCATGATGGAATAATAATAATGCTAAGGGCATTTTAATTAATTTGCGAAAGAAGAAACAATGAATTTAGACCCCTGTGTGGTCAAGACTTTGTCATTAGAGATAATGGCATGTGTAGGCTTTCTCTATGCCCTTTCTCTGATAGGATCGTCATCTTCCCCACGCTCAAGGTTCTCTTTAAGTCTCAGATTAAAATGCTTGATAGGCACGAGTTTCTTCATTCACGTTCTCAGTGTTCGCCGCAGGTATTTATGCTCATCTTTTTTTTCATTCATTAGATGAGCAATACTTGCCATCTTCAATCGGAGAATCTCAGGTATCTTGATTGAGGAGGACTGCGACCTCACTTACCATCCTACGCCATTCATACCACAAAAACTTTGCATCTGCGTTGCATTTTGTTTTGAGGTGGTGTAACAGCACAGTATTTCTTCAATGGTGGGCGTGGCCTTCATGTGTGGACATGTCCTTTTATCATATGATCTGGTCGCAGTTGGAGGAAGAGGCGAGTTTTGACAGACCGTGAGCAGGGTTGATGAGGCATTTCCATGAGATTCTTTCCCTCTTGGTTGCAGCACGTTATCCATTATTGCAACACTTTTCTTCATTTTAGACAGTCGGATCATCATCGTAGTGCACTCAGATGTGACCTTGTCTATGGAGTCCAAGGCTGTGAGCGCTGCAGGGCTTCTTCGATAGGCTCTTGTTCGAATGGTGGATGTTTTAATTCAGACGCTACGACAGCTGCTGAGCCTTTTACAGATGTTGATAAGTTTTAACACATTCTGAACTGATATATCCTGAATGCCACCATCTGTTTGGTCATTCGAGAATGCTTGGGATTTCTGTAGGAGAGGACGTAGTGAAGAGGCCCCTCCCGATGTGGAGCGTATGCCTGGCAGAATGACATAACGTGCGTTGATTATACGTGGTGAAACTACCATGGCAATAACCCTATGTGAGACGATGTCTGGTAAAAGACAAAGCCGTGGGGAAAAGGCCTGAGGAGACCAAATTGTCATAATGAGGAATCAGAGATTAAATATCAACGTTGTGCTCGTTCAAATGAGCGTTTTTATTTTCCTTGCGGATCTGTATCCTACAGCGATGACAGAGCAGCTAAATTCGTGTGCATGCATTCAGGACACGATGATGTTGCCATTTTTTCACGTTGTCCCAGCTAACACCACGCCGGATGATGCCAATTACTGCCTGTTCCCACTAAAGCGCTAGTCAGTGACACAGTTCATGCATGGAGAAGAAGGCAGTTACTAAATATCATAATTTCATTCTGGGGAGGCGCTGAACGTAATGCTCAGCACTGGAAAATTTCCTGCAGAAGGTGAAAAACGATGGTGTGGTTATGAGCTGGGTCGAACACAACCTTCACACGTGGTGGGGACTGCCTCATGTGTGTTGTGCTTGCACTTCTCATAATAGAACCCCAACGCAGAATAAGAAACAATGATATCATTGTTTAATCCTTCTATTCACAGGTTTGGGCAACTGTTGATGAATCCGCATGTCACGGTAATGCCACTAAACACAACGTTCTCGCACCGCTAATAACCGGATTGTGGATTGTCACCTGTCGTGCCATAGTTATCATAGCACGCCAATGCAGGTTTCGTTCTACCATATATCCGCTCCATATTTTAAATACAAACTTTGACTATCTGTTCAGACGTTCACGCAGTTTGAAACCCCACGTCGACATGCCTGCTTAATAGATTCGTGGTGTATTCGTAAGAGATAGGTGACAGCGCACCATCTCTGTTGACCATATGTGTGTCCACGTCGTTCTGCACTGTTTAAAACATGGCCATAGATATTCATATATCGCATCACTATATCATAACATTACCACCTTATGTATATATACCTCCCTCAAATGTTTTAACGTAAATCAAAACGTGCCATCGGAGGTTTGACTCCAAGCAACGTGTGCATGTAGCTTTGCACCATGTTTCCCACGTATATTGTCCACTATCGAACCTTTGGCTCAATGCCACATGCCCATACATGTCCTTTGACCATTATATATGCTCAATACATTTTAACGTAAGTCGAAACTGCACCACAGAAATGTTTGAGCTCGGTTGTCGTGAGTTTCACATGGTTCTGATCTTTTACGCGTATATTTGCTCTCAAATCATTAACCACGATTTGAAAAACTGCCAACGAGCCTTTGACTATGTGCCACGTGCGCATGTATTTTGTTGCACCATCTTACGTGGCGCTACACCTCTAAAAATTGACTATAGATTGTCGTACATGCGCCATAATAATATCCGCTGCCATGTTTGAAATATAAGTCGACCATAGTTTATCTGCTCCACGTCGTTTTACCATCAATCCAAACTCCACTAAAGAAATATTTTAGCTCGATTAATGCATTTGATAGAGTTATTATCCGCGCTCTTATATGGATGTGCCCCCACTTATAAAGTCTTCACATAGTGCTACCATATGATTTGATTAATAAATCCGCTCAAAAGATTTTAAACCTATTGGAAATGTATCTTTATATGATCCATGATCCATGCATTTCATATAATATTAAAACCATATGTTTCTATCCTTTTGTGCCTTAGTTTTAATATACAATATGACATTTTCTTTTCTTCCGATTGCTAGCGCAACTAGATAACAATATTTTATGTCACGACCACCACCTCATAACATGAATGCTTTTGTTTTGAAAGGTCGAGAGTTGAAATCTGCTGCTCAAACCGCATGATGGCTGCTTTTAATGTTGACCCTTTTCTACTTTGTGGTTCTAGAGACTCTCTGTGCAGATACATCCATGGGCCTGGCTACCAAAAGGCGTATGCATTCAAACATGACCTTTTGGGTTCAATTCGAGGTTCCTCATCTCTTGTGGTCCCGCATAGACAAGGAGACTAGGGTTTTAATGCCATTTCCTTGCTCCACATTATACTCCTTGCAGCATAAATAATTTCACACCATGTAGCTTAGGATTCATAAATATTGTTTCTCAACAATGCGCCCACATATTTGAAGACTCTACCTTTGGCTTGCCAAACCAACATGTGCGCTTTCGCAATGATACCTAGCACAGGAACGCCTCGAATGAGATGGTCATTGTCTAGAGAAAACTTATGAGTCCACTTTGTTCACCGGGCTATACTAGACTCATCGAAGTGGCGAACTATGTTTCTTTGCGTGCACCCATCGACATTGAGATGGTATGATGCAGGATCTGGACATTTCCAATGGAGCGGTTTTTAAACATCTGGTGCGCACTAGTGAAGAAAGCTCTTGCATTCAGTGACATAGTCTCTTTGATCAACATGTATCGCACCATGCTCCCTTTAACAGTACTGATTACTTGCTCCTGATCCTCCCCTATTCCGCAACTTTTGCCTCATCATTGAGCCCAATTTTATTACCCTTGATGTCGTGATACGATTGAGGGGTTTGTCACCCTTGGGGTCAACCTGTGTGGAACATTACGACATCATAATTATTCTTTGATAATGGTGACCACAGATAAAACATATGAGAATAGCAAATGTAACAGAGGTATTCAAACCACACGCTTAATGACCTACGGTGGAAGGGCCTTTAATCGTTAAAACAAAAAGGTTTCCTTTCAAACATATGCATGGAAATTTCATTACACATGGCGTGACTGCGTTACGAATTTTCGAACGTATGCTAGATATTCTTTCCCACGTATGGCATGATTGCAGTGACAGCATCAAGTCACGGTGATGGGACAACTCGAGAGGGGTTGGGGATAGGTCGGCGGGATGTTGTTGATTGCAGGTCAGGTGAAAGACTTTAACGCCTAGGCGAGAAGAGGGGGAACCTAAAATTTTAAATATACCCAAAATTTTGGGTGGTGTTGTAGCAGCTACAACACCTATTTAGATCTGTCTTCCAATCGACTTCACATGAAAAGCGTCGCGCTATAAATTTACGGTGGACTTCACGTGAACAATCGCGTCGAGCTATAAATCTACGGTGGACTTCACATGAAATCTAGTGAAATCTACGGTGGACTTCGGCTTCCCTATATGCTCATGGATAACATCTCTCAAAGCATTTCCAATTTGACCAAATTAACCTATTTAGATCTGTCTTCCAATATGCTCACAGATAACATCCCTCAAAGCATTGCCAATTTGACCAAATTAACTTATTTAGATCTGTCTTCCAATATGCTCACGGATAACATCCCTCAAAGCATTGCCAATTTGACCCAATTAACCTATTTATATTTGTCTTCAAATAAATTAATTGGTCAAATTCCAGAAGCCATTAATGATTTAAGAAAACTTAAATAACTTTCACTCTTTAACAATAGTTTGACAGGGGTAATTCCAAGTACAATAGGAGATTTAAGAGAACTTGAAGGCTTTTCACTCTCACAAAATAATTTGACGTGGTTAATTCCAGGTACAATAGGAAAACTTCAATCATTGGAATATTTATATTTGGCATCAAACAAATTAACTGGTCAAATTCCATATAGCCTAGGTCAATTAAAAGCCCTCAAGATACTTCTCATCCATAATAATAGTTTTTCTGGGAGTATTCCTAACAATATTAGTGGTTTAGTTTCACTTCACGAATTAGATCTATCAGAAAACAAATTAGAGGTGTTGATCCCCACTAAAGGCATCTGCAATTGGACTTATTTAACTATTTTCTCTGCTTCTTCCAACACCTTTTCTGGGACTTTGCCCTCATCATTGGCCAATTGCACCAAACTTTTGGTACTAAATTTAAGACACAATGGATTTACGGGTGAGCTTCCTCCATACCTCTCCAATTTCAGTGACTTGCAAGTTTTAAATGTTGCTTATAATAACCTTCTGATGCAAGAGCATCAAGGCCAATTTTCATTTTTATTCATGTAAATAAGGGGGGTGTGACATTTTTGTTATTTTATTAATTAATTTGGTATTTTTTAATAAAATAGGAGATAATTTAGAAAAGTGAGGATTTTGTAAATACTCTTTTATTAATAAAAAGGATATGAGAGAATTTGAGGATATAAAGGGATAAGATTCTAGATAGTAGGATTTGTTGAGATATTTTAGGGGTATTGAGATATTTGGGGTTTGTTGAGTGATTAAGGGGATTGAGCATTAAATTAGATCATTTTTAAAATTGTATAAATTCATCAAGCCTCAAAGGCATTGAGGGTAGAGAAAGTGAGAGTGTGAGTAGTGAGATGTTTTTCTACTTGGGAGCCTTCGGGTGATGTAAAGGGCCATAGATCTCGAATATCTGGCCAAACATGAGTTTGTAAGTAATTTTGTGCATTAATATAGCATTGGATTTCTGAAGTTTATGCCTTCTTCCTAAGTTGTGTATAAGAATAATTCAATATCGATTGATTGGTTTATGTTGCTGAAAGAACTGTAATGAACAATGTTAATTGTTGTGTATTTATGTAAGAAATTCTAAATTAAAGTGCGTTTCCAGTCTTGGATAAGATGAGTGATTCTTGTATTGAGAGATTGCAAGCTTTGATTTAATTGAGTACCGATTTATATTGATTTTGTCTGCATATGTTGAAGAAAGGCATTTGAAATTTATGAAACTGGTTGAATTGCATGGAATGGGAAAAACCACATTTAAAATTAATGACAACGTTGTATGGGATTGGTGAATCGATTTCTGTGCAATCGATTCACAATAGAGAAGACATGATTCGTAGGTTCGATTTCTGTTTATGAGCATTATACAGTGAATTAACACTTGGAATTGCTTGGTAAAATCGTAAGCACTGAAGAATTGCAATCTGGCAAGAAGTCGTTAAAGAAATCAAGGTGGAATTGTGTGATATACAGCATGAAACTAAATTTAAGGCATGTTTGCTGGAAGAGGGAGATCAACTTACATCACACAGCAGTTTAATTCTCGTTAAAGCGCTAGTTCTGGCTTAGAAAAATGGGATAATCGACACGTGGACGTTTAAAATCGAATGGTAGAGAAAACACTATGGAAATTGGGTAGAAGAGAAAGCGCTATTGAATTCATGGGAGGTATGTTGTTATTAATTAGCTTTTGAATATAAATCTGATTTTTGTAATTGACATAGAAAAAATTGAAGTATGGAAGTGTTGATCAAACTTGGAGGGTGCATTATGAATTTGTGTAAGTGCTGGAGAAGAATGCTGGTGGAAATTCATACGAATGAAATTGAATTCGATTCAAGCGTGGAATCGAGCTAGAAGGAAGGATAGCGTTCTGGGTTGAACAAAGTGAAAAGATGTGTTAACGCAATCAGAATATGCAGTATTGAAGGATGCGAAAGATGACAAAGGTAAGATAATTCAGGGATCAATCATTGTTATTTGAACAAAGTCTATGTTCATGAAATTTGTATCATTGAAAATGAATGTGTAAGAGAAATTATCAAAGTATAAGGGCACCTGTGTATTTGGCGGGATTTCCGTCATCACCTTCATGGTAGTATTCCTCAGTGGATTACAAGTCTCAACAAGTTGTTTTTGTTGGATTTATCCAACAATAAAGTAAGTGGAGAAATATCATCTGATATTGATAGACTACAAGGATTTGCAATAAACAAATCTTCACAAGGGTCCAAATATTACTATGAAATGGAAGTCGACATAAAAGGTTTGAATATATTACGTCATATGTGTGGAAAAATGATAGGATATTTTATTTTTCTATGAATAATATTTCTGGAAAAATCCCTGAAAGCATAGCAAGTGTGAATAACTTGCGATTGTTGAATTTATCTTGGAATCAATTGGAAGGGAAAATACCTGCAGGGCTTGGTGACATACCTACTCTAGAAGAGTTGAACCTGGCAGAAAATAAGTTACAGGGAGAAATTCCTGAAGAACTTTCTAAATTGTCAATGTCGGCTTCTCTAAATCTTTCATCTAATATCCTATGTGGTCCAATACTGACAAGGACACAATTTTACACTTTTACTGTGGCTTCATTTCAAGATAATAAGTGCTTATGTGGACTTGTTCTACCACCATGCAAGCGAAATGTGAAGTCAAATAAAGCAATGGTTAGTGGTAATGGTAGTAATGTTAAAAGAAGATGGTTGAGCTATGTAAATGAAGAAATATCTTTCACAGCATTAGGGATTGGAATGGGGATTGGCTTTGTGGGAGTTGTTTCTATGCTCATTTTTTGGGATAGAGCAAGGTTTTGGGTAATGAGGTTGTCTCCCAACAACACAAAAAGACCAGTTTATGGATCGTATCAATTCCCTACATAAATATGTAACACTTCTCTATATACATTAATGTTTTAGTGTATACAATATTGTTTTCCGGTATAATATTTGAATGTCACTTGCCCAAATATATCATTCTTTTATTCAATATAATAATATAGTTTTTTAATATAACTAAACAACTTTTAATGACATAGTCTTTGAATGTAGGTAAACAACTTTTCAAGATATGTGAAATATAATTCAAAGATTTTTTTGAATTTCTATTATTCAATTATTGAAATACACACACACACACACACACACACATATATGTGAAAAACATGAGTTCAATTATGTGGATGGAAACTTGATGCTCATTTAAAATATTTTTTATCAAATGATTTTATGGTCCATTTCACTTAAGGAATTACACCTTGGTTTCAAATTCTATTTTCCATAAACTTCCAAATTTTTTTAATGTAATAAATACTATTTTATTTAATAGAATACATTCTTCTACTCTAAATTAGCCCAAAAGAACATATAAATTTCTCTATTTTATTATGAGAAGATATTAATTATGCCTAGCTTGAAAGTTGTGTATGTTGGTAACTATAAAAACTTTAATATAAATTTTTTAATAATTCCTTAGTTTCCAAAGATATTCTAGAGAGGCTTCTAAAATTTTTAAAAATTTCCCATTATATCCAAACCTATCTCATAATTTCTAGTCACTATTATATGAGATCAAGATTCTCTTAATTATATCATTTTAGCTAGTTAATATTGAAGGGTGGTGCATTGCAAAATGTATTCAAGAACTCTAGTGTATTCTTATAAGAATTATGGTGTTACTTAATGGTGAGAAATGAGATGTTTTTAAAATATAATAATTAATTGGTTAAGTACATTATTGGATTATGAGTGGATATCCTCTTATTATGAGTAGATTATGTTTCATCTCTATAAGATAGTCAGGGACATGTGATGCAACAACATAATGTATTGGGTACTTATACCCATTCTTAGAGTTTCATAGACCAATATAATCCAATATATTCAAATTTAGAGATATTGATTAACAAACATGTCTACACCCTACGAAAAAAGAGGTAAAATCATACACTCATAATACATGATGTGCACATATGTTATCTTTATGAATAAAACATAAATTAAACCTTTTCATTTTATCTTTAAATATTTCTGCGTGGATTACTATGAACCTTATTCAATTCATTATTATTCAATATCAACTTAACTGAATAATTAATCACATATCTTATGAATAATTAAAGATACTTCAACAATGCAGATTTTATGAATAATTATATCCTTGAGACTAATTTTTGAGTTGCACCAAAGTAAAAAAAAACCATGAACCAATAATCCTTACCATGGAGTTACTTTCAAAACCAAATTTCAAAACCGCAATCATAACACTAGAATTCATCCTATTAAATTATTAAAAGGAACAAACCCGCAGCTAAACTCAAAGAGCACTTAGTACTAATCCATAATGATTCTACTCAAGCTCCAATGCCAAGACATGGTTATCCATAATCATTCTACGCAAGTTCCATTGACAAGACATTGTTATAAAATAGTAAGGGTAATTTCTATATGCAATATCCTTTAAAATTTAATATTTTATAAAAACACTAAATTAATGCATATTGTATTATTTGAGAATATTCTATAAATTATATTAAATATTTATAGCAATATTAGATAATGTATTAAAGAGAAAAAAATATGCCACAATCCTCTTTGTTTGTATGTGCCTTTAAAAAGAAAAAGGAATTTTGCAAAGGGAAAAATATCATTTAAATGTGTTCATAATGTACAATATTAAATGATAATATGTCATTTCAACAATAGATTTCAACAATAGATATAATTGCTACCTTGTCTTTCCAAAAATAGAAAGAAAATAGATGGAATATAATTGGAAAATGGCATTCTTATCATGACACTTTCTAATGTGGACACCAACAAAATTGATGTGTAGGTTAGCATAACCATTTTCATTCTTTTTTATTAAGATCTCCTTGAGTGCACTCCCTATTTTTATTTTGTTAGGACATGGTCTCAAACTTCCTTTGTCTCTAAAAACCAGATCTAATCTTGTTAATTTGGATTGACGGTGGTATGTTCTATGCTTAGAGCAATTTACTTCAATCTTTCTTATTATCCGAATTCAATTTCATGTTTAGAAATCACATTAACATTGATATTAAATGCCAATAGAACATAAATAAATAACCAGAAGAAAATCCAAGACAAGAGGATGCAATAATTTGGCTGATGTTAGGGAAAAACCCCAATGTGGGGAAAACCCTATGATCAAAAATTCTTATTATTCTTCAAATTTAGTAGACAGAGAAAGTACAATTTTCAGTAGTCAATAGGATACCCTAGCGAGTAAAGTCAACGCTAGTAAAACCAAAAATCTTCCTCTCAATGGAGCCCAGTCAAAGCTAGTCAAAATTGGCCTCAAGAAATAGTCAAGGTATGGCAAACCAATTCACAAATCCTTAGTAAAACGTGGTCAACATTGTGGTCAAACTGTGGTCAAAGTTTGTTGTCAAAGCTACGGTCAACACTACAGTCAAATATCCCAGAACTTATCGATTTTTATGCCACCAAACTCAGCCTCCCAAACTCAATTCTTTCCCAAAAATTGAAGTCAAAATATGTGAGTTGACCCAAGGTCAATGGTAGTCAACGCTACTGTAGAAACCCTTAAACAATCTGAAAATCACAACTTCCCTTTCACACGTGCAGAGGAGAGAGAATGTCTTCTAAGGTTGTACATCTCAATGAGAAGGAGAGAGAATGTGAGATGAGATGATGTCCAAATGAAGTTTGAGTCTCTCCTTTTTATATCCATAAATGAGGATGTGTGACACATCTTTTCAGGCTTGTGAGCCTACATTACAATTTTGGTCAACCTTGACAATTTGGACATGTGTGAAATACAAATTCAAAATCCAACTTCTGCTCATCCAAACAAGATGATATTTAGATAAATATTGCACCTCTCCGAAAGATAAATCAAACAAAATATCATCTTCATCATATGAGTAGTGAAAAGTGGAGTTTAGCCCTAGTTTCCAAATTTAATACTCCCTCTCAACTAGCGAGAACTCCACCACTCAATCCATATGTTAGCATGTGCAATCCTGTCATCCAATACCATCATGTACTATCATATATCATCTTTTCATCCTTTGTCATCTTGTGTCTTTGTACTTTATTGGTTCTACTCTAATGTAGAAGAAATAATGAAGAAGATTTGATCGAGAGTGAGTCATAAGGCCTTGCCACTCTCCACTATCTCGAAGTTAGTTTAGAGGTAAAAATATTAACCAAACTTAATCCCATATCAAGTTGTTGGACACAAACAATCATATAAATAGAGAGTACAGCAATACACGATGCATCCATCCGTAATGCTATGGTCTCTATCCTCATTCCCCAACTCATTGGCCTGATGAGAGGTGCATCCCATGAGTCCCGAACTACATGGGTACTATGTATGTGGGGCATAGATCAAGAGAGGGTGAATCATGAGGGCTTCACTAGGGAGAAATACCATACCATGTGGGTTCATATTGGGGGATATATATTGATGAAAAAATTGACTTAATATATTGGGGGATATATATGGGGTAAAGGGTTTTTATATTGGCAATTATAAAAAATGGAGCTCAAAGTTAATGAAAAACCATAAATGGGTATAAAAACTGTTAATGAGAAATTGGATACCTATAATATCTAGTGAAAGTAGGGGGTTTTCAAACTAGGGAGGTGTATTGGTTAATATTGGTAGGGGGTTAAATAATGTGATTTTTAGAGGTATTTTACAATATGTAGTCAAATTAGGGGCATTATTTAGTATGCCATGAACGCAGGCAATATGTTAGAGGTTCATTGAGTGAATCCCATGTGGGGTGAACCAGCTCAATATCGTAATGATGTGGAAATATCATAGCAACAAGGTAAGGAAAGCCTAGCCCTATGGTTTCTTATAGCTCCAAGAATCTATCCCCAAGACCCCTAGAGCTCCCAAAAATCAAATTCTAGCTCAAGCGGGACACTCATAAGAGATTTTTTCCACAATTCCAAGCTTCTCATGAAAGGTTAAGAATTTGACCTTCCCCAAGGGCTTCGTGAGAATATCTTTGACATGCTCATCAGTCCCAATGTGATGTGGTCTTATTGCGTCTTGATGTACCATATAACGGATAAAGTCGTACCGGATATCAAAATGCTTAGAACGGTCATGGAACACGAGATTCTATGCAAGTAAAATCCAACTTTGGTTGTCACAAAGGATCACAGTGGTATCCAACACATACCCAAATAGCTCACTGAAGAGATTCCTCAACCAAACAGATTCACAAAAATCCATACTTACTGCAATGTATTCGGCCTCGATAATGCTCAAAGAAACCGATTTCTACTTCCTGCTCATCCAAGAGATCGAAGTAGAACCCTAGGTGAAGCAACATCTAGATGTGCTCTTACGATCCACCACACTACCTGTCAAGTTAGCATTAGTGTATCCATGAAGCCTCATACTCTCGGTAGTGTATCTCAACCCATGGTTGATTGTGCCCTGAAGATATCTCAATAGATTCTTGGCACCAATCCAATGAATGTGATGAGGCTCAACCATGTATTGACTCAACGTTCATCGCAAAACATATGTTCGTACACGAGTTCACAATCGCAAATCGGTGAATTCATATCACATCCTTTTGCACCCTTTTTAAAGTTTCGATGCGATAAGTTAAATCACAATCGCTCATCGCTAAAACACATAACTCATATCCAAGGATACTCCACTAAAAATCTAGGATGCTATATCATTATTTCAAAAACACGCTTCCCATAAATGAAAACGTAAAGTATTAAATATACATGTGTTTTAACAAATAGATCATTTATATAAGAAATGCCAATAATTTGATATGATTTAAAAGCACAGCGCTATTCATGCTAGCTCAGCAATAATCGAAAATTGCAGATATAAAATGGAAATACTTAAACCTAATATTTTAGACTTCTGATCTCCGATATACATTTATCATTGATCAGAAAATCTGAAAAGTTATGGTGTGAATGCTATAAATGGACCGTTATGAATATGCGACGAGACAACCCACAATGGCATTAAAATCTCACATTATACGAGGAAATCATTAAAAGATAATCATGGTTGAAATCCTTCGCGGATTTCATTTTCGATGGAATAATATTTCTTTAATCTATCATCTTTATTGTGATTAAATGCCATTAGCTCCTCTCTGTTTTGTATTCATTCTTAAAAGAATTTTTCCATCATTCTGCTAATTTTTTCCATTGTGCAGACCTGAGAAAAATCTACGAGTCATGAAAATGTCTAAGAAATCCAGGAAACGAAGCTCCCCATCGTTTCAAAATAGAAACAAGCTAAATTGGTATTAATAACTGATACTACCTATCTGGGTATCAACAAAATTTCATGGGAAGGAGTTTACAATCCGTTGGAGGCAGAAGATCCAACTATAATATCAGAAGAAGAGCTGGAGGAAGATTCAGATAAAAAATCAGAAAGCACTCTTAAGGAATTGGCGAGCTCCTATCTTCACAAAATAGCAACTCGCGCAAATGTTCTCCCATATAATCACTTGGTGAGATGGGTGATAGAAAGTATCAATATAATAGACAAAGCATTCTTTACGTCAGACGGAAGGATGTTCAGGTCTTTCAAAGTAGAAGACATCAAGAAGATGTATCACCTACCAGACCCTCAGCAAATCTACAATAAAGCATTTTTGGAAGACTTCGCTGAAGAAAATGAAGTGGATTCAGATCCCATTAAAGATTGGAGGAATTTTCCAGAAAAACATAAGCATGGATCTTCGGGTATGTACTCTGTAGAATCTTTGGTGTCTCCTTATTGCTATGTTGCAGCTATGATGTGTAGATTATTTCAAACCATCAACTCGGAAAATTTTTCTATTGAGATGGTACCTTTAATTGAAGTTGTTGTTAACTCCTACATCGTGGATTGGCTGACCATTTTATCTGATAAAATGGAAAGCAAAATCCTCAAAACAATATTACCAATGAAATAGGTAACCTGACCTCAAAATAGGAACTCTAGCCCAAAAAGACTCAAAAAACATGAAAAAGCACCCCAAAAACAAAAAAAGTGTATTCCAAAACACACTTGGTGTTTTTTTTAAGGTCAAATTTCAACATTTTATAAAATTATGCTAAAAACAAAATTGTTTCTTGAAAAAAGGATTGAAAAAACACCCTCAAAACAAAACATGTTGATGTTGGAACAACAAAAAAAAAAATTTGTGTCATATTTTTGACATTTTTAAAAATAGAAATAGAAATTTTTAATTTAAAAAAAAAAAAAAAAAAAAAAAAAAAAAAAACCTTAAATTTAAGAAAAAAATAAATTTAAAAAATAAAAACATTTTAAAGCTTAAAATTTAAAAATATATAGGAATGAAGAAATAAAAATAAAAACAAAATAAAAATTAAACATTAAAAAAAACCTAAAATTTCAGAGAAAAAAATAAAATTTAAAGATTAAAATTTCAAAATATATAGAAATAAAAAAATAAAATAAAAACAAAACAAAAATATTAAATTAAAAAAAAAAAGGTTAAAAAAAGAAAGAAATTATAAAAAATAAAATATAGAAATTAAATTTAAAAAAGAAAAAGAAAAATTTTATTAAATTAAAAATAAAAATAAAAAAATTAAAGAAATATATTAAATTTTAATAAATTTAAAACTTAAAAAAAATAAAAAACATTATTTAAATTAAAATTAAAAAAATAAAAAATAAAAAATAAAATACAATAAAAATATTAAATTTAAAAAAATGTATATTAAAAAAGCAAATAAATTTTAAAAAATAAATTAAATTTAAATTATAAAAAATAATATATATAAAAAAATAATTATAAAAAATAATATATTAAATTAAAATAATAATAATAATAATAATAATAATAATAAATAAATAAATGAATAAACAAATAAATTTTAAATATAAAGAGAAAAAAAAAAACATTGTTAAAATAAAAAGTTAAAAAACTTTAAAAATCAATTAAAAATGAAAAACTGAAAAAAAATAAAATAAAATAAAAAACAAATTAATTTGAAAATATTAAGTTTAATTAAAAAAAAAAATCTAATTTTAAATACACAATTTTAATTGAAAAAAAAAATTATGTAATTAAAAAAATAATAATAAAAAATAAAAAATAAAAAATAAAATATTAAATTCAAATAAATTAAAAAAAAATTACAAAATTTATTAAATTTTAAAAAATTAAAAGAAAAAACTAAACATAAAATTTAATAATAAAAAAAAATATGAAATTAAAAAAAAAAATCAATTAAATAAAAAAAAATACAAAACTTAATAACAATTATTAACAAAATTTAGAAAAAAAAAATTAAAAACAAAAAAAATGAATAAAATAAAAAAAAAACTTAAAACAAAGAAAACAAATTAAAACAAATTAAATTTCAAATATAAAAATTAAATTAAAAAAGTAATTTTAAATTTTTTGAATTTAAAAAAAAAAAAGAAAAAAAAAAAAAAGAAAAAAAAATCAAATTAAAAAAAAAAAAAATATTAAAAAAAAAAAAGAATTTTTTGATCTTGGTGGCAACCGCAAATCGGCCTCCCGCCCAGGTGGTGGCGGATTTTTTTATTTTATTTTTTTAATTCTTTTTTTTAGTTTTCTTTTTTAATTTTTAATATTTTTTAATACACAACCTTTTTTTTTTTATTTTTTATAATTTTTTTTTTTAATTTGATTTTTTTCATTTTTGTTTCTAATTTTTTAATTTTTTTAATATTTTCTTTTAATTTAATTTAATTTTTTTTTAATTTCAAAAAATTAAAAATTATATTTTTTTTAATTAAAATTTTTTATTTTAAATTTAATTTGTTTAATTTTTTTTTGTTTTTGTTTTTGTTTTGTTTTGTTTTGTTTTTTAAGATTTAAGATTGATAATTTTTTAAAATTTAAAATTTATTTATTAAATTTATTAAATTTTAATTTAATTTAATTTAATTTTTTAATCTTTTAGTTTATTTAGGTTTTCATTTTTAAAATTTATAAATTGTTTTATTTAAAAACAAAACAGTAAATTTATGGATATTTGTTTTTTAATTATTTGCGCGTGGTTTTTTTCATTTTTTTTGTTTTTTAATGATAGTTTTTTTTTTTTTTTTTTAAATTCTTTTATTTTAATTTTCTTTGTCAATTATTTTTATTTTTTTATTTTTTTTTTGTTAATTTTAAAATTTGCATTTTTTTTTCTTATTATTATTATTTTTTAATTTAAAATTTTAAATTTATTTTTTTCTTTTTTGTATTTTTTTTTAATCTAAATTTTAATTTTGTAATTTTAATTATTTATAAATTTTCTATTTAATTTTTTTTTTTTAATTATATGGTTTTTTAATAACATAGAAAAAAATGTTTTTGATGTTTTTTTTTTTTTTTTTTTTTTTAATTTTTGGTTAATTTTTGTTTTTTTCTTTAAATTATGTGTTTTTTTTCAAATTTTCTCATTTCTTTTGATATAATTTTTGAATATTTTTGTTTTTTTTTTTTTAATAAATTTTTATCGGTTTTTTTATTGTTTATATATATATATATATATATATATATATATATATATAATCTAAGTTTTGTGTTTTATTACCAACATGAAAATCACCACTCTAAAAAAAAAAGGTTGATGTTGCATCTATACGTTTCAAAATTAGCATGAAAATCACTAACATTTTAAAATAAATATTCATACTTCATAAATAAAAATATTAGAGTGTCAAAAATGTGCACAAAAAAAAGGGGTGATTCTGCATCACCACTTTTCAAAATCGGGTGCTTTTTATGCTACCAAAAAAAGTAGGTAACAGTGCAGTTACCTATTTCATCGGTAACAGTCTTTGACAACTATAAGAGAAAAAGGTTTGTGACTACCTAGATAATACCCCCATTTTACATGAGTGCTTATATTATTGATACCATATGCTTCAACTCTAAATTCCCTATCTTAGGCTGGAAGTGGACTCCGCAAAGCCCGACTCCTATCCACGTTTATCACAAATATCTATGGAAGGCCTATTACAAAGACCATATATACATAACTTGTCATGGGTTTATCTTGCCAGTTCACCAATCTATATTCAACAAACCCACTCCAAAGTTATCCAATGAGGCCAGCATTGACCTAACCTTAATCAAAAGCGAGTTTGGAGAAGAAAAATTCACCTATATCTAGATATTCAGAAGTATCACTGATCCCATGTTCCACCCTTGTACATTCCTGATAAATTGTTAGCCCAAGAAATAGCCTATCAAATAATAGAGAAAGGGATGTCTAGAAACCTAAAAAATTAAAAAAAGGTGATGTGGCCTACTTTTCCCCTCCAATGTGGATCTTTTTGTCTACATGATTTTAAACATGCAGAGAAAGAAGCCAAAAAAATAAGAGACCTCAAATTAGCATCCATCCCCAAAAGACAGTATGATCCAAAGAAAGTTGCCTATAACTTTACATCTATGGTATAGGTTGCTAAATTTGAACATGAAGATTCTGATTTTGATGATCTATTTGTCTCGACAGAAGTATTTTCACATGTTAAACATCTAACAAAATTAAAATTTGGAGCAAGTGACATGGAAAAGTTCCTACAGTTCAGGACCAAGAGACTACTAACAATACCTCTTGATCAATTGAGAACTAATACCCTACTGCAACATGAAGAAAACAGTGAAGAAAAGAACATCAAAATAGAGCAGGAAAAGAAGAATACAGGAAATAAGGCTGATACTCAAACTGAGCAGGAAAAGATGGGTAAAAAAGATGGCAATTCCTCCGACGTCAATATACATATTCATTCAAATATATTGAAGGAATGGGAATAGTTTGGTCGGAAAATCAAGGGCCAGAACGATTCCTAGAGTGCGTCTACAATGCAAAAGCCCGCAACACAACAACCTATGGTAACCAATGTTATAGTTGAAGGAATAGTCGGCAATACTAATAGACAATATGTTGAAATTATTCTAGAAAATCCTTCTGAAGAAATTGTATTAAAGATTGAAGATATACCACCCTTGGATGTCTTTTACAGTCCAAAGCATAGGGCTGTAGTTAGAAAACAAAAAAAGAAAAGGAAAATTGATCAGGGTCTATTTTCATTTCCCTAGGTCGAATTAATGAATGTTGTCTGGAAGGACTCTGAAGTTAATCCCTTAGAGGATTTAACTAAATTATCTCAATATGTGGGGGCTTATACAACAGCGAAAATAGACAAAGCCTCTAAAAACAGCCAATTGGTAAAGGAAAAAGATAAAAAAATAGCACTGTTGGAAGAAAAGGCAACAACGGATCATCAAAAAATAGCACAGCTAGAACAACAACTAATTGAAGAAAGTCAAATTATTGAGCAGCTTAAAGAGCAATTGAATGTTGAGAAACAAAAGGTTGACCAGTAAGCTATACATAAAGAACAGCAGCTATCTCAAGAGCTAAACAAATTACAGGTAATGCTTCAACAGGAGAAGATGGCCAAAGAAGAACATAGTGCCTTGTTACAAGCACAAATACAAAAATTTTAAGGAGTATCCAGAACTTGATGAATTCAAAATGGAGGCTCTTGAATTAAGTAAAGCATTGTCACAACAACTTGATATTTTATGTCATAAAATATCACTGGCTGGCCCTCTATGTGAAATAGCGACATCGCTCATAGAAAAGGCAGTAAATACAAGGCTAGAATTTGAAGATGTTGATGAGAAAATTTCAGGATTCCTCACGTGGAAAGACACAGAGCAAGGCATAGCTGCCAATCTTCCCAAGATCTAAGAATCACACAAGGAATTTTTTTTTGCAGAATGGGAAAAACAGTTAATTAAGGAAGAATGGGCTACCTCCAAAGCAAGAGTTGTAATGAAAATTTTAGTGGAATTAATCAATGGCAGTTTGTATGCGGCTAACCTGATTTCCGATTGCATCCCAGGGAAACTCCCAAAGGTCAAAGAAATAGAGAAACAATGGAAGTAGGACTCAGCCAATAAGGACCAACAAATTAGCGCAATACAAGGACTCACATGGGATGCATTCTGGTCCTATTTGGTTAAACCACACAGCCAACAGATGACGACAAAATGCCTCTCTCATGTTATCTTTCATCTAATATCCTATGTGGGCCAATACGAACAGGGACACAATTTTACACTTTTACTGTGGGCTTCATTTCAGGATAATGCGTGCTTATGTGGGCTTGCTCTACCACCATGCAAGCAAAATGTGAAGTCAAATAAAACAGTGGTTAGTGGTAATGATAGTAATGTTAAAACAAGATGGTTGAGCTATGTAAATGAAGAAATATCTTTCACAGCATTAAGGATTGGAATGGGGATTGGCTTTGTGGGAGTTGTTTCTATGTTCATTTTTTGGGACAGAGTAAGGTGTTGGGTAATGCGGTTGTCTCCCAACAACACACAAAGACCAGTTTATGGATTGTATCGATTCCCCACATAGATATGTAACACTTCTCTATATACCTTAATGTCTTAGTGTATATAATATTATTTTTCGGTATAATATGTGAATGTCACTTGCCCACATATATCATTACTTTATTCAATATAAAAATATAGTGTTTCAATTTAGGTAAACAACTTTTCAAGATATGTGAAATATAATTCAAATAATTTATTTGAATTTCTATTAATTAATTATTGATACACACATACACACACACAGATATATATATATATATATATATATATATATATATATATATATATATATATAACATGATTGCAGTTATGTGGATGAAAATTTGATGCTCATTCCAAATATTTTTTATCAAATGATTTTAGGGTCCACTTCACTTAAAGAATTACACCTTGGTTTCAAATTATATTTTCCATAAACTTACAAATTTTTGTAATGTAATAAAGACTATTTATTTAATAGAATACATTCTTCTACTCTAAATTAGCCCAAAGGAACATATAAATTTCTCTATTTTATTATGAGAAGATATTAATTATGTCTAGCTTGAAAGTTGTGTATGTTGGTAACTATAAAAACTTTAATATAATTTGTTAATAATTCTTTAGTTTCCAAAGATATTCGAGAGAGGCTTCTAAAAATTTTAAACATTTACCATTATATCCAAACCTATTTCATAATTTCTAGTCACTATTATATGAGATCAAGATTCTCTTGATAATATCATTTTAGCTTGTCAATATTGGAGGGTGGTGCATTACAAAATGTATTCAAGAACTCCAGTGTATTTATAAGAATTACGGTCTTACCTAATGGTGAGAAATGAGATGTTTTTAAAATATAGTAATTAATTTGTTCAGTACATTATTGGATTATGAGTGGATATCCTCTTATTATGGGTAGATCATGTTTCATCTTTATAAGATAGTCAGGGACATGTGATGCAATAACGTAATGTATTGGGTACTTATGCCCATGCTTAGAGTTTCATAGACCAATATAACTCAATATATTTAAATTTAAAGATGTTAATTAACAAACCTGTCTACACCCTACAACAAAAAAGGTAAAATCATACACTCATAATATGTGATGTGCACATATTTTATCTTTATGAGTAAAACATAAATTTAAATTTATCATTTTATCTTTAAATATTTCTTTGTGGATTACCATGAATCTTATTCAATTCATTATTATTCAATATCTAGTTAACTAAATCGTGTATTTTATGAATAATTAAAAATTCTTCAACAATGCAAATTTTATGAATAATTATATCCTTGAGACTAATTTTTGAGTTGCACCAAAGTAAACGAAAACCATGAACCAATAATCCCTACCATGGAGTTACTTTCAAAACCAAATTTCAAAACCACAATCATAACATTAGAATTCATCGTATTAAATTATTAAAAGGAACAAACCTTTAGCTAAACTCGCAGAGCACTCAGTACTAATCCATAATGATTCTACTCAAGTTCCAATGCCAAGACATGGTTATCCATAATGATTATATGCAAGTTCCATTGACAAGACATTGTATAAAATAATAAGGGTAATTTCTATATGCAATATCCTTTAAAATTTAATATTTTATAAAAACACTAAATTAATGCATATTGTATTATTTGAGAATCTTCTATAAATTATATTAAATATTTATAGCAATATTAGATAATGTATTAAAGAGAAAAAAATACGCCACAATCCTCTTTGTCTGTATGTGCCTTTAAAGAGAAAAAGGAAATTTTGCAAAGGAAAAAATCTCATTTAAATGTGTTCATAATGTACAATATTAAATGATAATATGTCATTTCAACAATAGATATAATTGCTACCTTGTCTTTCCAAAAATAGAAAGAAAACAGATGGAATATAATTGGAAAATGACATTCTTATCATGACACTTTCTCATGTGGACACCAACAAAGTTGATGTGTAGGTTAGCATAACCATTTTCGTTCTTTTCTGATTAAGATCTCCTTGAGTGCACTCCCTATTTGTCTTTTGTTAGGACGTGGTCTCAAACTTCCTTTGTCACTGAAAACTATATCTAATCCTATTAATTTGGATTAACGATGGTATGTTCTATGCTTAGAGAAATTTACTTCAATCTTTCTTATTAGTGAATTCAATTTCATGTTTAGAAATCAAATTAACATTGACAGTAAATGCTGATAGAACATAAATAAATAACCAGAAGAAAATCCAAGACAAGAGGATGCAATAATTTGGCTAATGTCAGGGAAAAACCTGAATGTGGGGAAAACCCTGTGATAAAAAATTCTTATTATTCTTCAAATTTAGTAGAGAGAGAAAGTATAATTTTCAGCAGTAAATAGGATACCCTAGCAAGTAAAGTCAATGCTAGTAAAACCAACAATCTTCCTCCCAATGGAGCCGAGTCAAAGCTAGTAAAAATTGGCCTCAAGAAATATTCAAGGTAAGGCCAACCAATTCGCAAATTCTTAGTCAAACCTGGTCAACGTTGTGGTCAAACTACGGTCAAATTTTGTTGTCAAAGATGCGGTCAACACTTCAGTGAAATAGCCCAGAACTTATCGATTTTCATGCCACCAAACTCAGCCTCCCAAACTCGAATTCTTTCCCAAAAATTGAAGTCAAAATATGTGAGTTGACCCAAGGTCAATGGTAGTCAACACTATTGCAAAAACCCTTAAACAATCCTAAAATCACAACTTCCCTTTCACACGTGCGGAGGAGAGAGAACGTCTTCTAAGGTTGTACAAATAAATGAGAAGGAGAGAGAATGTGATATGAGATGATTTCCAAATGAAGTTTGAGTCTCTCCTTTTTATATCCATAAATGAGGGTGTGTGACACATCTTTTCGGGCTTGTGAGCCTACATTACAATTTTGGTCGACCTTGACAATTTGGACATGTGTGAAAAATAAATTCAAAATCCAACATCTTCTCATCCAAACAAGATGATATTTAGATAAATATTGCACCTCTGTGAAATATTAATCCAAAAATATCTCATCTTTATCATATGAGTAGTGAAAAGTGGAGTTTAGCCCTAGTTTCCAAATTTAACACTCCCTCTCAAGTAGCGAGAACTCCACCTCTCAATCCATATGTCAAGTTAATGAAAAACCAGAGATGGGTATAAAAAATATTAATGAAAAATTGGATACCTACAATATATAGTGAAAGAAGGGGTTTTTTAAACTAGAGAGGTGTATTGGTTCATATTGGCAGGGGGTTAAATAATGTGATTTTTAGAGGTATTTTGCAATATGTAGTCAAATTAGGGGCATTGTTTAGTATGCCATGAAAGCAGGCGATATGTCAAAGGTTCATTGAGTGAATCCCATGTGGGGTGAACTAGCCCAATATCATAACGATGGGGAAATATCATAGCAACAAGGTAAGGAAAACCTAGCCCTATGGTTGCTTATAGCTCCAAGAATCTATCCAAAAGATCCCCATAGCTCCTAGAAATCAAATTCCAACTCAAGCGGGACCCTCATAAGAGGGTCTATCCAAAATTCCAAGCTTCTCACGAAAGGTTAATAATTTGACCTTTCCCAAGGGCTTCATGAGAATATATGTGACATGCTCATCAATACCAATGTGAGGGAGCCTTATTGTGCCTTGATGTACCATATAACGGATAAAGTGGTACCTGATATCAATATGCTTAGAGAGGTCATGGAACACGAGATTCTATGAAAGTCAAATCCCACTTTGGTTGTCACAAAGGATCACAGTGGTATCCAACACATACCCAAACAGCTCACTGAAGAGATTCCTCAACCAAAAAGATTCACAAAAATCCATACTTGCTATAATGTATTTGGCCTCAACGATGCTCAAAGCAACCAATTTCTACTTTTTGCTCATCCAAGAGATCAAAGTAGAACCTAAGGTGAAGTGACATGAAGATGTGCTCTTACGATCCACCATACTACCTGTCAAGTTAGCATCAGTATATCCATGAAGCCTCATACTCCCGGTAGTGTATCTCAACCCATTTTTTATTGTGCCCTGAAGATATCTCAATAGATTCTTGGCACCAATCCAGTGAATGTGATGAGTCTCAACCATGTATAGATTCAACGTTCACTACAAAACATATGTTCGGACACGAGTTCACTAATAAAAAAATTTCCCCTATGAGTTAACGATACTCGATAGGATTTCCCAAATCAGGCCCAACAACACTTCCACACAACTTCTTAAAGTTGAGTTCCATCGAAGTAGTCATGGATTTGTAGTCCACCATCCCAAATCTTTCTAGCAGCTTCACAAAAAGTTTTCTTTTACAAAGGAAAATCTCACCTACTTTTTTCCAAGCCTCTAGACCTAGGAAGTAGTGCTTGAGTCCTAGGTCCTTCATCTCAAAATCAGAAGCCAACTCCCTCTTACATTGATAAATAAGAGGGTATGCACCTCTCATGAAGAGATCGTCCAAATAGAGAACCAGAATGAGAGGCTTGTCATTGTCAACCTTAATGTAAAGGTTTGGATCAACATCACTTTGATTAAATTCCATATTCATCAAGTAGCAATCGATCCTCTCATACCAAGCCCTGGGGGCTTGCTTCAACCCATAGAGGGATTTATTCAACCCACATACATGTGTATGTCTATCTCGAACTTCGACTGCCAAATTTTTTCCCGCATAGACCTCTTCCTTGACTAAGGCATGTAATAAGGATGTCTTGACATCCATATGATGTAGACTCCATCCTTATGATGCAGCATGGACAATGATCGAACAGATTGTGGTCTAGCAGGCAACAGGTTCAAATATTTCATCATAATCTATTCCTTCTTATTGAGAGAAGCCTTAGGCAACAAATATTTCCTTGAATTTCTCAGGACTTCCATTGACTCCATGCTTGATCTTGTAGAGCCATTTTGAGGTGACAAAAATTTTTTCCTTCAGGAAGGAAGTCTTAACATCGATCTGATGTAGACTCCATCCTTGCGATGTAGCAAGGGAAATGATAGAACATATGGTGGTGTAGTGGGAAATAGGTGCAAATATTTCATCATAATATATTCCTTCTTATTGAGAGAAGCCTCGGGCAACAAATGTTGCCTTGAATTTCTCAACACTTCCATCGACTACATGCTTGATCTTATAGAGCCATTTTGAGGTGAAAAAAAATTTGTCCTTCAGTCTAGGGACGATATCCTAGACATCATTTTCCATGATTGAGTCATATTATTCATTCATTACATCCTTCCAAACTTGGTGCTTCACGACTTCTTCAAACCTTCTAGGCCCAGATTGTACAATGTTGCTCATGGCTACTAATTACCCTTGGTAACATTTTGGCTTCTTACTTTCACAAAATTGTCCTCATGGCTACTAATTACCCTTGGTAACTATTTGGCTTCTTATTTCACAGGAAAAATTCCACGTGAGTTTGGGCAGTTGAACGCATTACGAGAAATTGACCTCACCTCGAATGCGCTGAACGGTTCTGTTCCAGCCGAATTGGGCCGACTACAAAAACTGCATTCGTTGGATCTTTCTAACAATCAGTTGACAAGAAGAATTCTAGCTGATTTTGAACAACTAAAATCATTGCGAGCACTTGAACTAAACTCGAATGCATTGAATGGTTCTATTCCAGTTGAATTAGGCTGACTATAGAAAATGTGTTCCTTGGATCTTTTTGACAATCAGTTGACAGGAAGAATTCCAGTTGAATTTGGCAAGCTTAAATCATTGCAAGCACTTGACCTCTACGTGAATGCATTGAACGGTTCTATTCTAGCCGAATTGGGCCGACTGCAGAAACTGCGTTCCTTGTATCTTTCTGACAATCAGTTGAGTCAAATAATTCCAGCTGAGTTTGGGCAACTTAAAGCACTAAGAGAATTGGACCTCAGGTGGAATGTGCTTGGGGGTTCTATTCCAATGGAGTTGAGCTCGCTGCAGCAACTACAATACTTGCTTCTCCAACACAATGAATTTTCAGGAAATATACCACATTGGCTCGGTAATCTCACACACCTTAACCATCTATCCATTTCAAGCCTTGATCTTTCAGGTTATGTTCCTTCTGAACTATTCCGTCTACCAATCTCTTCTTTATATCTTAGTAGTCTTAACCTCATAGGCAACATACCTATAGCCATTGGCAATTTGACCATGTTGACTGATTTAGCTCTTTCCGACCTTGGAGTCATGAAGATACCTCAAAGCATTGCCAATTTGACCAAATTAACCTCTTTAGATCTGTCTTCCAATATTCTCACGGATAACATTAACAGCATTGCCAATTTGACCCAATTAGTCTCTTTAGATTTGTCTTCAAATCAATTAATTGGTCAAATTCCATAATCCATTACTGATTTAAGAAAACTTGAATGGCTTGTACTCTCAAACAATATTTTGATAGGGGTAATTCCAAGTACAATAGGAAATTTAAGAAAACTTGAATGGCTTGCACTCTCAAACAATAGTTTGACAGGGGTAATTCCAAGTACAATAGGAAATTTAAGAAAACTTGTATACCTTGAACTATCAAACAATAATCTGACAGGGGTAATTCCAAATACAATAGGAAAAATTCAATCAATGGAATATTTATCTTTGTATTCAAACAACTTAACTGGTCGAATTCCATATAGCTTAGGTCAATTAAAAGCCCTTAGTGTACTTTACATCAATAATAATAGTTTTTCTGAGAGTATTCCTAACAATATTAATGGTTTAGTTTCACTTCAGGAATTAGATCTATCAAAAAACAAACTAGAGGGATTGATCCCAAGTGAAGGCATCTACAATTGGACTTATTTAACTATTTTCTCTGCTTCTTCCAACAACTTTTCTGGGACTTTTCCCTCATCGTCGGCCAATTGCACCAAAATTTTGGTACTAAATTTAAGACACAATAGTTTTACAGGTGAACTTCCTCCATACCTCTCAAATTTCAGGGACTTGCAAGTTTTAAATGTTTCTTATAATAACCTTCACGATAGTATTCCTCAGTGGATTACAAGTCTCAACAAGTTGTTTTTGTTGGATTTATTCAATAATAAATTAAGTGGAGAAATACCATCTGATCCTGAAAGACTTCAGGGATTTGCAATAAAAAAATCTTCACAAGGGTCCAAATATTACTATGAAATAGCAGTCGACATAAAATGGTTTGAATATATTATGCCATATGTGTGGCAAAATGACAGGATATTTGATTTGTCTATGAATAATCTTTCTGGAAAAAATCCCTGAAAGCATAGAAAGTATGAATAACTTGTGATTGTTGAATTTATCTTGAAACTAATTAGAAGGGAAAATACTTGCAAGTCTTGATGACATACCTACTCTAGAAGAGTTGAACCTGGCAAAAAATAAGTTACAGGGAGAAATTCCTACATAACTTTCTAAATTGTCAATGCTAGCTTCTCTAAATCTTTCATCTAATATCCTGTGTGGGCCAATCCCAATAGGGACACAATTTTAAACTTTTAATGTGGCTTCATTTCATTATAATAAGTGCTTATGTGGGCTTGTTCTACCACCATGCAAGCAAAATGTGAAGTCAAATAAAACAATGGTTAGTGGTAATGGTAGTGATATTAAAAGAAGATGGTTGAGCTATGTAAATGAAGAAATATCTTTCACAGCATTAGGGATTGGAATGGGGATTAGCTTTGTGGGAGTTGCTTCTATGTTCATTTTTTGGGATAGAGTGAGGTGTTGGGTAATGGGGTTGTCTTCCAACAACACACAAAGACCAGTTTATGCATTGTATCGATTCCCTACATAAATCTGTAACACTTCTCGATATACATTAATGTTTTAGTGTATATAATATTATTTTCTGGTATCATATTTGAATGGAAATTTCCCACATATATCATTATTTTATTCAATATAATAATATAGTGTTTTAAGAACATAGTATTTGAATGTAGGTAAACAAAATTTCAAGATATGTGAAATATAATTCAAAGAATTTATTCGAATTTCTGTTTTATATATATATATATATATATATATATATATATATATATATATATATATATATATATATATATATATATATATATATATATATATATATATATATATACATAGATATACAAAACATGAATTCAATATGTGGATGAAAATTTGATGCTCATTTAAAATATTTTTTTATCAAATCATTTTATGGTCCATTTCACTTAAAGAATTACACCTTTTTTTCAAATTTTATTTTCCATAATCTTCCAAAATTTTGTAATGTAATAAAAACTATTTTATTTAATAGAATACATTCTTCTACTCTAAATTAGCCCAAAGGAACATATAAATTTCTCTATTTTATTATGAGAAGATATTATTAGGCCTTGCTAGAAAGTTGTGTATGTTGGTAACTATAAAAACTTTAATATAAATTTGCTAATAATTAGTTTGTTGCCAAAGATATTCATGAGAGGTTTCTAAATTTTTTAAAAATTTCCCATTATATCCAAACCTATTTCATAATTTCTTGTCACTATTATATCAGATCAAGATTCTCTTGATAATATAATTTTAGCTTGTTAATATTGGAGGGTGGTGCATTGCAAACGTATTCAAAAACTCTACTATATTCTTGTAAGAATTATGGTCTTACTTAATGGTGAGAAATGAGATGTTTCTAAAATATAATAATTAATTTGTTGAGTACATTATTTTAGTATTAGTGGATATCCTCTTGTTATGGGTAGATCATGTTTCATCTCTATAAGATAGGCAGGAACGTATGATACAATAACATAATGTATTGGGTACTTATACCCATGCTTAGAGTTTCATAGACCAATATAACCCAATATATTCAAATTTAAAAATGTTGATTAACAAACATGTCCACAACCTTATAACAAAAGAGGTAAAATTATACACTCATAATATGTGGTGTGCACATATGAGAAACTGTGTTCCTTGCATCTTTATGGCAATTAGTTGACAAGAATAATTCCAGTTGAGTTTGGGCAGCTGAAAGCATTGCGAGCACTTACCCTCTACGTGAATGTGCTAAACAGTTCTATTCCAGCCGAATTGGGGCGACTGCATAAATTGTGTTCCTCTTATCTTGTTGACATGTTGAGATTGCAACAAGATGATGAGCTTAGTGGAAAGAAGTCACCTTCACTAAGTGAGCCCGCAGGCTATTTTTGGTGCACAGTCTATTTTAGCCATGTCGATCATATTCTATGAGTTGCAAGATGCTATTTGTGGATGGTTGGTCAAGTTCGACATATTGGGCGGAATCTATTTTTAGATTTCCAGTCTAAAAATAGATATGTCGAATATTATTAGCTCTTAATAATATTTGGACTATAAAAATTATCTTATTCTCTTGGAGCACTTCAGTTAAGTGCACAGATGTGGCACAAGAGCTGACAAAAGGATTTACGCTATTCCTGAGGGTTAAGTGGAGCTATTGCATGGATACTTCAGTTAGAACTCATGTGACAAAGTTTGGTGGAGTTATTGAGGTAGTTGGTGGAGTTGTGTTCAGTTTAACTGAGTTAAACATCGTTGAGCTAGTTGTATCTAGTCTAACTGATTGATACACTAGTGAGAGTGGTGTGAATTAATTATTAATTAATTCACTAATTATTAACTCATTAATCAAATAAAGAATACATCGGTTAACTATAGTGCATAGATAGTTTCAGTGGAGACCAGTGAAGAGGTAGGTGAAAGAGTAGTGTGACTATCAGTTGTGACTATACTATTGCATGATTTGCAACAACCAATGATTGGAGATGCCAATGAGGATTGCGTGAGAAAGGATGGACCAATTTGAGTTCATTCAAAGCCATTCTTCAGTAGTGATTGCGCAGTAGAGGCAGGCTATTAGGTGGCAGAGATTGGAGCATGTGATTTGCTAGATTGGGCTTGATTAGTGTGTAGCAATTGGAGATTGTACTGAGAGATTTGTGAGGAGCTTTGTATAATTATTGCTACATGATCTCTATGAAATATAATATACAGATAGTTGGGGTTTTCAGATTTAAGCTTTCCCATAAAATATTGTGTTCATATGTGTGATTGTTTATGGTTTTAATGTGCGCATGCGATTTTTTTTTATTTCCGCAATTAATGATCAATGGTAGAAGAGATTCTGTATTGTGCATGGAGTTAAAATAGTGTGTGATCAGGAGAATATCGGTAAAATAACATATGAATTATTCAAATTTCTACATGGTATCAAAGCGATATTGATCATTGGAGCAATTGCAAAACATTGAAGCGGTTGAGTTTTGAGCTGGTGGAATTCGAATTTGTAGCAGAGTTTTCTCGGTGTCGAAGTTGAGAGGTATTTCAACGGATTGTGATTGGATTATGCCCTTGAGGGAAGCTTGAATTATATTGCATGGAAGGACAGGATGGAGGCGGTGTTGGATGACAATGGGTTGAAGGAGTTCATAGATGCAGAAATTCCAAAACTTGCTTCTAGCGATGCTGCTGCGCTTGACACATGGAAAAAGAAGACAAAAAAGTGTCGAAGAATTCTATTGGAAGGTGTAAAGGATCACATAGTGTCCAGCCTTCATGGTAAGGCTTCTCCATTCTTGATGTGGAAAGCGTTGATAGACTTATTGCAAAGCAAGAGCAACCAGAGGAAGTTGCCGCTCAAGGATAAACTCAGGAACATAAAAATGAAGAAAGGTGACAGTATGCCCAAGTACCTCACGAAGTTCATCCAATGCAGGGATGAGATGGGAAGTGTGGGGGTGACTGTAGATGATGAGGAATTGGTGAGCTTGGCTTTCCTTGGGCTTCTGAAGAGTTGGAATTCCTATTAGGACTCTGTCAATGGTCAGGAGAAATTGCCAGGATGGGAGCGACTTTGGTCAGATCTTGTGCAAGAGGAGGTAAGGAAAAGTACTAGGGAAGAATCTTCATCAAAGAACTCAGATGAAGAAAATCGCACTTTGGCTGCCAAAGCAAGGAAGAGGAAGAGCAAGAAGAATTCTTCTCAATCTGGCGTGAAAGGCAAGAAGCAGGACATGTCCAAGATGAAGTGCTTTCACTATCACCAACACAGACATTACGCCACTAATTGTCCACAGAAGAAGAAAAATAAGCAGGCCGCTGGATCTGTAGCTGGAGAGGCCTTAGCCTCGTAGTTTGAGTTGGATTTTTAGCTGATCGCATGCTTAGTCTGAATTATGATGGATTCAGTGTGGTTTCCTGACAGTGGTGCTTCTTTTCATATGAACAGAGACAAAGATTTTTTTACTGATCTGGATGAGAAAGATCTTGGAGTGCACATCGAGATGGGCGATGATGGTAGATACAGTGTGACCGGTATTGGTACCATTTCCTTTGAGAGGGAGTCTGGTAAACCCTTCGTATTGAAGGAAGTGATGCATGTTCCAGGATTGAAGAAGAATCTTATCTCTGTGGCGATGTTAGAAGAAAAGGGATATGATGTTGTATTTAGCGAGGGAAAGGATTTCCTGCGCAGTAAGGAAATTGGTGAAACCCAGAGGATAGGGGTTCGAGTTAAGAACCTTTATCAATTGCAAGTAGATGGCTGCATAGCAATGGCAGGCAAGGTAGAAGGATTGGTGAGCCGGGATGATGGTGAGCTGTGGCACTGGAGATTGGGCCACATTCACCATGGAGCTTTGAAGATACTGCAGCAGATTTCTACTAGGCTTCCTAAGGGCACTCTTGCACAGTTAGATTAGTGCAAGGGATGTACCTTGGGAAAATTTCTGAAAACCACCTTTCACGAGAAGGACAGTTGCGCCACGATGATCCTTGAGAGAATTTACACAAACGTGTGTGGACCTTTCTCAGTAGCTTCGACAGCAAAGCACAGGTACTATGTGATATTTGTTGATGATTTTTCTCGAAAGTGCTGGATATTCTTCATGCAGAAGAAGAGCGAGACATACTCAAAGTTTTGTGAGTTCAAGGCACTGGTTGAGAAAGAATCGGGGAAGCAGGTGAAGGCTCTTAGGAGTGACAATGGTGGTGAATTCATCTCTAGCGAATTCAAGGACTTTTGCAACACAAAAGGAATTCGAGGAGAGCTCATGGCACCTCATAACCCACAGCAGAATGGTGTTGCTGAGCGGAAGAAAAAAATGATCGTGGGTGCTGCACGGGCAATGTTGCATGATCAGGGCCTTCCCATACACTTGTGGGCTAAGGCATGCAATACTGCAGTATATGTGCAGAACCGTTGTCCTCACAGGATACTTGGCATGAGTACACCTGAGGAGGCGTTTTCTAGTAAGAAGCCTAATATTTCCCATTTGAGGATTTTTGGTTCACCTATTTACATTCATGTGACTAAGGATGCCAGGAAGAAGCTAGAGCTGACTGCAGAGGTTGGGATATTTGTGGGGTACACTGATACACCCCACAACTATCGTGTGTATTTTCCAGATAGTCGCAAGACTGTTGTGCGACGGGATATCAAATTTCATGTGGAGAAAGCCATGAAATGTTCGCTTGAGAGGGAGCCACAATTGCATGCAGATGAGGAGCTATTAGTTCCTAAAGATGAGCCTCAGGATGTGGATCAGCCATAAGAGGAGGTTCATGGAGTGGGAGAGACCACTCATGCAGTGCCAACCATCAAAGGGTGGAAGCACACTACAGAAGTTGAGCGACTGGCTCAAGATGCAGAGAAGGGTGTAGGAGCACCTACATCATAGCATAAACAGAGACAACCACCTGACCAGTATACTAGATACATGGCTCTTATGAGAAAGTGTATCGTGACAGAGCCATCGTCTTTCGAGGAAGCTGTGGAGGATCCCACATGGGTAGATGTCATGGTGGAAGAGTATGATTCGATTGTCAGAAACAGTGCATGGAAGATTGTCCCAAGGCTAGAAGAGAAATCAGTGGTAGGTTCGAGATGGATCTACAAAGTGAAGCAAGCAGCTGACGGGAGCATGGAGAAGTACAAGGAAAGATTTTTTGCCCGAGGCTTCTCACAGATTGAGGGGATCGATTATGAGGGAACCTTTGCACCTGTGGCAAGGTATTCTTCCATACAGAATATTCTTACTCTCTCAGCACAGATGGGGTGGCACATTCATCAGGTGGATGTGAAGACTGTGTTCCTCAATGGAGTGATTGAGGAGGAGGTGTACATAGAGCAGCCCGAAGGTTTCGAGATGTTCAGTAGCGATTCACATGTGTGTAGGCTCAAGAGAGCGATGTATGGGTTGAAACAAGCACCTCGTGCTTGGTACACACGGATAGACAATTATTTCACCAGACATGGATTCTCCAAGAGTGAGGCATATTCGAAACTATACCAAATTGTGGTGGAGGGTAAGTTGATTATCATTTTACTTTATGTAGATGATTTGATTTTGATGGGTGATGAACTGTTGATACTCTCATGCAAGGCTGATCTTGCAAAAGAGCTTGAGATGAAGGACTTGGGCCTCCCTCATTATTTCCTGGGATTGGAAATTTGGCAGCGTTGTGATGGAATTTTTGTGTCTCGAGGCAAGTATGCCCGGGAGATACTGGAGAAGTTCAACATACATGGCTACAAGCCTATTGACACTCCTCTTCCTGGTGGTTGGAGGAAAGAGGATGCTACATCGGCAGAGGTAGTGGATTCCACTATTTATCGATAGTTGGTGGGGTCACTCATGTATCTGGTCAATACACGACCCAACATATGCTATGCCGTTAACCAGCTTTCACAAGCTATGGTTAAACCTACCTATCCATAATTATTTTACTATAAATAATATGTGGCTACAAATAATAATGATGATTTTTATATCGAATGTCCTTTAAAAGTTAATGTTGTGTATAGAAATACAGAGTCAATTCACACTATATTATTTGAAATTTTTCAATAATATTAAATGTTTGTAGAAATAACTAGCATTGGAGCATAGTAAAATATATAAAAGTATATTTTTTTCATAGGTTTTTTTGGAAAAATTTGGAAAAGGAATATGTTTATAATGAATATTTCTTATAATATATTTCATTTTAACTCACATAATTGTTAAGTTATATATACACACACACACACACACACATAAATATATTAAATAAATATATATATATATATATATATATATATACATAATAATTACGAACTTTACGAAGAGTTCGACCGAACTAACGCATCAAAAATTACGCAGAGCCAAGCTCTGAATACATATCTGCAACTTTGGACTGATTTAACTCCATGAAACATTCTGAATTAATTGTCGGAACCAAGACAAGCATTTTTCATAATTGAATCTACTTTCAGGAATTATATCTTTTATGGAATTTCATAAATATTTACTAATTTTAATTAATTTTGTAATAAAACGAGTGCAAACAATTTTTGAAGGTCATTATGATTCAGTGAAATCAGAATTTTGTATCTTCCAAAATACGTTGTAAAAAAATTGAAAAAATTATGGTGCATTACATTGGATTGCCGTCTCTAATGGGTAGCTTTTATATTTTTAGTTTATAACTTATAGGTTAAGAAATTTCTTGTGTCGTGAAACATATTCAAAATATGAAGTTTTTTCATATTGGTCCAGTTCAAAAAATTCCAGTAATTATGATATGCATCCATTGGCTTTGTAAATATGACGAAACCGAAGTAGACTCTGTCTAGATTGTTGTAACACATTTTGTTTCTCAAAAACACAAATTTTCAAAGAATACAACATTGTGTATTAACATGACTTCTTATGAATCCTTTGATTTTTAAAAAACACACTCAAAGAAATGCTAAGTTGACATATAAAATGTGTATAAAAAAAATCCAAAAAATAAGTAATAGAAAGCTAACAAAATTTCTGACAACTTTTATTTTTATTGCAAAACAAAATTATAAACAGAAAATTTGTTTTAGCTTGAAGAATGTTGAAGAACCAGAAAAAATGAATTTTTTTTTCTCAAAAAAGGGCAAAAAGTGTAACCCAACTTCACATTTTCACCACAAAACAAATAACTAATATATATGTGAAATAGAATCGAATTTTATTATCGTAATTATGTATTTCATGGATTTCACAACCTCAAAAACAAAACTTGACATGAGGCCTCCCATAATTTCAAGAAATATTATTAGAATTGGTACTTTCTAATTGGTTATCCCCCTTTCTAATTCTAGACATATGAATGTGTTTTATCTCACTTGATGTCTAGTACTTGAACCAAGTAGCATTTGTTACCTTCTTGGGTCATTCTTAGTCTTGTTTACTCCATGGTAGATTTATTTATAAGAATTATCTCCTTTCGATAGATAAAACCTTGTGTTTGTTCTTTATTTGTTCTACTTATGTTAGTTAAAGAAGACTTCTTGAGATTCTTAATACACATGAATGTTGGCTAGACTAAAATTTATCTTATCCTCTCCATGTTTCTCTCTAAGACATGATATGTAAGTCATATAAGTAGATAAATGCACATATCTTGTGGCTAGGTGGATCATAGGTCCATTTTCAAATGGGAAACTCGTGAATCTACTAAGGATAGCGAATTCCTGACTTTGATCCATAAATAAGCAGTTGGTAACTCCAAAAAATTTTAAAGCAATTTTTTTCATACCTTTTACACTTTGTACTTTATCTTCTTATAATCAACCTCTTTTAAATTGTGTTTAGGTTAAAAGTAAAAAATTAGTCTCTCAAATCTTGCCAAAATTTTGTCATATATGTGCAAAGATTGGATCTCAACTTCAATAATTTAGAAGCTAAAACACCTACATTTATAGTCTTCATTACCAACCTCAAGCTCATAGTGATTACTTACCCTCATAATTGTTCCCTTTATCGTTGGTTGAATTCCACCAATTATTTAGTTAAATTCTTCTCATTCTTCATCCTAGCTGAGTTTGGATCTTCTTCTTTTCCCTTGTGCATTTTTACTAGATCGTCTCAACCCCACTTTGATGAAGGATTATTAATGACACCAATTAGGGAGAGCGGCTCCCAGTTAAGGGCTAAATTTATCTTCCAATTGGTGTTATTATCAGTAGGTTTAGTGTGTTATTGTATATATATTTCATTGTTTCGGAGACTTATATTTCTAAAAGAAAAAAAAAGAAGATATTTTTTAGGGAATGGACTTGAACATTCTAGCCCAATATTTCCTTCAATAGTGCCTCATATATTAGTAAACATAGGATTCAATTCTTTCCATATGAGCCAAATGTATCTAGGAGTATGTTTAGTTTCTATCTCCAACTTGACACAAACATATGGTATGACCCAACATTATCATGAAATTGTGTTCCTTCCCTTTATCCAAGTGGGCATGCACATTCCTTCTAGTCTTTCCAAGTGTTCATGTGACAAGACCAACAATGTTTGAAATGTGACCAACTCATATCCCATGTGGAGACTTATTTGTAGGACCTAAGAAAATATATTAGGAACACTCTGACCCTCCTAATAAACCCCCATCATCTCCCTCTAATTATGATCTCTGGAGCTACTAACAATAAGCCCATCCCTCCACCAAGGTACCTCCTTCCTAGATAAGAGAAGGAATCCTTATTAGCAACTAAAGGATCCACATTGGCAAGAGAATTTTCCTACTTACATTTTATTGCCACGTATTTTATTTCTTTGACTAAATTTACTTCCTTCCTATCTTCTAGCTCTTCTTGTCTTTAAGTTCTTCCTCTTTCAATACTTTATAGTTATCACCTTGTGCTCCTTCTCACCATTTGAGCCTTTGTGGATTTTTCCACTCTTTTTTATTCTGAGAATGCTTTGGGAATTTTTTAATTACATGCCCCATTTCGTAGCATGATCTACACAAAAATGAAATATTCTCATATTCGAGATTTTGGATCCAAACATAGTTTGGAGCCATCAAATTAATCTTCATGGGAAAACCCTTGTTGAAGTCCATCTCCACACAAATGCGAGCATAAGTAGTTTTGTAAAAAAATTATATTTCAGGACAACTATGATAGAAGTTTCCCAAATCATTCCCAATGGAGTAAAGTGATGTGTGATTCTAGAAATGCAAGGGAAGGTTAAAAATCCTTACCCAAAATGGGATTTTTTAGATTGATGTTATTACTGGTTCAAAAGTGGGACTCCAAGGCTACATTAACAGGCCAAAACTCCTCCAAAACCACAACCCAACTTCACACATGGCTTTCTTGTCCTGAATATTATCAAAAACCATAATTAAGAAACTGTGTTGCAATAGGGTAAATATTCATATCATCTATCAAAAGGGGCTTCCATGTCTCATAGATCGATCTATGAAAATTAGAAAGCCGCGAACAATGCACATTAAATTTGCAAACCTAACCATTCTCTGAAAATTATTTTTCACAAAAAAATATTCCTTATCCATAGGAACATTAAGGGAAGAAATTTCTTGCACCATGAGAAGAATGAAACCAAATTTCAACATACATAGTTGTACGAAAAAGAAGAAGAGTTAGCTTGAGTGGAAACCATACCTACAAAAGGAAAAAAAATATTCACCAAATCATAAGGATTCACCATTGAATGATATGCAGAAGATCCATGCAAATAGAGAAAATTTAGAATGACTAGGGAGAAACCCTAGTTGTTGCAAGGGTTCCAAGAGCTCATTCCATGAGAAAGTTGTTTCTCTTATCTAAAACTACTATACTTTAATTTGAGTTGCATAATATTACGGATGATAAACAAAGGATTTCTTTATAAAAAGAAATACTTTGACATGGAACTCTATAAATGGAATAAATAGGTAAATAAAAGGAGATCCCATTATTATCATTATACTCGGAGTTTTTTTATAAGACATTTGGAATAAAAATATGGAAAAGTTTGCATACAAGACTCTTTAGTCAATTGACAAGAATTAATATCTTAGGCGATATTCAAGACCATAAATCAATTTCAAGTATTGGATACAAGGGTGCATAACCTAAGCGATGAAACTTGGAATCTTACTTCGGTGAATTAAAATAAGACATTAAACGTGATATTTTCATAAAAAATCCTAAAATTTTTATGGAACCTATGCAATTTTCACATCATATTCGAGCTAAGAACATGGCTAGTGACAAGTATTCCATTCGAACATATGCAAGAACTAGGAATTATTTTGGGGTTCATACAACAACCCTACCTCAACGAACTCAAATATCACAAAAGGAAATGAAAGACACAAGAAAAAACACTATGTTATAGCTATAGAAAAAAAGTGGATAAAATGATACATATGTCAAGAAATAAAATCATTCACCTTGGAAAATAATGTTGAAGAGGAAATGGAGAAATCTACACAAAAGGATGAGGAAGAATACATGAAATTGAAAGAGTTGAAAATAAATTACAACCAACACAAAAAAAAATTAATTAGCTACTATATTTTTTGTAATTTCCTCACCCTCCAACCAGACGACATTACACAATCCATAACAAATTTCATTAATTCACCATCATTTCCACATAAGCTTGTAATTTATCATTTATAATTTTCTATAATTAAACCTTGGATCACTGCAATTATCCACTAGATATTTTATATAAATCTACCCTAAGTTAAAAACTGTAATACATTATTATTATATATTAAACCCCAGCTTGATACTAGACTCCACTAGTAATTCTGAAAAAACTTCCACTATAATTATCATCTCGGTTTTCAACCTAAAACCCAAAATTTGTATTTATTACAAGAACACATAATTAGTAAACAATTTACACACCATTGTACCCACTATTATTAAAAAAACTTAGTTTTTGGATTCATTATAGTAAAATTATGCATAATATGATAATTCCCACATAATCTTGTGCATCGCAATTATGAATACCTGTGAAAGTATCAATAAACCTATGGAATTAACTGAAATTTATAATTTTATCCGCAGAATAACATCAGTATATATAAATATATATGAAAACCAATAAATTCACACAAGTGCTCAAAATCCAAAACTAGGGTGTACAATGAAAATGAAACTGCATGTAAATATCAAACTTGAAATGTAAACAAATTACCAATTAATTACAAACATTTAAACGCACAACCCCAAGAATTAGGGTTTTTTCATCCCATTCATAATTTATAGAAGTAAAGCACATGGATACTTATCTGCATAAAATAAATTACTGATTGGATATAGGCTCTCCACATTACACCCTCCCATAAACTACATGGTTCATCAATTTTGACTTCGGGTCATCCCTGAGCTGAAGTTGCAACTCCACGAGAAACAATAATCGAAAATAACCATATCTCCATGTTGAAGGTGCCAACCCAACGGCCAGGTTGTTTTTTATAACCCTAGAGAAAGTGTTTTTCTCGGTGGCATAATTTGGAAATAGAATTTGGCATAATCATCTACATCCAAGCTCTTAAGTATAATCACAAGGGTTTCTTCAGAAAATGAGGTGTATTGGTCAGAGTGTGGAAAATCTAGGGCTTGCTAAATTATCAATGTTGAAACTTGAAAGATGTTTTCTCCTAGTGAATTCATTACAAACAAATTTTTAGGATAGAGTGAATAGGTTAACTAGGTAATGAATTCAGGTAAAGAGTGTGTTTGGGGAACAATTATAGACAATAACTCATATTTAATGACTCTAGAATATACTTGTGACTCTAATTGGCCAGCTAGGACATTTTGACGCAATTCCATAAGATTCAATGTGCAAAAATTTATATATATATATATATATATATATATATAGATATATATATATATCTTTGTGTCCATGAGTGGAATGTGAGTTGCAGAACCCACCATAGAGGCTTTCTTTGACATTTTCAAATAATTGAAAAACATTGTATTGGGGATAAATACTTGAGGAATTTTAGTTGATATTGGATTTTGAATTGACAAACTCGTAGGTGTAGGTTGACATTGGTACTCTCCAAAATAATTACTAGATAAAATTACTTGGAAAAAAATTGGGTTTTCTAAATAAACGGGGGGGGGATGGAATTTAATGAGATGAAAAATGTATGACATGATGAAATAATAATGACATGGTATGATAACATGGAATGATGATGTATAGTTGTGGGA